>CM052714.1:1456629-1477563 GCA_028551405.1 Uromys caudimaculatus
TCTTTTCCTCTGTGTCTGTTGCACGTGTGTTTCCTCAACCCCAATAAACGCCTTTCTTAAACTGCCGATTAAAGCTTTGGGTGGTGCTGCCCTGTTGTGCTTCAGATTTTTCCTACCTTTTATTTCTTTAACTGGCAGAGAAAATGAACCTGCTCAAGACCCCTAAATTGTATCAAGGTTGTGCATCTCCTGGAACTGGAGTTACAAGCAGTTGTGAGCTGCCTTGTAGGTGCAGATCCTCGGGGAGAGCAGCCAGTGTTCTTAACCTAGCGTGCCATCTCTCCAGTGTTATGTTTCATTTTAGTAATTACGTTTATATCTTACAGTTACTAACTCCTTTCCCATTTTCCCTTAACCCTTTGCTGTATAACCATCCAGAGAGTCTTCGACCAGCAGCATCTTGGCTCTGCTTTCCCCCCCTCCCTTCTGTCTCCTCTCATCTCCAGTTTTGTTCTTTCTCTTCTATTGGGAAGTGCTTGTACACCCTCTTTTCATGCTCAGCCTCTGGGCTTCCTGCTGCTCAACAATCACTCTGGTTATTTTGCTGAAGTGTCCCCTACATCACTTCATTGGATGAGGTTCATTCTGTACTGCATCCTGCAGGTCATTAGTATTTCAAGGTCTGGCTGGCTAGGTGGATATGCGATACACTTGCCTTTGAGTTTCATGAGATGGCTGCTTCACTCTCAATTTTTCATGTCTCTTGGAAGCCTGATATTACACTTGACTTTTTCCCCCTTCCCCTAGAGGTTGAACCTAGGGTCTCATGCATACTGGTCAACTGCTCTCCCTCTGAACTTCATCTCCCAGCATCATGTCTGACTTTCTTGCAGATAAGTAGCTTGATCTTTTTGCCTGGAAGTTCTAAGGGTTTCTTACCTTTATCTTTAAAGTCTGAAAGGTTTTACTAGGCTATCTCTTGGAGAGCATTGTGTGCTGTCTTTCCCAGTTGTGCTATAATCCCACTCTGTATAAAGATTGACATTTTCCTTAATTTGCAGAAAGTCATTAGGCTATAAAATGGAACATGGACTTTGTCTTGATGTCCTGTTTGCTGCTTTATATGATAGAATTATCCTAATGTTGGACCTTCTCCATGTGGCTTCTTTTCTAGACCCTTTACAACTGCCCATTTAATTTTGTTATCTCACTTGAATTTCCTTTTTTATTAAGGAATAATGATTGTATTTCTTTATGGGGTTCAGTGTGATGCTATGTACACTTACAGATAGTGCACTGATAATTCACTGAATTGGTTGTCTATTACCTTAAACATATGATACGAACATTCTCTTTGTGATACAAACAGTCAAAATCACCTTGTGGTGTTTTGAGTAAGGATGGCCCTCCATAAACTCATATATTTAAATGTTTAGTCACCAGGGAGTAGCACTGTTTGTGAAGGATTAGGAGGTGTGGCCTTATTAGAAGAAGTATGCCCCTAAGGATGAGCTTTGAGGTTTCAAAAGCCCATGCTAGGCATCCAAAACAAGACAGCAATACCAGAATGAGGTGGTCTCTGGGACAAACCAGATCATGATGTTCTTTGGGCTTCTGAACTGGTCATGGGAAGATGTTGAAGAGTTTAGACTTGAGGGATGGAGAAGGTCTCAGATATTTTAAGTACAATCGCCAGGCTGTGTGGTGGGAGTGCTAAAGGTTAGGGCAGCAACAGAAATGCAGTGTTAGTGAAATTTGCTAACATTATTTTCCTCAGCAAACTGCATGTTTTTTCCTTTTTTTTCTGTCTCTTTGTGACTCCATATAAGAGCAGTAAGTAGTAGCTCACTGAGTTCTGTCCTGTCTTGAAATTTCCTCCAACAATAAAAAAGTGAATCTGTTGTTCCTGGAGGCCTCACTCAGGTTCTCGCTTGGGACAGGAACAGAATACAGCCAGATTCCTTGTCAGAGTGGCCAAGTCAATGAACTGGCAGAGTCCCTTTCTCCCCTAGAGCCACACCATCAAGACTATGTTGTCCATGTTTTCTCAGTGTTCTTGTCTTCTAAACTCCAACAAGAGTATTCCATAATATTCTGCTTCTAGCACTCCAGGGCTTTTCAAGACCAAAATCACAAGCTCTTTAATTTACCTCCTACAAACAGTTCTGAATGCCTAAAAATCACATGGTTGGATTATCAAAGCACAGCCCCGGGACTCAGTAACAATTTATTAATTATGTTTCTTGTTGCTGTGACAATATATCCAACAAGGAACAACTTAAGGAATGAAGGGCTTCTTTTAGTTCACAGTTTTCAAGGTATAGGCAAGCCATCCTGGTGAAGAGATTGAAGCAGCTGGTTACATTGTATCCCTTAGCCAGGAAGCAGAGAACATGCCCGGTGCCTGACTCACTTTCTCTTTTTCACTCAGTTCAGGATTGCAGGCCCACATTTTTGTTTTAATGATTGCTTATTATATAGTTCCCCATCTACTCACATCTAGCAAGAGTCTCTCCACATAAATCTAGAAAACCCCTCACAGACATGCTAGTAAGTTTGTTTCCATTGTGATTGATTCTAAGTTTCATCAAATTGTCAATCAAGATTAACCATCATGAGACAACCTTTTGTCAACTCAAAATTCAAACACAACACGTTTAACCATGGCCTTCCACCCTGTGTCACCATGAGCTCAAGTTAGCTTCACATCCACAGTAAGTCTGTTCTCGTAGCGTTTCAGAATGATTACGGACCCAGTGTGTGCTTGTTAGTTTTATGTGAACTTGACACAAGCTAGAGTCATTAAAGAGGAGGGAGCCAAGACTGAGGAAGATGTCTCCATAAGATAGGGTTGCAGCACCAGACCTGGTGGCACACACCTTTAATGCCAGCACTCAGGAGGCAGAAGCAGGTAGATCTCTGTGAATTGAGCTCACCCTGGTCTACAAAGCAAGTCCAAAACTAGGGCTATTACACAAAGAAATCCTGTCTCAAACAAACAAATAAAACAAACAAACAAAAGGGTTGCAGATAATTCTGTAAGGCATTTTTAAAATTAGTGATTAATGGGGGAAGGACTCGTGTAGGTCTCAGGGATGGACTCAGTCAGCCTTGGTGGCAAGTACATTTACCTAACTGTGTACCTTGTTAGCTTTCTCTATTGGGAATTGGGGAAAGGGACCATTCTCCATACATTCTGGCAGAATTCTACCCATGTGCTGATAATGTGAGTGAGGCAGAATTCAAATTCAACAGACTAAATTTTGGCAGAAGAAATATAACAGAGTGTAAAATTCAGACTATGGCATGGTTATCCCTCACTCAATGTATTGAGGTTTGATGAGAACTCAACATTGAAAGATACAAAGAATACATGCAATTTGTATAAGAAAGAAACATAAATAAAAGCATTAAAAGACAAGGTGGGCCGGTCAGTGGTGGCGCACGCCTTTGATCCCAGCACTTGGGAGGCAGAGGCAGGTGGATTTCTGAGTTCGAGGCCAGCCTGGTCTACACAGTGAGTTCCAGGACAGACAGGGCTACACAGAGAAACCCTGTCTTGAAAAACCACACACAAAAAAAAAAAAAAAAAAAAAAAGACAAGGTGGATAGAGTGAGTTTCACTGGGCACCTGCAACTTTTAAAAAGATTGGCAGTTTTAAGAACAAAACCTTGGCAGCTGTCGTCCTTGTTTGTGCTGCAGGTGTTGCTGGCTGGAGAGGGCTTCTGATCAGCCTTTCCCAGGTGTGCAACCCTATTCGTCTTTGCAACCGGAACTTTCTTCCTCCCGTTCTCTGTTCAGGCAGCAGCCATCATCAGGCAGCCCCCATGCTGGTAACAACCATCACCACTACAACAAGTGGCCTCCTCCACCACTGTGGGGTCCGCTCAGGCGCTGACCCAGCCCCTGAGCCTCCTCTGCCTCCTGCAGCTGGTATCCATCTGTGTGGCTTTCTCGCTAGTGGCCAGTGTGGGTGCTTGGACAGGGCCCATGGGTAACTGGGCCATGTTCACCTGGTGTTTCTGCTTTGCTGTTACCCTCATCATCCTGATTGTGGAGTTAGGTGGACTCCAGGCCCGCTTCCCTCTGTCATGGCGGAACTTCCCCATCACCTTTGCCTGCTAGGCGGCCCTCTTCTGCCTGTCATCTTCCATCATCTATCCCACCACCTAATGTGCAGTTCCTACCTCACGGACGTTCCCGGGACCACGCCATCGCTGCCACCACCTTCTCCTGTGTTGCCTGTTTGGCTTATGCCACTGAAGTGGCCTGGACCCATACAAGGTCTGGTGAGATCATTGGCTACATGGCTTCCGTGCCAGAGCTGCTCAAAGTTTTTGAGACCTTTGTGGCCTGTGTCTTCTTTGTCTTCATCACGAACCGGCCCTGTACCAGGAGAAGCCGGCCCTGGAGTGGTGTGTGGCAGTCTATGCCATCTGCTTCATCCTAGCAGGGATGACCATCCTGCTCAACCTGGGGGATTGTACCAACATGTTGCCCATCCCTTTCCCTACCTTCCTGTCGGGCCTGGCCTTACTGTCTGTCCTCTTTTATGCCACTGCCATCGTCTTCTAGCCCCTCTACCAATTTGGTCAGAGGTATCACGGGTATCCCCACCGTTCAATGGATCCAAGCTGCACCTACACTTTTTTGCAACCCCACACGGTGTGTCTCTGGGACTGACGACTGGCGGTGTCCATCCTGACAGGTATCAACCTGCTGGCAGACATGTGTGATCTGGTGTACTCCACATATCTGGTATTCGTTAAGGTCTAAGATTGACAAGGGGCTCCCTTCCTCGTCTCTCCTTGCAACCACTTCAACCTGATTACCCAGGTTCTTGGTACCGTCCTGCTTTCTCCTTGTCTCCCTCCTATTTCCTCTTCCCTGTTGGACATACATATTCTTCTTATTCCCCATTTTCTTTTCAACCCTTTCTTACCTTTCCTCTTCCCAGCATGCCTGTCTTACCCTTGTCTCTTTCATTTTTCTATCACTATTGTCTTCCCTGTGGGTTTTATCACCTGCCTGTTTTTTGGGGAGCCCTCAGAAGTCTTGCTTTCTCTCTCTCACCCCTCAAAGGTGCTGGCCCCACACATCCCACACTCCTTCGCAGTTCTTCACCCCATGGGCCTCTTTACGGCCTCATTGCCAAAGCATGTCTGCCTACCTGCCTTAGCTGTGCCTTAGTCAGTGTGTGTGTGTGTGTGTGTGTGTGTGTGTGTGTGTGTGTGTGTGTGTGTGTGTTTTGTTTTGTTAAGGGGATTGGGAAGCAGGCCATATAGTGAGCCTCTCTAAGTTCAAACCAAACCAAACAAAATCCTGGAGGGCATCAGTTCCCAATGGCCAGGAGTGGTCATTATGCACAGAGTCTCTGCTCCTACCTGTCACTCGGCTTTCAATCAAATTGGCTCTAGATTTTTTTTTTACCAGGCTTACTGAAAGCCCACTACCTAGAGGCTACCCTAGATGACACCTTTTCCTAAATTATTCTCTGTGCTTTTCAAACAAATAAACCCACCAAAAATATCCACATGGTCTACCCCCCCTCCCCCCGTCTTGGGGTTTTTTGAGACAGGGTTTCTCTGTGTAGCCTTGGCTGCCCTGAACTTGCTCTGTAGACCAGACTGCCCTCTCAAGATATCTGCCTGCTTATTACTCCCTAGTGCTGGAAATAAAGGTGTGTGCCACCACTGCCCAGCAACCCGCATGGTCTTAAAGACAACTCTGAAGTATATCTGAGGGGCAGTAATGGCGGCTCTCTTACCTCAGTGTTAAAAATAATGAGATCTGCTTTAGCAGGGATGAGAAGAGAAATGGCCTCAGCCGGCCTTAAAGGCATTATGATCCTCTTTTCCTTTTCTGAACACAAAGACAAAAACAAACAACTAAGAAGCTCTTTTGTTTTATTTATTTATTTTATAAAATAGCTTTGGAGATTGTACTGGCTAGTTTTGTGTGTCAACTTGACACAAGCTGAAGTTATCACAGAGAAAGGAGTTTCAGTTGAGAAAATGCCTCCATGAGATCAAGAGGTAAGGCATTTTCTCAATTAGTGATCAAGGGGAGAGGGCCCCTTGTGAGTGGTACCATCTGTGGGCTGGTAGTCTTGGGCTCTATAAGAAAGCCAGCTGAGCGAGCCAGGAGAAGCAAGCAAGCCAGTAAGCAGCATTCCTTCATGGCCTCTGCAGAGATGTTCTTAATGTAGCCCAAGCTGGTCTCAAACTTAACTGTGTAGCTGAGGCTATCATTAAACCCTTGTTTTTCCATCTCCACTTTCTGGGTGCTGAGATTACAGATGCACCACCATGCCCCAGTTGTGTAGCCCCATTTAAGAGAGAAGTTTCTTTTTCTTTCTTTTTTTTTTTTTTCGAGACAGGGTTTCTCTGTATAGCCCTGGCTGTCCTGGAACTCACTCTGTAGACCAGGCTGGACTCGAAGTCAGAAATCCACCTGCCTCTGCCTCCCAAGTGCTGGGGTTAAAGGCGTGTGCCACCACTGCCTGGCTTAGAGAGGTTTCTTAAACATCTTTTCTTGGGGCTAGGGGATGGGTTTGGGGTTATCAGGATTGAAATGGCTTGTGTGTGCTGTACATGAACCCAGGTCCTCGTGTGCTAGTTGCTTCTTGCTGCTGCTTTCTGCTTCTCTGGGACTCACATCCATTACTTGGTGTGTGTGTGTGTGTGTGTGTGTGTGTGTGTGTGTGTGTGTGTGTGTGTGTATGTGTGTGTATTATTTTTTTAAATTTTCTGGAGCTTTGGGTTTCTGTAGCTCCTACTGTCATTCATCCTTTCCCACCCCTCACATCCATAATGTTCTTTAGAAAAAAAAAACTCAATATAAAGATAACAGGAAAGAAAAAAAAGAACAAAACCTTATGTTTTACATCAGAAAAAATACAAAAGTTCATCTGAGGGCAAGGTCACCCATCACAGCTGCCATCTTGTGAAAACATAAATTTGACTGGAAGGAAAGAGACTGAACTGACTAAAATTGCCACCAGGGAGAACGTTTTCCCAGGTAAAGCACCAAACACACCAAGGGGCATTGCAAGTGTGACCCAAGGCATCCAGGTGCATCTTAAGTCAGAAGCAGAACTTGGGATCATGTGCATACTTCTGGGTTTGCAGACATTCAAAATAAGGGCATGGCAGCATAAAGGCTTGCCCTGAGGCCAGCCAGTATGTGACAGGGTTTGATTCCTAGCAAGAAGGCTTTCAAAGCTGATTGTGTGAAGGAGAAATCTAAATCAGAACAGAAACTTCAGGGTATTGGGGATGCCATTGTTGTGGGTCGTCCACTATGAAGAACTGCAAGCATGGAGTAGAACCAGCCTTTTCCAAAGGCTGCATGTGCCGCAGATGGCAGAAGGTGGGGTGGAGCTCTTCAAGGCCACTGAAGCCCAAATTGTGCCACCTGTATGCCAGACAGGGAGCCGAGGGGGTTAGTTTACCCTGCTGGGCTTCAGTCTTGCTTTTATCTGATCTTTCCTTTCTACACTCCTGTTAGTAACCCTTTCCAAACAGGGGTGTTTACTCTGCCTGATTGTATACTGGAAATATATACAACTTGATCTGAAAAACAGAGCTGAACAGAAGCTCCCAGCTAGGAGATTGCTTTGAGTCTCAGAAGAGGCTTTGGGACACTGTTAGACTTGTTAAGTTTGTAGAGACTTCAGAAGTTGGATAAATGTATTTTACCATTTGAGCTAAACATACATCTTTGGAGCTAAGCATGGAATGTTATGGATTAAAGTTACATGTTTGAGTTTCAGGTTGTCAAAGGGTGAACTTGTAATGGTTAATTCCAATAGAAATTCCCAGGACATTAATGAGTAATACCTTTGGTTGTATCTGCGAGAGCTTTTCGATAGAGGATTAACCGAGCCAACAAGATCTGCTCCAAATGTGTGTGGTGTCACTACTGGGCAGAGTTCTGGAATGAATAGAAAGAGAGAGGAGAAATACACCTGAGTGCCAGCATGAGGCCTTTTCTGCTTCTGAATCACCCATGGAGAGACATAAATGAGCAGCCTTCTGCAATCCAGTGCAGAGCTGGATCCAATTCTATCCCTGCCTGCCACGACGAACTTTATCTATGGAACCTGAGACATGATAAACCTTTCCTGCCTAAAAACAAAAAGGTATTCAATGTTCCTTTTATGCAGTATTCGCACATGCATCTAACGTTCAATAACTAGCTAATTTTACCCCAATGTGAGGATTTGTGCCTACATTTGTGTTTACCTAGATATCTAGCACAGATTCATAAATGAATTTATCAATCTGTTGTGGTTTATACCTCTATCTTTTGTATCTTTAGATAGTTCCCTCGGACACTAAGCAATTGGCTATTTTATGTATTGATGCTATTCTGATAGCCAATTTATTTTATATTATGAAGCCTCTTGAAGTGCCAACATAGTCATAAAATCACTAATTTCAGCAAAGCACGTGCAATCTACAATGTGCAACCTGTCAAAGGCCATACTCTGTGGGCTCACCTATTCATCTACCCATTCATTCAGCCTATAAGCAAACATTTTGAGCATAAACATTGGGAAGTCTTCTAAGGATTATGGGTTCTGGGTCTAGTTCAGTGGTTGGATGCTTGCCTAGTGTATAGAAAGCCCCAGGGAAAGATAAAGAAGAAAGGAGAGGGAGGGGAAGAGAGAGAGCAGAGGAAGAGGGGAGGAGAAATCTGACATAGACCCTGCTGTGAGGTAGATGGACCCCCAGCTCCTTGCTGCTTCTCTGCCTTCAGTGTTGATTTCAGCTTGGATCCTCATTATGTCTGTAGCAAGCCAAAGAAAGTGTATGACAAGTGTGGTTTATACCCCTACCTTTTGTCTCTTTAGATATTTCCCACGGACACTAGGCAATTGACTATTTTAGGTATTGCTGCCGTTCTTGATAGCCAGTGGAGGATGTTCATCTTTTCAGTTATCTATTCTGATCTGTCTCAAATAACGGCCATTGCCTCATAGACCCCGGGGAATAATGTTGGTTTTTCTAGCTAACTTACAAGGGAATTTTTCAGTAGGATACATAAAAGAAGGCAGAACTTTGAATTCTGTCTCATGAAAGGATTTGTTTGCAGAAAGGCTGTGCTATTATAGATTTTTGTCCACGGTTACTCTCTGGTAACTGGGCTTCAGGTAGTTTGTTTGGCATGGTGACATTGCACATGGGAATTCTGGAACCAAAAGAGAGTGATATAAATATGAGCACAGATGCAAACGTGTCTTGGGCTTGTTAACAATGTGATTTTCTTGCATAGATTTTTTTTGTCTACGATACAGGATCTGTTTGGTGAGCAGCCTGCTTTGAACTAATACATGACACTTGGCTCATCTTGTAGTTTTTTTTTTCTTTCTGCTCATGATACATTGGCCAACATACTCTATAATTACAAATGCCAGTGTTTTCAGCGTCCTTAGTTTCCTGGGTGAAGGTAAGCCAGTTCTATTTCCTGACTTTATTGACATGGAGAGACTCTTTCCCACTCCTCAACCGAAACATCTAACTAGAAACTGTCTGGCTTAGGTTTGGGAAAATACACAGAGAAGCAGGATAACCAAAGCCCAGCTACTGAGACTAGGGACAAGCTTCATGGGTACGTGTTTTTTTGGTATCTTTTTTTATAATCTTTCTCAGTTCCTGTATGTTATTTTTCCTAATCACGCTTTGTTTTGGTTTTGGCATTTTAATAACACACACACACACACACACACACACACACACACACACACACAAGAAAATATAACAGCTAGGAGAATTGAAGAGGTTTTTTTATATTCTTCGTGGTTTTTTACGTTTCCCAGAACTATTTCTTTTATTTATTTATCTTTGAGATTTTTGTTTACTTCTATGGGTGTGAGTGCTTGTCTGAATGTATGCCTGTGTACATGTGTATGCAGTGCCTGCAGAGGCCAGAAGAAGGCATTGGATCCCTGGGGACTGAAGCTACGGACAGTAGTTAGCTGCCATGTAGGTGGTGGGAATTGAACTGAGTCCTCTGGAGATTAGTCAGTGCTTAACCACTGAGTCATCTCTCAGTTCCAGCCAAATAGTATCTTTCTGGTGAGTGCAAATTAATAATAAAAAAAAAATAACTGCAAAAAAAGTATTTCCTTTATGGACGTTTGTAAGCATTGCAGAACAATTTTGAAACTTCTGACCGCTCGGCTTCTAGAATCTTGTTATTTTCTGTTTCTCTTTTCTTTCTTTCTTTCTTTCTTTCTTTCTTTCTTTCTTTCTTTCTTTCTTTCTTTCTTTCTTTCTTTCTTTTCTCTCTCTCTCTCTCTCTCTCTCTCTCTCTCTCTCTCTCTCTGGACTGTCCTAAATTGTTTATTCGGTATACATTTTACAAACATTACGTTTATTAGTGGTAACGGTGGAGCTGGAGAGTATTGTGCTTTCTTTCTCCAGGTTACACGGCAAGAGCCACCAGTAGTATGGTGGAACTTGTGGCCCGGTCCAAGGCCACGGCTTTCTGCCAGCAGATGTCAGCCCATGCATCTCTCTGTGTTTGCAGACTGGTCTGGTGATCCACCGGATGTCAGGATTTCTTCTGATAGTTTTATGGAATGGATCAATGAGGATAACCTCAAAACATTTTTATGTGGAATTTTCACCAACTCAGAAGGAATTCAGAACCCTCAAAGCCCTACAATGGTGTCCATCTCTCTCCTCAGCCAGAGACTGAAGATTTTGGGCAAATTTTAGCTGTTTAACACCATGGTGGGCAGGCTTGCCATAAATTGCACCCTTAGGAACTGGGCACTTGCTACCACCTCACGGCGGGTACGAATCCTGTAAATGACTTAACCTTGCTTAGCTGTATCCCAAAATTTCGTGCTTATTTAGCCGGGTGGGGTGAGGAGCCCTGTGTAGCACAGAGAGCTGGCAGCACTGCTAGCAGTGGACCCTCAGAAGAAAGCACATGACGTCCGTCCGACTGCTTCTTCCTCTGGTAGCTCCTGGAAGTATTTGTATGCCCCCATCTTGGCTCACCCTGATGGCTGCCGCCAGAGGAAAGTGAGTCTTGTTATTTTCATACCTTAAATAATATTTATTGGAAAGTTCTCTCCCCTCTCCTCCTCTGACAAATAAAAAAACCAAACAACCTAAAATAACAAAGAAAAAAAGCACAAGAAAAACAAAGGGAGACCACACATAAAAAACAAAAGCAATAAAACCACTAAGTCAGGAACCATAAAATACAAGCAAAATATCAGTAAGAAAAAAAAAAACCAACAGACCAAATAAAGCAGTAACTTTATCACATATGTGCACTGCCGACAAACACCAGAAGAAGGCGCTGATCCCATGGAACTGGAATAGCAGATGATTGTGAGCCACCATGTGGGTGCTATGAATTGAACCCTGATCCTCTGCAAGAGCAGCCAGTGCTCTTATCTACTGAACCATCTCTCAAGCTCCTTTTCAGCCTTCTTAACTATTTTAATATTTTCCCCATTCCTTTCTATTTGCTCTGCATTGTCTCTAAAGGCCAAGCTTGTCACACACACACACGCGCACACACACACACACACACACACACACACACACACACACTCACTCTATCTGGGTAGCAGAAACATGCCCCTTCCCTGGTACTGGAGCTTGAACATGAGGCATCAAGCATGCTAAGCATGTAGTCTTCCCCTGAGCTAGGCACTCAGCCCCTTGTTAACTTCTTCCCTTTTCTGACCCATCATTTGTAACTTCTCCCGAGTATATCAGTGTTGATTCTGCAATGATGAATAGTTTGCTTGTTTAAACAATAAACTGAACATCTAACTCCCTCCCAGGCAAATACAGCACTGCTCCATTTTTCTGCCGTACTTGGTGCTGTGCGAAGTCTCTCGTGTTATAGGAGAGAATGAGTTTGCATATACCAGTAACTAAAGAGACTGCAGCTCTACCCAAACCTACCCTGTCTTAACCACTGCAGCTTAAAAACGGCAGATCACAGTCTCTGATAGGGTAGTCTCTATGGTTGGTTCACTGTTGTGTTATAATGTGAACCTTGAAGATGTGGCTAGTTCAAATCCAGACTTACAAGTGTGAGCTACACCTGTTGCTTACTTCCTTAGATGTGACTGTTAGGAAAATTTTAAACTACATGTGTAATTTGTCTCACAGTGTATTTCTCTTTGGTGCATGTGTGAGACAGTGGATGATTATGGGTTATTAGCCCTGAGCCAACAGAATGCTGAGGCAGTACCTCCAGCTCAGTGGCTTTGGAAGGAAGGGCAGTGAGCCATAGATCAGTTCTGAGCACTGAGATGTAATGTAGTTTGTATTATAGTGGGATGTGCTTGGGATTTGCCAACCCTTCCTTATTTTCTCTCTCCCCCTTGGATTTGGGGTTATCTACCCTGCCCCTCCATTGTCTTTTGTAAATTCACATCTTGTTTGGTCTCACAGGTACATAGCTGACAGGCAAGGAATTTTGCCTTTGTCAGAATCACACCTCAAACATCACCCATGTCTGATGTGCACTGAGCCCAAAGGCTGAGAAGTCATTCATATCTGATTTAGACAGTATTTAGTTGATACCTCAGGTGCTGGAATAAGTTCAAACCTTTTAGGATGGAATTAATGTAGATAACTTGTGAGAGAAAACATGATACATTTGAGGGGGTCCTGACGCCTTCTGATTCCCTCTGAAGACGATGCTCCCCAACTCTCAAAGGCAGTTCTCCCTAGAAGCGATGTTTTCAACTCTCCATGACATGTTGATGGTAGCCACATTCAGGTCTCAGGAGACCAATCAGAGTCCACACAGCAATGAAGCCAGGGCTCCTGGAGATTTGCCTGGCTAAGGCCCCACACCCTTGCTTTTCTCGGACAAACTCTTCAGATGTCTTTTGCTTACACGGATGTAGTATTTGATTTCCACATACTGCTCACTGGCCCAAGACTCCCCGTTTTCATCTGTCAGATGGGTCAGTTTGAGGCAGAAAATCATTTCAAAGCATTTTAGAGCAGGCCTGGCCCATGCTTGGTAGGGGCTCTTTCCTTCTGAAGCCTTGCTCCGGCACCCCACTCTAGGACAGAGCCCTCTTGAGGGAAACGAAATACCCTTCAAGGCTCCCAGGAGCCAAGGGTCCCAGGAGTGTGACCTGCTCTGGGGAAAGAGGAGGATCAGGCTCCACAGCTTTCTTTCTAAGAGGCAGGGTGCAGCAGGCCCCCTGTGGGGAGAGGGCCTAGGGTCTCACCAGCCTCAGGGAAGCAGTGAATTCAGTCCCTGAACTAATCAGGGCCAATCAGGAGAGAGCTGAAGCTGCCTCTGGTTCCCTTGGGAACTTAAAGAGGGTATGGGGATGTGTCCCTTCTGCTCTCAGCTGGGAAGAAGCCAGTGGAGAATTCACCCCTCTGCACAGACAGTGTTTCCTCCCCTCCCCCAGCCCCCTTCACTCTCACAGCCCACCAGTTCTGGGGCAGCCCTGGGTAGCAGTTTGGGCCTTTCTTTCTGCACACAATTGACTGGAGGGCCCAAGTCTGGGCCATTCAGACACCACACGGAAGGCTGTTTTTGTCAATTCTCTCACGGCTTCTAGATGCATCATTTCCAGCAGAGGCAAAATCAACTGGCCTGCTGTCTCCCAGGACAGCTGCTAGGTTTCTTTCTGGGGCTGGTGTGTTCCAAAACTTTAAGGTTTTAACATTTCAAGCGATTTTTCCCCCTGTGGGTTCCTATGGACATTGAGTTCAGGCTACCTTTTTTTTCCCCCCCAACCCCCTAAGCTGAAAGGTTCGATTCTTCCATCTATCCATCAACAAATCGTATTGAATGACGGTGCTCAGTGACCCAGGATGCCACTGGAGACAAAACACACCGTACATATTTTCTGGTCTCCCTGGAAAATTAGTGCGAACACTTTCATCAGAGCAGTGGAGGAAAATAAGCACAGAGCAGAGAAGATCGGCTTTGTTTTTGTTTTGTTTCCCTCGGAGGAGGTTTTGCCTCCCTCAAACAATGACGTTTATATTATTCTTTGCCTGCAAATTAAGCAGATGAGTAGAATTCCCGTGAGCATTGGGCTGGTGTTCTGCACACATCCCAGGACGGACAACTTTCCTCCTGGGCTGTGGCAAATCTGGCCCATTTTTGCCCTGACTTGTTAAAAGTGACACTTAAAATATTTTAATTCCAATTCATGTCCCATCTGCCCCACCTCCACCTCCTACCCTCACCCCTACCCCCACCCCTAGCTCCGTTCAGATGTCACTCCTGTGTCTGATTCTGGGAGAAAATGGTTAGGTTGCTCTACACTTTCTCCTGTTAAATTTTCTCTTTTATGAGGAGATAGGATCTTGCCTTCTGGAAAGGAAGCCAGAGAAGAAGCAGGCACTGGGTTTCTCCCTGCTGCCCATCAATTGAACACCCCCACCTTCATCCTTGGCTTTAAGCTGAGGACAACTAATCCCCAACTTCACAGAGTGCAGAGTTTTGGATGAAAATGTTTGTGCACCAGGTGATCTATGCAAAGCAGCTTCCATATGAGGCAAAGCAACCCCAAAAGCAGTCACTTGGTAGGTGACAGGAATAATTAATGCTGCTGGGGACTCTAGCTGAGAATACCTGGTAAAGGTGTATCTTTCGGACACCTTAAGAGTGCCTACACATGAGGAGGGGGCCTCCATCGGGACAACACACTGAAGACAGACATGGACATTTATTTGTATGAGTTACAGGTAGGAAGGAATCTAGAGGACTTTGACTTCAGAAGAGTTGCTGGTAAGACAAAAACAGCATTTCCAGCAGAGGAGGCGCCACTTCTCTGTTCTATCATGCAGCCCATTTAGAACGTCTAGTTTTTGTTTTGTTGCAGGAAGCAAGATTTTAAAAATCAGGGACAAGAAACAACAAAGGGTCTAGAAGTCATGCAAAACACTCATCAGGAGATTCAACAGAACAGGATTTGAGCCAGCTGTGGTGGTATAGCCGTGATCTGGGAGGATGGGGGCAGGAGCTGCTCCAGCACCCAAACAAAACAGCACTCTGACTGAGGCAGAACTGAGTCATAGCTCCAGCGCCTTAGCTGACAATGAGCCTTGGGCAAGATGGTGATAGGAATAGATACTGATATAATCTGTCTGCCTTGACAAGAGAGCAGTTCTCATGCACCTCACACACAATGCCCCGCCGGTTAAATACTCATGTTGTTGACAGATGTGGCCATAATGACACCATCCTAGGAGCACTTCTAGCATGAGACCTGATCTTAAATTACCATGCTTCCTAAACCCCAACCTGTAGAGCAGCAACAGGACACTGCAGTGGAAAATGCCGTACCATGAAACCTGGTTTCGTGCACAAAATTTAAAATAGTGTGTAGCAGTCCCTGTAAGCACATAAGGTTTGTATGAAACATGAGTGAGTTTCATGCTTAGACATATGGGTCTAAGCACATCCCCAAGGTACTTGGTGATGGTGTCTGTGAATATTCTAGAATCTGAATCTTCAGTCTCAAGCAATTTAGGTAAGCCTAACCAACCAGTATTCCCATTTTCATAAGAAGATAGCTTTTGCTCATCTGCCCTGAGGCTTTTCTTTATGTCCAGTTGGCTGACCCCCAACCTCCTATCCAGCACTGTTTGACCTCATAGTCCAAAGGGTCATCTTGTCACCTGGCAGATGATTTTGGGTAGCTTAGGAGTGAAGATCCTTGATAAAGGACTTGGCCAATCACAACCCTAGAATTAACCTGGTGATAAAATCATTGCATTATCCCTGTGCCCATTGCCTGGGGCATGGAGATCATGAGTAGGTGAATTAGTTAATCACAGCCCATCAGTTTCCTCCTCAGAAAAAAAAGGCACCTTTCCTCTGTCAGGCAGTTCAGAAATGAAGGGTATAAGCACATGAGAGTGTCCTTTGGAAAAGAACAAGAGAGTGTTCACAACAACACAGAATTTCAAAGCAGATGTTTAAGATGTTTGAACATCAAAATGGTCACGGTCAAAGTTGTATTAAACATGGTCTGCATGTCAGACCCATTGAGAAGACATGTACAAGAAGACACAGATCAGCATAATCATCATTTGGGCCAAGGTTCTTACCCATTCCAGCCTAGAGCCTAGAACCTTTCAGAAAACCTGGAGTAATTTGGTCAGCTATCTAAGTCCCCACTGCCCAACACTCACTGGGAGCAAGAGCAAATGCCTTACAATCCATCAAGATGGAGCAGTACTCGAAGAGCAAGGGAAGAAGGCAGCTGATATGTGAGTCTTTCTTCTCCCTTGACCACTGTCCTTGGAGACCTCTCTGGCCTTCTCTGCTCCAGGGTCTTTTGTTCTCCCTTAGTTCTTTTCTGAATCAGCTTTAGGTACTCAGTAACTTCTGCTTACTTTTCTGGCTCAGCCCCAGGTTTAGAACCCCAACTTTAGCCAGCTTCCAACTCTCCATGTGGAAAGAAAATCCCATATGGAGGCTTTATTTCTCCTGGAGATGCTCTTGGTGCTCAAAGCTGTGCAGTTGAGGTCTGAACTTTGAAGTGAGGTTTCAGCATGGAGGAGAGAACAGTTGTTCATTTAAGTGAGGTTTGTGTTTGAGGGGAGTAGGGTGCTTGTGTGGGAGAGATGATTCTATGAATCAGTTTAAGTATATATACCATTTCTCAGGCTGGGGATGTCATAGCAGCTGTCTGCTATAGAACCAAGCATATAGGACAGGGCCAGTACCAGGAGCAAAACTAAAACATTCAGAGTGCATTACACATTTGTGAGTAAAAAAACAGCACCATGGACACATATGTTCAGGCACAGAAGTATCCATGACCTCACTGTGTACTCAGACCTGAAACTGATCACCTTTGTGACCAGCAAAATGGCATAGCAGGTAAAGGTTCCACCATGTTCAATGACCTGATTTCTATCTGGAACCCACATGGTAGAAGGAGAGAAATGACTGCTGAAAACTGTCCTCTGACTTCTACATGTGCCCTGTAGCATGTGAATGCATGTGTGCATATACATATATGTACACACACCTTTCACATATGTAGCACCTTTCATACCTGAGAAACTTGAATGCTGAACTGAAGATGGTGAAAGCCAGGTGGATGAACATCTGAGCATCTGAGCCAGGTGGATGAACATCTGGGCATTTAAGCAGAGTCCTCAATAAGGCACAGGGTGCCTTTTCCCTGGGTCAAAAAATTCTAGGACTGTGGTTGGGCTCCACATTTGGAGGGCTCCTTACAATATATCTAGTCAGAGCAAGGGAAGAGGGCAGCTGATATTTGGGTCTTTCCTCTCCTTGTATTAATTCTCAAAGCCATAAAGCTCTCTTGTTTAAGAGGACTGTGTGTTCTGGGAAATTCCTGGGCTGTTCTCAATGTTTCCATTTCCCTGAAGAAGTTTATGAGGATCTACTCTGTGCTGCCTCTGTAGCCTCTACTGGGGTCACTTACCCCTTGGTTTATTGGTTCAGCTCAAAGCCACTCCTGTCTGTAGAGGACTTCTTCTCTCCTGCAGCTGTCTTTCCTAGTCACCTAGCTCATCTACAAAAAGGCAGACTTCTCCATTCCTCTCTGGTAGTGATGGATATTCACTCATGGGTGGAGGTGAAAACACCAAAGATGTGTTTCTTTTTAAAGGCCTGCTGTAAACAGAAACAGGTGAAATATTACAAAACAAAACATTCCAGAGACATTGGCCCAAGCATCAACATTTCTAGATGATCAGGATGTTTCACACATAAGTTCTGCTTCTGATGGGTCATAGATGGTTTAGGACTCCTATAGGATTTATTCTCACTTAACTAAGAAACATCCCATTTAAAGAGCATGAGAGGGGAAAAATACTTTTAAAAATTGCCCAAGTCAAGTATAGTGTTGTACACCTGTAAGTGTAGCACTTTGGAGTTTGAGGCAGGAAAACTGTACAGGATTGAGGTCAGATTGGGCTATATGATAAGATACTACCTTAAGAATCAAGCAAACATTTCATCTTCTAATGCGTAAGATAGAGCCTCTACCATCACAAGCAAGCACATTTCATACAGTCCCATTGTGATTCAGACTGACCAACATTGCACACTTCTTTTAGCTTAAGGGGAGCAATTCGATGAAATTGAATGACCCTAAGAATTAAGCAGAAAATGCAGAAGCCATTAATAACAGTAAACCTATTGAAAACAAAGTGGGGGGCTAGAGAGATGGCTCAGTGGTTAAGAGTACTAACTGCTCTTCCAAAGGTCCTGAGTTCAATTCCCAGCAACCACATGGTGGCTCACAACCATCTGTAATGAGATGTGATGCCCTCTTCTAGTGTGTCTGAAGACAGCTACAGTGTATTCATATACATAAAACAAATACATGAATAAATAAATAAATAATAAAAAAAAGAAAACAAAGTATCTATGCATTGTTTTGTTGACACTAGCTGAGAGAATCAGATTTAGGTTGCCAAGGAAAGTTCACCTCATAAAGTGCAAGGAAAGTGTATCCTACCAGGCTCTGATGTGTTCTATCTCTTCATTAAAATATGTTATCAAGGGCTGGAGAGATGGCTCAGTGGTTAAGAGCACTGACTGCTCTTCCAGAGGTCCTGAGTTCAATTCCCAGCAACCACATGGTGGCTCACAACCATCTGTAATGTGATCTGATGCCCTCTTCTGGTGTGTCTGAAGACAGCTACAGTATAATCATATACATAAAATAAATAAATAATTCTTTTTAAAAAATGTGCTGTCAATCAGATTAGAAAGAAATATCTAATTAACACCATAGGCACCAAAAAATGTAACCTTTATCTCTCTAAGCAACTCCATTCCTCTTTCTCCACCCCTCCCCCATGCCACCACTCCTCCCCTACATTGGACTTCATGATCATAAGCATTCTAGAAATTGTAAAACTCATCACACTATACAAATACCTCTTTATAGCTGCAAACCAACTAGAACTAATGTTTCTAGCCACTTGCCACCCTTTCATGCCCTGAATCCATGGGAGGATCCCAATACAATGCAATGGAATGGAAACCGTGACCTTGTATCTTTGAGATCTGCCTCTACAAGGCCTTGGGGGAATTTGGAAGAGCGCAGCTCCGTAGGAGCATTGGAGAGATGGAGAAGAAAGCTTTATTTACCTGCTTCAGGAGCAAATGGCAGATTGGCACATGCAAGGTGTTTAACATTCTACGACTGTTACCAGTCTCAGAGGAGCGGGTCACAGTCCATATTTTTTTGGTTAATGGGGACTTGTTGTGTCCTTATGTATCTTGAAGAGCCATGGTCCCTCAGCAGTCCCAGGCAAACTCACAGGCTGCACACGGGATTAGTTAGTGGTAACTGAGAAGAAATCGAGGGTTGGAGGAGGAACAGATACAAAATATTAGATGTAGACTCAAGACTCTGAGAACTGTCTCTGCCCCCCTGACATCCAAGGCACCAAAACTTCTCTTTCTCTTCATCATGGTGCCTGCTGTCCCGTTCTCACGAATGCTTTCCACTCTCTTCAATCAGGATTCTACACTGCCAGGCTTGCCCTGGAATTCCCATTGATCTTTATGCCACCCTCTTTTTTCTAGTCCCTCTACATATGGCTACCAGATTAGTCCACTTAAATGTTACTTAACACATGTCTTCCTGAAGGTTGGATGGTGCCATCATGCTCACACTGGGCGTTAGTTAAGACTCCACAATAACGCCACTGGCTGCTTTGCAAGCTCATCTGCCTTGACTTCTTCTTTGAGTCTTTTGTTTCTTTTAGGATACTTTTGTAACCTTTTATTTCTTCAAATATACAGAAGGTAGCCACTGTGTTTTCAGTGTGTGATCTTTCTTCCATGATGTCTTTCTGGGTCTGGGTCATCACTTGGTGTTTCGCTGACTCGCTCACAGTGCCTTGTTTTCTCCTGTATTCTTTGGTGTCATTATTATTATTATTATTATTATTATTATTATTATTATTATATTTACATTCTCTTTAATGTTATCTAAGAGAATTCTTCAAAGCTTGTATTTAAGGTAAGAAAGAATTTTAGTCTGTTATCTACTAGTTATTTCAAATGTTCCAACTCTTTTTTGGGTTGCAACTAAATTCTTGGCTGAATATTAAACAAACCACACAGGTGGTGTGAACTTGGACCATGTTCCTTCATACATGGCTACCCTGTGGTTATGAATTCTCACAGACTAAGTCACCTCATAGTTGAGGCAAAAGAAGGTATCTTAGTTACTTTTCTATTGCTGTGAAAAGGCACCATGACCAAGGTAATTTATAGAAGAAAGCATTAAATTGGAGATTTGCTTATAGTTTCAGGGGTGAGTCCATTACTATCATGGCAGAAAGCATAGCAGCAGACAGAGAGGTCTGTTGGTGGAGAAATAGCTGAGTGCTAATATCTGATCTACAAGTATGAGGCTTCTTCCCATGCCTGCTTGAAGTGGCAAGCTTTTGTGTAGGTCACTCATTGAAGGTTTATATAAGTCTTGGAGTTATGTGAACACTTCCAACTTGATACCTCATGTTCTCTGTCACTTATATGCAGCTCTTTCCAGCCGATGTTCTAGGCAAAGATTGATAAAGACCTACAGAGCAATAGGCCAGACCGTGTAGGCCCATTTTTTTTTCCAGATATTTTGAGGCAGGGTAGCATCCAGGCTGTGTCATGGTTACTGTTTGCTGCTCTCCTTGAGGTCTACAGTGAGTAAGAGTAAAACTGGAAGCAGAAGATGAGAAAAGTGTAAAGTCTGAGGCAGAAAGCTATATGAGTGTGGTGGTTTGAATATGCTTGGCTCAGAGAGTGGCCCAATTTGGAGGTGTGGCTTTGTTGGAGTAGGTGTGGCCTTGTTGGAGGAAGTGTGCTATTGTGGGTGTGGGCTTTAAGACCCTCATCCTATTATAAATATGGCTGCTATGAACATAGCGGAGCATGTGTCTTTATTACATGTTGGAGCATCTTCTGGGTATATGCCCAGGAGAGGTATAGCTGGGTCCTCAGGTAGTATTATGTCCATTTTTCTGAGGGTT
>CM052714.1:1478063-1501763 GCA_028551405.1 Uromys caudimaculatus
CTCAGTCACAAAAGAATGAACATGGTATGTACTCACTGATAAACGGATATTAGCCCAAAAGTTCAGAATGCCCAAGTTTCACTTAACAGTAACCGCTGGACTGAGAGTGAGGTCCCAGATGGAGGAGTTGGAGAAAGGTCTGAAGGAGCTAAGGGAATTTGCAGCCCCATGGAGGGAGCAAGAGCATCGATGGGCCTGACCCCCCCACCCCGGTCGTCCTGGAGTTTGGACCACCAACCAAAGAATACACATCTATGGACCCATGGTTTGAACCACATATGTGGCAGAGGATGGCCTCGATGGCCATCAGTGAGAGAGGAGAGGCCCTTGGGCCTGAGGGTGTTAGAGGCCCCAGTAAAGGGGAATGTCAAGGTGGGAATATGGGGATGGGTGCGCAGGTGAGTGGGAGGTGGAATTCCTTCATAGAGGCGGGGATGGGGAGGGGATGGGGGTTTCTAAAGAGGAGACCCAGAAAAGGGGAAACATTGGAAATGTAAATAAAGTATCAATAATAATAATAATAATAAAAAATTTAAAAATAGACCCTCATCCTAGCTGCCTGGAAGCTGGTCTTCTCCTAGTGGCCTTCAGATTAAGATGTAGAACTCTCAGTGTTGCCTGCACCATTCCTCCCTGGATGATGCCATGTTCCTGCCTTGATGATAATGGACTGAACCTCTGAACCTGTAAGCCAGCCCCAATTGAATATTGTCTTTATAAGAGTTGTGTTGGTCATAGAGCCTGTTCATAGCAGTAAAACCCTAACAAGACAATAAGCAAATTTAAAGTTTCAGACATTCACACTGCAGATAACAAAGCATCTGTTATTTTTATTTGTTTGTTTGTTTGTTTGTTTGTTTGTTTGTTTTGAGACAGTGTTTCTCTGTGTAGCCCTGGCTGTCCTAGAACTCACTCTGTAGACCAGGCTGGCCTCGAACTCAGAAATCCGCCTGCCTCTGCCTGATAAGTGCTGGGATTAAAGGTGTGCACCACCACTGCCTGGCAGCATCTGTTATTTTTAAAGGAATCAGAACCACCGAAGAGAAACTGGACTCTATTCTTGGGCAATAAAAAACAGGTGTTCTGAAGACAAGGCCCCATCCATCATAAGCTTCAATTTCTGAAAATGCAAATTCATCTGAGAAAGCCTGAACTCAGATTGCCATAGATGTGGTTCACTACAGATGTGGTTCTTTGCCCATCAACAACTACCCATGAAAGTATTTCTTTCTTCAGGATGAGCATGCAAAGGCCAAGCACCCGTGGGCCAAACAAGCCAGATTCCACTCATCCAGAGCTAATGGTAGAACAAGGCAGTGCTGTTCACATGGTATTTGTCTTACAGGCATGAAAGATGTAAGACTCAGAGTCCCATGGATTCTTGCCACCCAGTTCCTGAGACTTCCTGAGACTTCCTGAGCCCAGACAGTGTATGGCAGGGTTTGATTTCCTGCAAGAATTCCTGAGATCCCACTGTGTGAATCTATGAAAGAAAAGCCTAAGTCGAATTGGAGACTCCAGGAAGTTGGAGAGTCCAGAAACATGGCACTTCTGTAGAAGAAACAGACAAGCCAGGTATTAGACTGGGTTAGAGAGAGGCTGTGTGCTCCATGCAGCAGAGCTAGGGGAGCAGAGCCCCTTTGGAGTCCAGATGATTGTATCACCAGCTCCAGATGCCAGACATAGAGCTTTAGTGTTTTGCCAGGCTGGGTTTTGGTTTGCATTCATCTGTTCTTTCTTGCTGATGTTTGTAATGTGTTATCGTATGGTGGAATTATGGACCTTGGTTTTTGATGCTATGCTTGAGCACAGTTAAGAGATTGCCTTGAGTCTCAGGGGAGAGTTTGCTTTTCTGTTCAGCGATGGGAAGTGTTAAAGACTGAAAACTTTGTAAGATGAGAGATAAATGTATTTTTCATGGTAAAATGAGAAAGAAACTTTAGGGCACAGGGGAAGAAGGCTATGGTTTAAAATGATGCATTTTGGATATCAAGGTGACAAAGGGCAGGGTTCTGATGGTTAATCTATATTGTCAACTTGATGAGATTTAGAATCCCCATGGAAACAAATCTCTGCACACCAAATAGATTAAGTTGAATACAGATTAAGTCTACCCTACATGTGAGTAGAGACATTGTGTAGGCTAGAGTATTTAACTGAATAACAATGAAAGGGCAAACCTAAGATAGCAGTCCTTTGTGGATGCCACAGCACCAGTGTCTCGGGCTCCTGCCATCATGACTTCCCTGTCACAGTGGGCTGTAGCCTGGAACTGTAAGCCAGAAAGAACCTCTTGCCAGTGTATTTTGTCATATCAACAACATAAGTAACTGATACAATTAAGTCATGAAAAGGAATAGATGAAACCAAGAACACAAAATAACTAGTATTTTTATGGTCAGCAACTGAACTCTGTCTACTTTAAGTGAGGAGAGAAATTACTGAAGAGATAGTGGTTGGCTTATGGAGGCAATCAAGACACCTAGAGAGTCCTGCCAGGGATCTAGGTGGGAATGTCAGGGCCATAATCTCCCCATGAAGCTGCTCCAGGAGTCTGCTATTACTGATGCTAAGGACAGGTGTAGTGGGTTTGGCTTAATGCTGCTTATATTCTTAAGTTAATTTGGGTCCCCAAAATTGTTTGCAGGAGAATCCCCACATCCACACAAAAGACACTGAGGGACCCTGCCCCCTGTTGGTTATGATTGGTAAATAAAGTTGCTAGCAGTCAATGGCTGGGCAGGGCAGACAGAGGCGGGACTTCCCTGTAAGATTTAGTAAGTAATAACTCAGAATATCGGAGGGAGGTGGATTAGCCACATGGAGGTTAGGAAGTGGCCCTGACATTGAGCTGATTAAGGCATATCAAAATATAAAGGCTGTGTGTGTGTGTCTTTCATTCGGGAACCCAGAACATTGGAGTGGGCAGCAAGGAATGTTCTGTCTCTGGGATTAATTTAAGTTTTTAATTGGGTACTACCACAGACAGGCTGTCTCCCTTACTCTGCCTCTACCTCCCCTATTGAGCACTAGACATCCTGAAATGCCCCATGACCCACTGAAAATTCTCCACTTGTCACTCACAAGTGGCTCCCATTAAGTCAAACTTTTGCCATGTGTGCAAGGAGGCAGACATGATATGAGCTTCAGTTGCAGGCTCAGACAAAGCATCCTACATTGAAGAAGGGCGGCTGCATTCGTTACTTTTGGTCCTCAGTGACAGAACACTTCACCGGATCGACTTAGAGCAGAGATTTATTTTGGATAACGGTTTCCTTGTGTATCGTTCATCATGGAAGGGAAGGAGTGGTCAAACAACTCATTCATTGTGGTGGGAGCATGTGGGTGAGGTTGTACCCATCAGGAAGCATAGGGCATGCCAGGAACCAAGGCTATTCTAACCTTTATAGACGTACCTCTAGTGTAGTACTTCCCCTGGTTAGGACCTACTTCCTAAAAGCAACACGGCCCCCCATAATAACACCATGTGGTGGGGAGCAAGAGATAGAACATGACCTGTGGGGACCTTCTAGACTCGATGAGGGCTCAAGTGGCAAAGACATTAATTAGGCTTTGTGGACAGGTTAAAGGGACTCGGTGTAGAAATAAAAAATGTCCAGGGGCAGGAGTGGGGAAGTTCAGAATACTTAACTTTTTACCTGGTCTTTTTTTAAGTGAATGTCGGCTCCCAAAATAATTGTCCAGAATTGGACAAAGAAATCCATCAATTTTGTTTAAGTGAAATCATGGCAAACTATTTTAGTAAAATAAACTTGCCAATAAAGTATTCAGAGACTTGGGAGGAGCTTCTGAATATCAGCGTGATTACTTTGCTGATCAAATAACTTCTTATACAACTGAGGAAGCATGATGGGTAAGACTTGCAGCGGGGCTCAGTGAATTAGAGATACCTACGACAGTGTGTTTACTGTAGCAGGGTTTTGTTTGTTCTTGGCAGAGGGCAGCAATCTTAACGGAATCTTGTCAGTCTGCCTTGTCTGAACTCTTCCAAGGGGAGGTCTGAGATTCCAGAGCACACTCATCATTTTGAAATACAGGTCAGCCCAAAGATGGGATTAAGATAAGTAAATGAGTGCACTATCCACACTGGAATGCAAGTCTCTCAGTCTTGTGTTGGCTGTTATCTTATTATCTCCATTTTCCAAAATGAATTAAGCTGCCTACAAAAGAGACTTACTGACCACCAGGGTCAAAACATAATGACCTCCAAAACCAACTCTCAAGACTCCTTTTGGGTCTGTTAGGCATAAAATCTGCAGATCTTTCCCATCAGCCTTTCCCATAGCTATCTTATCTATAAACAACAAACTTCTGAAGCTGGTAAGGCCAGCCAACAGGAGCAGAACAGTGGTGCATAGCTTTTGACAAGGCTGGGGCTAAATCCTCCGATGTTGTCAGATACACTTAACTTTATTACTTAGTTCCTTTGCGATCTTTGCATTTATGTGTGGTCCTCAGATGAAAGCTAATCCTCTGAGTTTCTATCAGAGTTGGATGGCCCTAGGAATATTATGAAGGAGACCTCCCCTTCTACGCAGATGCCGTCACATCTGCCTCCTCTCATGGATGTTTGATGTAGGTTAGTTCCAAACTTGTCGTATGGTGTGTGGTGAATTTCAAACATATGAAACCGTTTTGTTATGCACCTTCAGTGGACCTGTCACTGTCCTGGGTACTTGTGCTAACAATGGAGATGACTTGTGTCACTGGGCAGCTCATAGTTTATGCAGAACATGGAGCTCAAAGGAAATGTTACTACACCTAACTTGTTCCACTGTAGTCTCCATCGTTCAGGGTAGGAACAGACATCTGTTAGCACTTACCTCACGCCATGTTTTCCCAAGATTCTAATTCAGTGTCAGCATCTATCAGGCTTCCAAAATATCGATACAACAACAAATGAATAAATAATCATTCTCATAAAATATTATTAAAGTACCAGGAGAGTCAGCTCAAATCACAATTTCTTGTAAGATGTCCTTTGCTTTATGCCAGTTCATTAAGTACAAAGTCTTTTAAGGAGTTGTGATTTGGGCTCAGGTAAAAGGCATAGCTAGAAGAGTGGCTGGCTGTGCCTGAGCTCTCGATAAAAGTGAGATGATTTTTGATGGGAGTTTGTGTGAAGTAAGGAGGCATTTGGAGTTAAATGTGGCCTAGGCCACAGCAGTCCTAAAACCTTGTATGTCACTGGCATTCAATAGGAACACATCAAATATTGCTTTTAATGGATGTACTGGCTGGTTTTGTGTGTCAACTTGACACAAGTTGGAGTTATCACAGAGAAAGGAGCTTCAGGTGAGGAAATGCCTCCATGAAATCCAGCTGTAAGGCATTTTCTCAATTAGTGATCAAGGGGAGAGGGCCCATTGTGGGCAGTGCCATCTCTGGTCTGGTAGTCTTGGGTTCTATAAGAGAGCAAGCTAAGCAAGCCAAGGGAAGCAAGCCAGTAATTAACATCCCTCCATGGCCTCTGCATCAGCTCCTGCTTCCTGACCTGCTTGAGTTCCAGTTCTGATTTTCTTCGGTGATGAACAGCAATGTGGAAGTGTAAGCTGAATAAACCTTTTCCTCCCCATTTTGCTTCTTGGTCATGATGTTTTTGTGCAGATATAGAAACCCTGACTAAGACAATGAGTAAATAGCTTGACAAATGTAACAATAATGTATAAAACTACCAGCACTGAGAACAAATAGACACATTTAGGATGTGGTGGCTCATTTGCAAAATTGATACAGTTATTAGAGAGGAAATAGAAATAGTATAAAGAGAGAGAAGGCAAGAATGAAAATTTTAAAAATCTCCAAAGACAGAACCATTTGGGAAAAGACAAGCTGATTAAATTATAAAACAAAAACAAAACCTTTAAGTAGGAAGAAAACCAGGAATGATTTGAGGCTTTTTCTTTTTTTCTTTTTCTTTTTTTTTTTTTTTTTTTTTGAGACAGGGTCTTATTATGTTGTGCTGATTGGTTTGTAATTCCCTATGTAGATTGAACTGGCCATGAACTCCTACAGATCTGCCTACCTCTGCCTCCCAAGTACTGGGATTAAATGCATGTGCCACTGTACCTGGTCAAATTTAAGCATCTTAATCACATCTTACCAGATCATGGTGCCGAGGATGCAGCTGAGCTGGTAGATGCCTAGCGTGCACAAGTCCTGGGTTTGGTCACCACATATCAATGTCAGTAGCACATGCTGTAATTCTTAGCATTTGGGATGTGGAGGCAGGGGGATCAGAAGTTGAAGATCGCTGGGCAGTGGTGGTTCACGCCTTTAATCCCAGCACTTGGGAGGCAGAGGCAGGCGGATTTCTGAGTTTGAGGCCAGGCTGGTCTACAGAGTGAGTTCCAGGACAGCCAGGGCTACACAGAGAAACCCTGTCTCGGAAAAAAAAAAGAAGAAGAAGTTGAAGATCATTCTTTTTTTACATAGGGAGTCGAGGCTAGCCTGACTAGAGAGCCTGTCTCATAATATATGCATGCAGCATAACTGACTATTAATGCAATACAGTAAATTGTAAATATGAGGAAAAGATAATGACTTCAAGGAATATGGTTTAGCAAAGTCTAACACACACAGGGGAAATAGGAGGGAAAGTAGGAAATTGATTGTTTTTAAGATGAGACAAATGTGAGTGAGCTAATTGTGTTCTGTGTTGTGTATAACAAAGTACCTCAAATTGTGATGGTTTTGTTGTTGTTGTTGTCTTTTTCTTTTCTTCAGAAAAACCTTTACTGCCTCACACGATTTCTGTGACTCAGGTGTGAGGCTGATAGTCCTGGATTAGCTGCAACAATAGCCACATGAAGACTTCACTGGGGCTGAAGAGTATCTCAATCTCATGGTGGATGGTTCAGTTCTTTCCATGTGAGCTTTTAATGACATTATTTAATGTTTTTGGGACATGTGGCTGCCTTTCCTTTCCTGAAGTGTATTCAGGAGATTGTATGTGGAAGCTCTAATGCCCTTTGTGGTGGTTTGACTAATAATGACCCCCTGTAGGTTATATATTTGCATACTTTGATCTCTTTTGGAGGAACTATTTGGGAAGGATTAGGGGGTATGGACTTGTTGAAGGAGGTGTGAAGACAGGCTTTGAAGTTTCAGTAGAATCTGACCATTGCTATTGTGCTCTCTGCCTCCTGCTTGTGGTTTAGGATGTGAGTGCTTAGCTATTCCTGCTGTCATACCTTAACCCTCTGAAACTGTAAATGTGATTAAGTGCTTTCTTTCATAAGTTGCCTTGGTTACAGTGTTTTATCACAGTAATAAAAAAGTAACTTTTCCGACTTAACTTTGGAAATCCAACTCCATAATTTCTGAAACGCCTTTGGTATAGATCAGTCTTCATGAAGTGAAGGGCCTCCTCTAAGGTGACTACTAGGTGACAGAATTATTGAGAGCTAAGGCTCACTTGAAGGTCTTGTTGGAGGCTGGTTACCATAAGCTGCATTGCACTGTCTAATATGACATAGTCTTCTTTATTTCTCAGGAAGATTCGATAAAAAGGTGACAATAGTGAACTGTCACTATTGGCATCCCATATCTTCCCTTCAGAGGGCAATCCCTTAAAAATGAAAGCACTGTTTTGAGTCTCTCAGAGATGAGACTGAGTGATCTGATGTGGATACATTCAACAACAATGAAGCCAGTCATTGTAACAGAGAGGGTTTCATTCCATCTGCACTGCCATAGTGCTAGGGATCCTCTAGCTGTGTGCAGGAGCCAATGACTCTGGCTGGTTCTGGGATTGGCCTCACTCATGGAAAAAAAGAGTCAGAACATAGAAGAGAAAGGTGGTAGGTGCCCTCTGCAGCCTCTGTGTATAGAAAACTGCACATGCCAACTCTAATACCTTTCTTGGCTGATACCATCCCATATCAAATTCTATAATCTGTATTTTATCAACATGTTTATTTCCTGAGTTTGTAACAAACATAGGTAAATAACAACATAGAAGATTGGCAAAACCTATTATCAGAAACTATAAAACATGGTTAAAGAGAACACAGATAAATATATAAAAAGACCATGTTTACGGGGTGGAAGAAGAAATTTTGTCTAAAAATATTCACAAACGGGCTGGAGAGATGGCTCAGTAGTTAAGAGCACTGACTGCTCTTCCAAAGGTCCTGAGTTCAAATGCCAGCAACCACATGGTGGCTCACAACCATCTGTAATGAGATCCGATGCCCTCTTCTGGGGTGTCTGAAAACAGCTACAGTGTACTTACATATAATAAATAAATAAATCTATTTAAAAAATCCACAAATCCAACCCAATCCAAACCAAATCCACAAAACTTGTTTTGTTTTGTTCAGATTGAAGGGGGATTACAAAAGTAATTAAATGAAGTTTAAAGAAGGAACATGGAAATGCAAAAATGACTTAGATGACCCAAAATATTGAAAAATAATAAATAGAGAATTTATGTTCCCTAATTTCATAAAGCTACAGTAAGAGAGAAAAATGTATTATAAGCACCAAGACAGACCAATGGACTGAAACTGTCCCAAAGGATCAAAGAGAGAAAGATATGTAGATATGGCAAGAGATAATTGACTTATAACAAAAGAGTAATTTCATAAAAGAGAACTTTTAAATAAATTGTGCTGAAACAATTAGATATAAACGTCAAACACATAATTTAGCTCTTATTTTGTACAGTATATAAAACTGAAGTCAAAATAGAACAGCGACCAAAATACTTAGCTGAAGACTATTCTAGGAGAACACACAGAGGAAAATATTTGAAACTGACAATTACTCAAATCATTTTTAGAATAGAAAAAAACATAATCCATCCAGAATATGGAAAGAACATTTTCAAAATCCAAAAATGAAAAAAAGAAAACCCAGTATTTTACAAGCATCAATTTGAATAGACCAATGATAATATTTAGGTATTGTGGTGTGTGTGTGGGGGGGGTTGTTGTTTTTTTTGTTTTTGTTTTTGTTTTTTGTTTTTTTCAAGACAGGGTTTCTCTGTGTAGCCCTGGCTGTCCTGGAACTCACTCTGTAGACCAGGCTGGCCTCTAAGTCAGAAATCCACCTGCCTCTGCCTACCAAGTTCTAGGATTAAAGGTGTGCGCTACCACTGCCTGGCTGTGGTGGTTTGAATAGGAATGGTCCCCATTGGCTCATATATTTGAATGCTTGGTCATTAGGGATCTGGAGATGTGGGCTTGTTGGAGTAGGTGTGGCCTTGTTAGAGGAAGTATGTCAATAGGGGTGGGTTTTGAGGTTTCAAGGGCCCAAGCCAGTCCCAGGAGCTCTCCTTTCCTCCTGCCTGTGGATCAAGATGTAGAACTCTCAATTCCTTTTCCAGCACCATGTCTGCCTGCATGCTGCCATGCTACTCCCACCATGATGCTAATGAACTAAATCTCTGGAACTGTAAGCAAGCCCCAATTCATTGGTTTCCTTTATAGAAGTTGCTGTGGTCATGATGTCTCTTCATAGAAATAGAACACTAAGACAGATGTAGCAGGTCTTTTGGCTACTTTGTAGATTCTTCTACCCTTCTCCCCTCTTTTCTTCCATCCTTTAAACCCTTAATACTAGATAGGAGAGAAATGGATAGAGGGGGAAGGGGCTGATATTATCGTTAGACTACTTCCTGCCAAAGTAGGAGCATTGAGTTCCTTGGGGGTGAGTTTGATCTTCGTTGTCAGGATGTCTAATTTCTTCTTGTTTCTTCTTTGCAGACAACTACTTAACAAACCTTGGCCAACAGCAACCAACCACCAACCCACCCCACCTCTTGGGGCCCTGGCATTTATATTTATATACCCTCTGAAAAGTCCCCAGAACTCTAAACACTACACAATTGCAGAAACTATCTGTAGCTTGCAAAATCATGCCCCTGATAGAGCACAAGGCTAATCACAGTCAGCTGCTATGGACAATCTGAAGCAGCCCAATATCCCACACCTGGGATTAAAATCAAAGACCCTTGCTATTTCTGTGTTTTTCTCAAAACAAAAAAAAAAAAACAAAAAAACAAAAAACAAAAAACAACAACAACAACAACAACAACAAAACCCAAAATTCTCACTACAGACAGGTATCAAATAGGACATGAAAAGATACTATCATTAGTTATCACGAAAATGCAAATTTAAAGCAAACAAGATACCTGTACCTTCCAGTTAGAAAGAATGGCTCTTGGATTTGAACCTACAGCATCTCTGAAGGCTCATGTGTAAAAAAAAGGCTAGGTTGCCAGCCCACCAGACTGTTGGTAAATGATTATATCATGAGGGCTCTGAATTTATCAATGGATGGATCCATCAATTAACGACATTAAGAAGAGTTGTTGGAAACCAGGAAGGAACTCAGAAGGGTGGTAGGAAGTAGATCACCAGGTTTGTGCTTTTAAAGGATACATTTTATATCCTCTTTCCACTTTCTCAGTTTTCCTGGCTACTATGAGGCAAGCAGCTTGTTTAGGGTCACAATAAATCTTTCCTCCTTTAAGTTTTACTTTTTCAGGTGTTTCCTCACAGAAAAGTATCAAGTGAAGTTAAAGGATCCTGAACAACTTAAACTCCGATGGAATGTAAAAACCATACAGCCTTCCTGGGAAACAGTTTGCAAGTGTCTTATTAGATTCAGCACATACCTAAGGCCCAGCTGAAGCTTCTAGAAATCATGTACTGAAAATGCATATGATTCACCTAAATAAAAAAACCATTTCTATAGAAAATGAGTCATATACAAATGCTTAGTAGTCTTACACTGGACAAAACCTGACTCTGACATGGTTCTCCAGGGAAACAGAAGCAAATATACTTTTGTAGGTAAATTGGTAGGGATTTGTTTTTCTTCTCTGGAGAATCTGACTACTAAGTACATATATAATTGATTATTTAATAGCCCATGCTTCCTGAAGGCCTGGAAGTCTCACAGAGCCAGAGATTTGTGGGGTGAGAGATGGAGAAGAGAGGGGAAGATCCAGGTATCATTGTCCAAGGGATAAGATGGACGTTCCCACCTAAAGAGACAGTTTTACCCATATTCTACTTTCTGCCTATATTAGTTACTTTTCTGTTACTGAGATAAAACATCAACCTCAAGGCAACTTATAGAAAAGTTTATTTAGGCTTATGATGTAAAGCAGCCATTCTCAACCTATAAGTCATGATCCCTTTGGGGTTCAACCACCTGAGTATATGAAGTTCATTTTCATTCAAACCACCATGCTGTCATTTGGAGCTCACATCAGTAAAAGCAATTTTCTATACTATGTCTTTTGATTCAAATGCTAATACCTTCTGGACTTAGCTTACAAACACATTAGAAATACTATTTTATCAGTTAAGTGGTTGCACACTAACTCAGTCAAGTTGACATATAAAATTAACCATCACACAACTGCCAATCAATAAGTAAATAAGAAATAGTGGTATATGAAGGACTGTGGTGGCACACACCTTTAAATCTCAGCACTTGGGAGGGAGGAAGCAGGAGGATCTCTGTGAGTTCAAGGCCAGCTTGGTTAATAGAGCCAGTTCCAGGACAACCAGCACTACTTACACAAAGAAATCCTGTCTGAAAAGACACCCTCACCCCCCCCCACACACACACACAAAAGAGCAAGGAGGAGGAGGAAGAAGAGAAAAGAGGAGAAAGACAGAGACAGAGACACACACATACACAGAGAGAGAGAGAGAGAGAGAGAGAGAGAGAGAGAGAGAGAGAGAGAGAGAGAATGGAATTCCACTGAGCATAATAAGGGTACGAACCATTAATAAACATAAAATAAATGAAGGCCAAGGTAGTTATAAGTGTGTGCTACATACAGCTGAATGTGCATAGGCTCTAAGAAATCCAAGTTCCTCTGTGGTGGTAGGAAGGTACCAGTGATAACTTGGTAGTCAGGAAGGAGCACAGAGAGGAATGAGGGAGGGATTGACAAGAGGCAGGAGGACTTTTTTCTTTTTGTCTGGGATTGAAGCCAGCCTGGTCTATTGAGTTCCAGGACAGTGCTATGTAGAGAGACTCTCTCTCTCTCTCTCTCTCTCTCTCTCTCCCTCCCTCTCCCTCTCCCTCTCCCTCTCCCTCTCCCTCCCTATCTGTCTCTCTCTCTTTCTCTCTCTCTCTCTCTCTCTCTCTCACCCCACATACAATTCCTCAAACTACAGAGTAAACAAGATGGACTCCAGGAAACACAAAATGGATTCCAGCACAAATAAAATATGGACTCCCGGGAAAACAAAATATTATACAAGAAATGAAACATACTGTCTCCTGTATGTCTGTCCTAAGCTGTGCATGAAAATGTTTCAAGGCACATTTATCTAGCTGAAGTTACTGTTCAATCAAAAATGAATGACAAATACCAGATGGGGTCTGAGATAGGAGAGAAAGAGGGGATTTGGAAGGAAATATTATTTAGGACTAAGCTGCCCTAAAGACAGGAGAACAAGGAGCAGCAATAAGGCAAGGAGTCTAAATTCAACAAGCCATACTCCCATCATGACAGTCAGCCTGGGAGGCAATTGTAGAGAGTGGAAAAGCTGGGTATTGATAGGCCAGAAAGGGCAGGCAGCAGGAGGCTTGCTTTAGGCAGTGAAGAGAATAGGGTAAGTTAGTCCCAGCATCAGTGCCTAAGAGCAGAGTCCATCAATAGAGAAACTCTGGTTTCACAGCTTTGAACCTGAGGTCAGTGGGTAGACCAACCGACCTCTGGAGCCTTCTATCTGCTGTAAGGTTCACCACTGGATAGTAATACCCACATCCTTCTGGCAGGGTGACTGATGCTTTGTGGCTTTTAAAAGTATGAAGACAGGTACACCTGTTCAGATTCAGTCTTGGGGTTGATTCTTCTATTCCCAGTGCACTTAGGGGATACCTCTCAGCAGGCACCCCAAGGCACACTGGGAAATCTAAGGAGGGTGGGAAAACTCGCAGTCTCCAAAGCACAAAGCTAAGTGTGCTAAGCAGTGGCCCCCTGCTAAGCAAAGATGAGCAGCGACTAAGAAGACAGGTCCTGGAATCCTTCTCCAGTACTAGCTCAGCACCAGTATAAACTACAGGAAAGAGGGAAGCCCAAGAGCTGGACTAACCTTCTGCCTCTACATATACCAGACAAGTTCCAGGCTCCAGTGATCACAAAAGCAGTTGCCCCAGTACCCTGTTTTCTTTTTATATGTGCCCCTTGTGATTCCTGTTTTTCTTTTTACTCTACTTTTAGTACTATTTTAATATGTATACACATACATATATGCATACATACACATATACATATATACACACATATACACATATACATACATACATACATATATGCATATATGCACACATATACACATATGTACATATACACATATATACATACATTTGTTGTTTTGTTTTGTTTTGTTTATAGAGTCAGGGTTTCTCTGTGTAGCCCTGGCTGTCCTGAAACTCACTATGGTAGACCAGGCTGGCCTTGACCCAGAGATCCACCTCCTCTGCCTCCCGACTGCTGGGATTAAAGGCGTGCACTACCACACCGGGCCTTCAGCCCACTATATTTTTAAAAAAGCTTTCATGCTGTGTCCTTTTTATTCATTGTTTATCTAATTATGAATTTTTCATCATTGAGCAATATTTTCTCTTTTTTAACCTTTTTTTCGGTCTGTTTTGGTTTCTTGTGTTTATCCTTTATTATTTTTTTACTATGCTTTCAGTAATATTTGGTTCACCTTGCTGATTATTTTAAAATACAGTTTGTGGATTGTTATACCTTTATTCTCTGCTGGAAATTTATGTAATATTGGTCACAATTTTCTCATTATTGGGAAACTTTTTCTCTTTTATTTCTTTGTTTCAATTGTTTGCTCTTTTCCTGTTTGTAGAATTCTCCTCCACTACTCTTCTCTCTCCTTTATTCAGTCTCATTATCTTCTATTTCCCTCTTTCATTGCATCTCCTTTTATGTCATTCACTTATTGTTTCCACGTTTACCCTAAATGTTTTAACATATTCTAATTAGTATTGTCATTTCCTGTTTTAGGTCACTAGTATTATATTAGTAGGATTTAATAATGTAAGTGTATCTTTGCTGATACAAGGTGTTGAGGTTCCAAAGTCCCTTTCAAAGACATACTTCAGTGACCTAAAAACCTCTTAAAGGTTCCAATGCCACCTCCCAAAAGCACCACCCTGGGGATGAAGCCTCAGTCCTTTGCCAAGATTCAGGACCCAGACTGTATGTAGTAGTACCACTTTCTACAGACATCGGCTTGCACTTTTCAGAAGAATATTCCATTTGCACAGAGCAGTTCCTACAGAGGCATAAAACTGTATCAACTTGTGATCTGTGACTCAGTGGCTGTCCACCATGCTTGGAAGATAGGATCACTGTATTGTTGGAAGAAAAATGGGAACATCTTAGGCAATATGGCAAGTCACAGTCGCCCCTTTGTTATGTGAACGCTTGAATTGTGTTTCTTTAAATATTTTCATTTGAGGAACAGGAAAATTTTATTAAGCTTTGGATATAGTCATATGCTACAGAGATGTGAACTATTTCAGACTCACCTTTCAAAATTAAAGTCTACAACGACCTGTGGAGCAGGTCATTACTCTTAAGAATAACTTGTGGTGTCTCTCTGCTGTAGCCCCTCACCTCTGCTTCAACCGGGAACAGTATCACTTTAAGATTACATATTGGTAAGAACATCAAGTATCAACTTAAGAAAAAGAAAGAACAAGCTTGTTAACAAATCTGCAAGACACCAGGCATAAGCCCCACTTCTTCATGTGGGTGTCTGCTTTAACCTGTGGGAGTTTCATGAATTGAGGGGGAGAAAAATAAACAGAGACTGTGGGTGTTTCATGTTTAAATGGTAACATTGTACCACTAAGCTACCCCAGGTGGCGGGTAGAAAAGAGGTCAATGGACCAGATGTAAAGTCTAGGTTGATGCTAACTCCCTCACTCCATTTTTAACATGGAGTGATGGCAACTCACACATAAATTATGAGCTACATTCGTTCCATATGAAGTAGGTCCAGGAAAATACACAGCAGTATTCCCATCTGAAATACATGTCTGGAATGGCCTACTCTAATATTACTCAGTATTTTTTTTAGGATCAATAGCAAGTTTTTATTTGTTTTAAAAAGACTTTTATTTCATTTTTTTACGTTAAAATATTTAAAAATTCATGCATGCACATAATGTGTTTAGATCAAATCTTCTCCCAATTCCTTCACCTCTGATTCCTTCCCTGTTCTCAACCAAGTTTTTCTTTCCCCCTAATTCACCATGTGCTCTCTTTCTCTTTCCTTGGTTTTTTTTTTTTTTTTTTTGTTTGTTTGTTGATGTTTTGTACCCACTGAGTCCATTTAGTGGTGCCTCTATGTACACGAGTCTGGGTAGCTTCTATAAGACTGCATCCCTGGAGAAAACTGATCCCTTATGCGCCCCCAGATGCTACCAATTGTCAACAGCTCTTTTGATTAGCGTGAGACTACATGAGCCCTTCCTCCACCCATGGTGGTGTTTTGGCTGGCTGTCTAGATTTTTTGCAGGTCTTGCTGTAAGTTCATGTGTGCAACACTGCTGTCGCGTCTGGCAAATAAAGATTGTTTGAATGCAAATGTCTGCTACTTCTGCTTTTAGAACCTTTCCACTCCCCTCTTTTACAATGACCTCTGAGCCTTTTGGAAAGGAAGTGTTACATGATGGCCTGTGTGGAACTGAGTACTACATAGTCCCTTATCTCTGCATGTTGACCCATTGTGGATTCCTGTGTTAATCTCCACCTACTGCAGAAAGAAACTTCTCTGAACTAATCTATGGGTATAAGGATAATAACTTATGAGACAATTTATTGCTTTGTTTGCATATAGAATGGTGGTGTTAGGCTCTCCTCTATGATTTAAGCAGCTATAGATTCTTGCCCCAGTTCATGGTACCAAGCACGGGTTCTCTCTTGTGCAGTAGGCCTTAAATCCAATCAGGAAGTGGCTGATCACTCCCATAGCATTTGCATCACTATCACTGGGCACATCTCGGCCAGGCCAGTTATTGTAACTCACAGGGTAAGACCACCAATGACTTTTCTCCCCTGGTAGAGTGCACGCATCGCACATTCAGCACTATGAAAGCTAGCCAACAGGGATGAAGCTTCCAGATTGGTACCAGCTCAGCGTCTACATGTTCTATCACTCATGTACGTGGTGTCTTCAAGTGATAAGGTCTTAGCATCAAGTTCTGAAGAGAAACCAACAGCAGTGTAAATACCCTAGAATGTTTAGGGAGATCTATGGGACTCTACTAGACAAGAACTTAAAGAGATATAACCCATATCAGGCACTGGGCTTTTTATTTGCAAGTCTATGGTGCATTAGGGTAACTCTATCTAAGCCACACGTGTGTGTGTGTGTGTGTGTGTGTGTGTGTGTGTGTGTGTGTGTGTGTGGTGTGTGTGTGTGTGTGTGTGTGTGTGTGTGTGTGTGTGTGTGTGAGGAACCTTTAGCAATGGTAGGTTTCCACATGGCACATTCAAAGGTCTTCAGTGTTAATTCTCCCTCCCCATATTCCCTTCCAACCTCATAACTCTCCTTATTCCATTGTTCCTCTTTCCCCTTCATACCACCTCTCCCCCATTCTTCACTGCCTCCCATGGCGCCTTACTTGTTTCCTGACTTCTATCAGTACTGTAATTTAAACACACATAGCTAATGACTCAAAGATAACATACACATATGAGAAAGAACAGGTAGTCCTTGTCTTTCTGGATCTGTGACCCCACTCAGAGTTGGCTGTTTCCAACTCCATCTATTTACCTACAAGTTTCATAATTTCATTTCCTTTTTATAGCTGAATAATATTCCACTGTGTGTATGAGCCACGTTTCCATTGCGTGCTCATCCATTGATGGACTTCTATGCTATTTCCACTTCCTGAACAGAGCAGAAATAAACATGGATGACCAAGTATCTCTGTAGTGAGATATCTGCAGAAGTAGTCAATACCAATTTTACCTAGGACTTAAAGTAGACAGATTTTTTTGCTTTGGTTCTTCAAAATTACTTAATTCTATTGTTAACTATTAAAATCTTGATCTACTCGTGTCAGTTTGAAAATAGTTTTGGCTTCTTCCAGTGTGTGCAACTGTGCTAAACACAAACTCATTCCCTGGGCTTGTTCTTCCCACAGATGTTTTGAGTTCTCACTGTACAAGAAATGAAAGAAGTACAGTAAGGAACCTGACGTGCTTATCCCCAAAAGAGTTATTCAGGCAGGATGGGTGCATTTGTCAGGTCGCAGAGACTGTAGATGTCAGTCAGGAAGATACAGAGACTATAGATGCCAGTCGGGAGGGTGCAGAAAATATAGATGTCTATCAGGAGGGTGATAGTGCTTCCCAGCACCTGTACCCAGTTATTTGGAGGAAATGACCTCACAGTCCCCTGAATCTGCCAGAAAAATCACTTTCCTATCTGTCAGACTGGGCTTTAAGTGGGGCTGGTAGAGAATGAGGCTCTTAATTTCTAAGTTCAATTCTGGGTTTTCACAGCAGTTTTGAATTCTAAGGTTGCAAGTATGTGCATCTTGTTCATGTAAGCCTGCTTATGTAACATTCTGTTAAACCCAGTTTGCCAGCCTGGTTTACCTGATGGCATATTTCCAGAGAAAGGAGGCAGGGGCTGAGGTAGGGAGGGTTGGGATATTAACAGATTCATATGACTCCAAGTAAAAAGAGAAGGGGCCAAAAAGGTAACCAAGCCTTGACATTTTGGAGGTACAGGCTCTGCAGAAGGTAGGAAGGTAGGTTTGTGTTTCATTACCTGATTATAGTTCTCAAAGTGTTTTCATTTAAATAATTCAGGCAACAGTTACTGATTGAGTGTTGACAAAGCCAGAAAATGACCAAGGTGGCAGAGAAGCAAAGATACTTCTCTTTGAGCAAAAGTCAGAAAGATTCAGAACCACCCAGGAGACACTGGTGGGGGTCAAGTGAATAACACAGGCACATAGATCTTCAAGGAAGCTCTTGTGGGAAGTAACCAAGAGCCTGATGTAAACAGACAAAGCAGTCCAAGTGTTCATCTGGCTCCCAGAACGGAAAGGTCCAGAAGCCAGCTCATCTCAAGAGTGGATCTGTAACTGAACCCTGTGTCTGGTGCCCTTTCTCTCCAGTTCTCAGAGCTGCTTCCATATTCTTGACTTCATCCCAAGGCTAGCTCCACTGACCCTCTGAAGATGGTGCCTCTGGATTCCAGGCTTTTGTGCACAAATAGTAGAAAAGAGATGGGGTGAGCAAGACGGCATGAAGTTGGTAAAGGCACTCAATGAATAAGTCTGATGACTTGAGTCTGATCCCCAGGACCCCTAAGCTTTGTCTTACCTTCACACATGTACATGAGCCTGTACACACACACACACACACACACACACACACACACACACACACACACACACATATACATAAGAAGAAGACCAGAAGGAAGGGAAAGAGGGAGATAAAAACAGGAGGTGTCTCTCACAAACAACTCCTCTCAACATCAAACAGTTACTGTGGCTTGGCAGGGGCATGCTATTTGAACTAATCTCCAGGTTATTTTCCAGCAGATGGATAGGAAAACACTTCAATTTATCAATGAATACAAGCTGGAAGGCTGAGGCCAAGGGGTATCTGTCTCTGTTCAAGGGCGGAGCTGGATAGAGTAAGAAAGAGAGGCCGGAGAAGATGGCATGGAAGAAAGACTAATGAAGGGCAACCAGGATGTGAACAACCCTGAATGCCATGTTAATGTATCTGAACATTCATAGTCTCAGGAGAGGAGGGATCTGTGAAGAATCTCCTCCATAGCACAATTCATACAGGCTGACTAGGAGTGTGTTATCTACGGTGTGGTAAAATAGTCAAGAGACTCTTTATGGAGAGGCTGTCTACTTTTAGACTTTCCCAAACAGTGGGCTATACAAACCTCTCTCTTCAGAAAACATGGAACTTTATGTCTTTTGTAATAATAATAGAAAGTGAATAGAAACTTCCTACTCCCACAGGATAAGTGGCCTTTAGAAGGCCTTCATAAACAAAGCTTCACTGTGATATTTTAAAGGCAGCCATTCTGTTGGCTTTGTGGCTGTTTTGAGTAGTTTTTTTTTTAATACCAGAGCAATCTATTTAAAGCTTTTTTGGGGGAAGGAAACAATAATTATACCACTTACAGGATTGAGGATTGATACGTAAAGATCTCGGTTTGATCCCAATACAATAAAAACCAGGTTGGTAGTAAATGCCTGTAATTTCAGCACTCAGGAGACTGAGGCAAAAGGATCTTGAGTTTGAGGCAAGCATAAGCTATTTTATAAGTTCAAGGTCAGTTTGGGATACATGAAACTTTGTCTCAAAATACAAAAACTTTCAAAAAAGAGGCTGGTAGGTCTTTGCGAATTCAAGGACAGCTTAGTAGTACTGAGCTCTAGGGCTGAACAACTTCCCTTATCCTGAATTATTTCATTTACATAGCTGTAGAAATTTTTTTTTGAGGAAAGGCCTTATATATCCCAGGCTGACCTGTTAACTCACTGTATAGCTAGGGTGACCTTGATCCTGGAAAGTGCTGGGATTGAAGGCATGCACTTCTAGACAGGCTTCTCCTTTGATGGTATAGAGGAGATACTTACTTGCCTTCAGATGAGAGAAGAGTGAAGCAAAACAAGACTGTGACCCTGGAGCAATGGCTTTTCCAGAAAAGCCTTCAGAAGCAAGTGTGGGTGGAAGCCAGGGCCTGGTAGACTCCACCAGGCAAGGGGACATCAATTTTGAACCCCTCCTGGCTCATAGCCCCACTCTCTCAACCATCCCTGGTCTCAAGAGTGTTTGCTAAAAAAAGTAAAATATTCTACACACCCAATAACCAAGAACAGTACATATAAGCTCTGTTTAGACCCACATGGGCTGGTTGAGAGATGGAGCCTCTTCGCATTTGGGAAATTGGAAATGCTTAAAGATCCAGCATTATTTTTTTTTCTCTTACTGATGAGATATGTTCAGCCATTCTTGAGGTTCGCATTGACAACTAATAGTATAGACATTTTTTAGTAGCCTTTCACAAAAAAACAAAAAACAAAACAAAAAAAAAACCGATTAAGCCTACTGTCTGGGGGATGGTGAAGGGCCCAGCAGGTAGAGGTGCTTATTGCCAAGCCAGATCGTCTGAGTTGAATCCCTGAGATCTGCATGGTGGAAGGAGAGAGAAAATTGGCACCTTCAAGTTGTTCTCTGACCTTGACTTATACAATGACACACACACACACACACACACACACAGAGAGAGAGAGAGAGAGAGAGAGAGAGAGAGAGAGAGAGAGAGACCACAAAGGCACACACACATAGAAAGACATACACAGATACACACACATACACAGACAACACTAACACACATATATACAGATTGTCTTATTTAGGGTTTTACTGCTGTGAACAGACACCATGACCAAGGCAACTCTTATACTTTTTTTTTTTTTTTGAGACAGTTTCTTTGTGTAGCCCTGGCTGTCCTGGAACTCACTCTGTAGACCAGGCTGGCCTTGAACCCAGAAATCCACCTGCCTTTGCTCCCAAGTGCTGGGATTAAAGACGTGTGCCACCACTGCCCGGCTCCAAGGCAACTCTTATAAGGACAACATTTAATTGGGGCTGGCTTACATGTTCAGAGGTTTAGTCCATTATCGTCAAGGCAAGAGCATGGCAGCATCCAGGCAGGCATGGTGCAGGCAACGCTGAGAGTCCTACATCTTCATCTAAAGGCTGCTAGTGGAAGACTGGCTTCCAGGCAGCTAGGATGAGGATCTTAAAGCCCACACCCACAGTGACACACCTACTCCAACAGGGCCATACCTTCTAATAGTGCCACTCCCTGGGCCGAGCATATACAAACTATCACATAGATACACACAGACACACACACTAACAGACACACACAAACATACTCACAGAGAAACACTAACAGATACACACACAGTCACACTCACACAGTCACACGTACACACCACATACACATACACACAAGTAAAGATGCAATTAATTTTTTCCCTAAAAACTAATGTCCATTTTTACTAAAACAACAGATTTATTTGAACACATCCTCACTTTTTGTTTATTATTAAATATTATATGTAAAAGTCATATCAGAAGAAAATATCCCTATCTACAAATCCCAAAATGAAGGTTGTTAAGTTTAGCAAATATAATTCTAGTATGTCTGGTTAAATTTGAATGTTAGAAGAACAATAGCCCCTCCCCCTTTTCTGTATCAGTATGTTACACTTGATATCTGTGACACCCTTGTGATAGGCAAGAAAGTGTTTAAAGAAGTCCATGTTGTGAAGTTGGGGACATAGCTCAATGGTTAAGTATTAGCCCAGCATGCAGGTGGCCCCTGAGTTTCATTCCAGGCATAACAAATAATAAACATGTAGACACATCCTAATGTCTGAGCAGAGAACATGATCCCTAAAATGACAAATGAAATATTGTATACGTCATTGTTAAGGTCCTTCTTGGGTTGACCCTATGTAATCACAGTGGTCCTTGTCAGAGTTAGAGATAAGGGCCCACCAGCAAGGAATGCTGGGATGCACAAGGAAGTGCAGTTTCCTTTAGACTCCTCTGAAGAACGTATTCCTGCCAGATACTTTCATTAGCAAGAGCTCCGGTGGGACTTCTGACAAACAGGACTGCCAACCACATTTGGATTGGTTTTAAGCCACTGGAATTTGCTATTAGGACAGTCATAAAACACATTAAACATCATTTGCTGTTTATCTCGAGTTTTAATTTAGTTGAGGTCACCCTATGAAAACACTAAGCAGAGAGCAGTAGGCTATGCCAGAAGTCACTGTGAAGAAGAGGCCCAAGGACTGCTGTACATAGCTTTGGGAAAAAACAATGACCTCAGGCCTCAAATGTTCAAGTGTCTGAACAAGGGGCTAGGGTTGAATGTTCACTGTGTTTCCTGACATGCTTTTGCTGATACAACATAAAACAACCAACCAATGAGAAACTTCTCGGTTGTTATCCTTGGAGAACCCTCCCGAGGATTTTTAGTGGGTGCTAAAGTTGCGGGCAGTACCACGTTTTCTCCTACATTTTCCCACTTGTACAAACCTCTGATAAAGTTTAATTTATAAATCAGGCAGTTAGAAAATGGCAACAAGAGCCAACAGTATAATTGACTGATTACAATGATGTCCTGCGATGACAGGGCCATGGCTGAGACGCTTGTGCTTTTTGGCTGCTACTGAGTAAAGAGAGGATACTTTTAAATGAACGGAGACAATGTGATGCAGAGACTGTCAATCCAACATCTGACACAGCTGATGAGAGGCTCAGGCTGGCAACACATGCAGTGTGAATACACTGGACCAGGGAATGATTCATGTTCTAGGCAGGACGGAGCAGAATGTTGGGACACTCTGTCATGCTACTGTGCATAGAGACAATGCCTGGAAGGAAGAGTGCAGAGATGGGTTGGCTGGTTAGGGTTTCAGTACTGTGGAGAGATGAAAGGTTGCAGGTCCAGAGGCTAATTACTCACCTTGGGCTGGGTTCTGACCCTCCAGAACAGCCATTCCTCTCCCACTTCCCATCAGAACTAACATCTTGTAAGGATAGATAAAAGCCTTTAGAATCTATCGACTTAGCAGAGAACTAGATTTTACCTCCAAAATCTGAGAATGCCATCAGATAGCACCTTGAGCCTGTAAGAAGCATTCCCCATCTCCATGTACCCACCCCTCACTCTGATGTACCCACCAATATATTTTAAACCTGACTTGTTCTGGAAAACTATGAATAGGTTGTGAAGCTGCTTCCACATTGGAACATGGAATTTCAAGTAACCTAAATTTGTGTTCTCAGGTCATGGTCATGCAAAAATGACTCCAGAATAAACTATCTCTTATTCCCTTTAAAATGAAAGCTGTGGTTTTTACACAGATACTACAGAAGAACGTGCACTTTAAAACTGAGAACATATTCACTTACACAATTTCCTGCTTAATTTATTCAGACCCCATTTGGCCAGAAGTAACTGAAGGAGCAGGGCTGATAGAGTGTGTGTGTGTGTGTGTGTGTGTGTGTGTGTGTGTGTGTGTGTGTGTTATAGTATGTTTGTGTACATGTGCATGTGTGTGAATGTGTGTGCTGGGGAGATTATTAGATTTGCTTGCAGGATGTGGTACAGGTAGTCCAACAATGGCTGTCTCACATATGAGAGATTGAGAATCAGAAATTGTTTAGTCCTCAAGGCTGGATGTCTCAGAAGTCCGATGGCACTGAAGTTCTGGAAGATTCCAGGAGAGCTGCTGGTCTTCAGTCTATGTTGGAATCCTGAAGATGCTGGATTTAATACTGGCAGCAGTAACAGGATGGATGAACTTGCCAGTAAGAGTGAGGTAAACAGGCAAAAAGCAAAGATTCTTTCTGCCATGTCTTTATGGGCTGCCACCAGAAGGTAGGACCCAAATTTAAGGGGGGCCTTCCTACTTCAAATAATCAGATTAAGAAAAATCCTCACGGACACGCCCCACAGCTCACCAGACCACAGAGACTGACCGCCAGCAGCTTCCGGCGACGGCCGGAGACCTCAGCTTGGGCCACAGGGCCCCACAGCTGATCAGCGCTGGGACAAAGATCCCTCGCTGGAGATCGCAGGACCCAGC
>CM052714.1:1502263-1568203 GCA_028551405.1 Uromys caudimaculatus
ACACAACATAGGAAGTGTGCACGTGCGCACCCCCCCCCCAAAAAAAAAAAAAAAAAAAATCCTCACAGGAGTGCCCAGCAGCTTGGTTTGTAGTTGATTCCAGATGTAGCCAAGATGACAGCCAACATTTGTCATCACTCACAAACCGTGAAGTTGGGGGCCTGCAAGATGACTCCACTGGTAAAGGTACTCACTACTGAGCTGAGCTTGACAGCCTGAGTTTGGTCCCTGGAAATCCACATGTCAGAAAGAAGTTTTTCTCTGACTTCCACACCATGGCAGGTATGCACACACACCCCAAATAAATAAGTGTAATTTTTAAAAAGTGAAATTACAGACTTTGAGGGGAGGCAATGCTGTGAGTAGTCTGGGTCTACCAAAGTGCTCCAGCCTGGAACTTCCTTCTCTTGTTACTGAAGGCCTCACCAAGGCTCTAGTGAGAATGCAGCCTATTGCTACTGTAATGCATTTATAGAGATGATAGGTTAAAGTGATACAAACTTTCCTGCAAATTCTGAAGGTCAGAAATCCAAGATAGGTTTCAGTGGGCTGAAGTCAAAATGATTGACAGAACTATGATCCTTCTAGAAGGGAGTCTTCGTATTTGCCTTTCCAGATCTCTGTTCTTGGCTTATGGACCCGTATTTCTTTGACTTCTTCTAACATCACATATCCTCTATCTCCTCCTCCCCCCACCTCACAAGGACCCCTGTGGTTACATTAGGGTCAACCAGATAATCCAGGATAATCCTCCTCATCCCCAATGCTTTGATTTACCAGATCTACAAAGTATTTTTTAGGGTTTCTATTTCTTCTATGAAACACCATGACCAAAAAGTAAGTTGGAGAGGAAAGGCTTTATTTGTCTTATACTTGCATATCACTGTTCATCGTCAAAGGAAGTCAGGACAGGAATTAAAACAGGGCAGGAACCTGGAGCAGGAGCTGATCCTGAGGCCATGGAGGGGTGCTGCTTACTGGCTTGCTCCCTATAGCTTGCTCAGCCTGCTTTCTTATAGAAACCTAGACTACCAGCCCAAGGAGGGCACCACCCACAATGAGCTGGCCCCTCTCCCATCAATCACTAATTATGAAAGTGACCTACAGAGGTGTTTTCTGAATTGAGGGTCCTTCCTTTCACATGACTTTAGCTTGTGTCAAGTTGACATAAAACTATCCAGCACAGTAAACAAAAAACAAACAAACAAATGTCACAGGATCCAATGATTATAGCATGTATGTTTTCAGGGTGGGTGTTAGTTTGCTTAAAACAGCTACATTTCTTTAGTCTTCTATTCTTCCTAACAGAACCATTATTTTATGCAATGTGACAGTAAAGCCATATGCAATTACAGAACAATAAGCCTACCACAAAAGGAAGACATCATTAAAGTAAGAAATACCTTAGAGCCACCTCACCTGCCCAACACTGTGGCTTAGCCTAGTTAGTAACAGTTGGGCAAAACCACATGACACAAAGCTTATTTATAGCAGTGATGACCATGTCCTATGCACACATGCAATGCATGCTGGATGTAAGCAACATCATGCAGAAACACAGCACACAACACCAAACCCTACACAGCTGGCAGCGTGGCAGCAGAGCAGTGCTGAGTATTACCTCTTGTGATTACATGGCTGACAGGAGGTGAGGCTTTTGCCTAGCTTTGCAAGACAGTATAGAGCTTGTGCTGCTAGTTCAGGAAAAGCCAATCCTCAAATGCTATGCTAAGTTGGGTTTTACTGAATATTTATTCTTTCCCTCATGGGAAAGTTGAAAAGTGGTTGCACCATCCCACTTTGGGGATCATCTGTGTGCTTGACTAAACAGTTTTTACTCACAGACTCCCTCGAAGCTGCACAAAGCCATAGTGTCTTCACTTGGGCCCAGTAGCTAACAAGAAGCTGAAGCCCGGCTTACAACATGGCTACTTTTTTTCCTAGTTGGAAGAAGCATATGAGTGTCAGAGACCCCCTTATCTTTTCTACTGTCTGTTCATTAAGTGTGAAAAGCAACAAGCTTCCCAGAAGTCAGCACTGCCTCACCAGCTGTCCGGAAGGCAGCACTTCCTTACCAACCTAAGAAAAAAGCCATAAGGTGAGACGGCCAACACAATATGGCCAAAGGGTATTAATACCTTTTTTTTCTTCTTGTTTTTTAAACCAGGTGACTTAATATTTTCATTTATTTTCTTATGTTTTTTATTGGTATGGGTATTTGCCTGCATGGGTGTCTTTACATAATAAGCGTGCCTGGTGCCCACAAAGGCCAGAAGAGGGTATCAGACCCATGGACTGGAGTTACAGATGATTGTGAGCCACTATGTGGGTGCCGGGAATTGAACTTGGGTCTTCTAGAAGAGCAAATAGTGCTCTTAACCATCGAGTCTTCTCTCCAGCTGTAGAGTGTTGGACTGAGCGCCAGGGAGCCTTCCTCGGGGTTCTCTGGCCCAGCCAAATGTAAGAGTTCCGACAGGGAAGGGAGCGCAAGTGGGGACGGTATCTCCTGGTCCTGGTCCCTGTGGGGGCCACCTGGGTCGTGTGCCAAGACGCTGTACTTGCTCAGCACTCGCCACCCCGTGCCAAATCAGGTCCTGGCCACAGCGTGATCCCCGCGAGACCCGCAGCCACTGTTGGCGCACGCCCCACCGCTCAGCCTGGAGAGTGGATCTCTTCCCGGGCCAAAAGTGTTACAGCTCTTTGGACAAAAGCTCTCAGACGCCGAAGCAGTTTTCGCACCTTTATTCCTTCTGGATGGCGGGCGGTGGGTGTGGGTAGAAGCGGGCAGGGCAGGCAGGTAGAGCAGGGAGGCTACACAGGTCAGGATGGTCTGATATACTGTTTGGGAGGGGTCAGGGGTTTGGCAACTGATACTTTCCATTGTCTTGGTCTGAGGACTTTGCAGTGCCTCATTTGCTTGTGGGAGGACTCAGAGTTGATTTCTACATGACAAATCTCACATGCCAGGCCTCTCTCTCTATATATAGGGGTTGTAAAGGCTGTGGCTGTTTTTACAGGAGTCTTCCGGGAGCGTTGGCCAAAAACATAATCCGGTCCCTCGTGGAAATTCCACTGCTCTTGGATATTCCACTGGGTCGCCCAGAATTTTCAGCCTATGCTCAACCGGGTGTCAGATTGCCTGCCACAGACCACTGCCCCACAGTAGAGTCTGAGATTCTTAAGGGTTTGATGAAGTTGGCCTTCACCTGCCACCTGCCAACCCTGTGTTGTAGGGGAAAGGAATCTTTTTAAAAGACAGGGAACTAGGAGTCACATGTTGGAAGGAGAGGTCAGAGAGCAGGAGGGGAAGAGAGGAGAGATAGATATGATGAAAATACATTATATCCATATATAAATTTGTCAAATGTTAAGTAAAAACATCACATTAAAAAAAGAAAATTTCGTCCTTTGGGACCAGGACAGTTAAATATGACTGAATCTGGCTGTAACGCATGCAGGTTCTGCTGAAGCTTGACTAACTTGAGAATGTGAATAAACCCCAGATGACATGGAAGTTACTCTATAAACTGATTCACTCGGCCCCTTCTGAAATTTCTTTTAAAACGTTTTTTAAAAAAGATTATTTTATGTTAATTTCTTTTAAAACTTTTTAAAAAAGCTTATTTTGTGTTATGTACATGAGTGTTCTGCCTGTGTGCATGTCTGTGCACCACGTGGATGCCTGGTACCTGCAAAGGTCAAAAGATTCCCAACCCCCTCCCCCATGACCACTCTTATCTTTTCTAGTTTTCCTTTTTCAAGTTATATTTTGTGATGAATTGTACAAGACTCCCATATCATATGTATTTAATCAGAACCAAAACAATTTAAAGACATTAAGGCTGGGAGAACCAGAGACAGGAAGAGAATGTCCCCCTTTGAAAACCTTTAATAACTCTCTGTAGTCTAGAAATATATCTGAAATCTGATGTGATTGACCACCCAGATGCAGGAAAGACATGTAGGAAGTGCTCAGAGCCACATAGCTCAACAGGCCTCCATGCTCACTGTTTCTCTTCCCTGCTCAGTATTTATTAAATTTACAGATTTTCAAGTCTGTGATTGTGAATCAGACACTATTTCCTCCCCCTGATGATTTATATCTGAAGGTGGCAAAGAAACATAGGAGGTAAAGCCAGGGTAAATGCCTCCTGAAGAGCACTGAGGACATAAAGAGAGTGAAGACATCTTGCCCCTTTTGCATCTATTTTAAAAAGGTTTAGTCTATGTCTATCCACAAATTTCTCTGAGGACATCGTATGTGAGATTTTAAATTTAGTTTAAGCATGTGTGAATTCACGGGTCTAGAGTGATGACTCAGGTGTTCAGAGCACTGGCTGCTCTTCCAGAGGACCCAGATTCAATTCCTAGCACCCTCATGCCAATGAGCAACCATCTGTAACTCTGGTTCCACCATCTCTGTAGGCACCCAGGCGTGCATGTGGCATGTAGACATACATATAGGCAAAATAGTTATACACAGAAAATAAACCTAAAAAAATGAGGAAAGAGGAGGTAAAAGCGTGCAAAGTGAGGAGTCTCCCCAGGTGAGGATAGTCAGAGTTTCATCACCATGGTGGAGCTCACTGGAGTACAAAGTGCTCTTTACTGTTGTTGAGGGCATACATCAAAACTAATCTTTCTCATCACTGAACTTCCTTCTAAGGGTCTTTTGCTGGCATTTAATTACTTTGTATCACAGGAGAAATACATGTCAGATGAACATCAAGAGCCCTGCCTGCTGCCCATTCACCCTGGAGCACTAAAGAGATGACATTTATAAATTCCTGAGAGGCTCAGAGGAAGACTCTGAATAAACAGTAACAGTTGTTACAGGCTAGCCCTTTGTTCAGTAGTTTTCCTTTTATAGCTCTGCCCTCACCTGCCACACACTTGCCTTTACTCCCTGCCAGTCTGAGGGTGAGGACTTTCGTAAGAGACAGTCACTGGTGAGTGGAATGGAGTGCTTTGAGCTTTAGATTTTGTTTGCCTAGACCTTCCTAATTCCTGAGCTCTGTAAAGAACATGAAGATTTTCCCAAAATAAAACAAAACAAAACAGCCCAACAAACAAACAACAATAACAAAATGATCCAGAAATATTTTATTGCATTACTTTAGAGTGACTTTAATAAGTCAAATTAATTTAAACTTGTTCTTTCATTTAAAAACATAATCATATTTTATTTATTTAATTAATTTATTTGAGACAGTGTCTTATTATGTAGCCCTGGCTGGCCTGGAACTCACTATGTAGACCAGGTTGACCTGGAACTCAAGGAAATCTAACTGCCTTTTCCTCTTAAATTCTGGAATTAAAGGTGTGGCCTGAGCTGCTATAATTGTTTTTAGTGTGGGCACTGGCGCAATGATAAATAAATAATATTTACTATTCACAAATAAATACCCCTTACAGAGGGTCACATGGAGGCTTTATTCTCAGCCATGCATTAAAGCAACATATGCCTTTAAGAAGCCTACCCTTTGCTCTAGAAACAAATGGATTACCACAGAGACCCTAAGATGCTGCCCGATGGTCTTGGTGGTTCAAGGTGAAATTGGAAGAGGGAGAGAGATTGAAATCAGACCTAAAGATGAACTTGGTTACTTGAAGGGTAGTAGTCTGACATTTCTTGGTTTCTGTCCTAGGCCTTTTTGTAGATTCCCACGGACTTAGAGACACATTGGTAGATATCTTTAAGAGATAAAAGGTCCTAGGCAAAAATCGTAGGAAAAAAAGTAAACCTCCTCAGGCACCAAGTATGCACACAGTATACAGATGTATATGCAAGCAGAACACTCATACACACAAAATAAATAAATAATAAATTTAAAGAAAAAACATATACCTTTTATTTGGGTGGAATGCTAAATAGTGGCTGAAACTGATTGGCCAATCTTCAGAACAATAATCAACACGTTAATTTCCAATACAAGAGTGCTGCCTGTTAGTAGTGCTCAGAGTTTGTGCTCTCTTCTCCACAGTCCTGTATAAACACTACCTCCCCGGTTCAAGACATTTCTAGAAATTAATAATTGGTTAAGATTGACAGTTCTAAAAAAACCTTGGTGGAAGCTGCTCTTCCCACTCGGTCACGGATTCTAGAGTGTGGCCTTTAAGCTCTATCTGGAGTGCAAGAAAGCAATTTTTTTTTTTTTTTTTTTTTTTTTTTTACCAGAGTTACTAAAAACAGTGGTATCGCTGGGAGAATGAAGCAGGAGGTTGGCTATGAGTTCATGGCCAGCCTGAACTATGTAGAAAGACTTGTCTAAAAAAAAGTTTATACTATTGTTTTATACATTGATATATATATGGGTATGTATGTGTGTATATACATTTACATCTCAATAGATGTATTTTTTTAAACTTATTTATGAAACAGTAAAATAATGTTCCTCTTAAAATGTACATGTATGTGCAAGTAGTATACAATTTCCTTAAGTTTTCCTTTCCAGGATATTTTTCCAATGCAAAAGAATAGTTTGATATAAATTTGATATGCATGTACTAAAAAAGCTGTCATTAAAAACAACCCCTTTAAGCCCATCTCTTGGGGGCAGAGGTAGTAATATCAGTTGGTCATTCTTAACTCTGGAGTGAGTCTGAACAGTCTAGGTTACATGTGCCTGCATCTCAAAACGAAAAAAAGATCTATTGCTAAGCTCTGACTTGCTAAAATGTTTTTATTGGCCCAAAGAAAGGGGAGTATAAATTCACTTCAAAGGTGTGTCTTTTTGCTCATCAATGCTCCCTTATTTAAAAGAACAAGAATAAAAACTGAACAGTGGGCCAGCCCCCAAAAGCAGGCTGAGAGTTTCTCTCACTCCTACTAGGGCTGACCATGAAGACTAGCTGAGATACTGCAGGCTGGTTTGTTAGTTTACTACAGATCATAGTTTTGAAGTAATGTCTTCTGATTTAGGGATTTTCAGAAGGAATGCTGTGATGTCTCTGTAGATTATTACGTTAATGGCTTTACTCCTGAGTCCACAAAACTTAATTCTCCAGCAATTCAGAATCCTGGTAGATGGGAAGGCTTCGGTCACGTGGAGAAAGCCTGTTGGTGGTTTTCTCTGCTGCTTCCTAATTAAGGCTTTCTCATTGATCATACATGTTAATCATGCCATTATCCAGCAACAGATCATGTACCCTACCTTTCAAAGGAAGCTCTAAGCACTATTAGCATCTTCCTGAAGCAAGGTGTGTCCATTACTGGGCCAAGCAACCCCTGAGCCAGGTGTCTCCTTTAGACCAAGGACGTTTCTGAAATATCATCTTTGGCAGAGACACTTGCCTTGTACTCTGCCACCTGAGCTTGTGCAGAATGTTCGCTTTATTTACTGCTTCGTAGATCACATTAGCAGAAGAAAATGTTACTGAGCAGGATCAAGTTTGCATCTTACAGCGATGGAGTCATCTGCCCTTGTTCAGACCTGGCCAGTTTCCCTTTGTAATGTAGGCCAGCTTTGGCTGAAGAAGTATGTGAGCATTTCTCAGAGTGCGGTTGCCCAGTCTAGCAGGAGAGCTGCAAGTTCCTTCCAATCCACACCCAGCTATTACTTCCTAAACACCTGCCCTGAATATAGACATGAGTGATGGCGAGGACAGAAGTGCATTAAATCCCTGGCCACAGCCCTGTCCCTGAATCTAGCCCATTCCCACTGAGACCCCAATATGATTCTGTAGAACACATGCCATGTAAATACTGTTCCACATGTGCCCAAAGTCCCTGAGGCTCTCATGTAGGTCACTGTGGATTTCTGGAGTGTGCAGTGTTCTTTCAGGGTATTATAAAGAGAAGCTTTGAGTATCTCGGTGAACCGTGGAGATGAATTTACTACATTTGTGGCTGCAGTTGGCAAATGCTTTTCTCATTTTGTCCTTCACAGCTGATATGTAGATCTAAGCAAGCAGTTTTTCACTAGAATACATAAGATGAATAAAATTTATGGTTCGGTTTTATTGTAAGACTCACTTAAGAGAGTCCAAATAAACATACTCATAAGAGGGTTGGTTAGATGGCTCAGCAAAGAGAAGCACTTACCGGTGCCAAGACTGGTGACCTGAGTTTGGTTCCTGGGTCTCATATAGTAGAAGGAGAGACCTACTCCTGCAAGTTGTCCTTGGACCTCCACATGTGCCCCACCCAATAAAATGTGATAGAAATGAAGATGCTGATAAAGAATTTTTACAGGAAAATATGTTTCTAAGAGATAAATAAATATAAATCATTAGATATTTGTCAAAAGTATCACACAGATAAGACAGAATCCAAAGACAAACCAAGTCTAGCACTGTGTCCTGAGGCTGTAGTCCCAGTTATTCAGGAGCTTGAGGCAAGACTGATTAAATCTAAGAGTTTGAGATCAGTTCTGGCAGCATGACAAAAATCCCATCTGAAAAGAAAAAAAAAAAAGCAGTATAAATCTACTTACGGTAAATTTTCTTAAAAGACTGAAGATTAGAAATTATTGGTTTGTTGGAGAGGGAATGCAGAGTCATCTCATCTGGGAGATTGGGGGCTGCAGTTCATGCTTGAGGTGCCTGTTTAGGAAACCATGATGACACAGATCTGGATGCAAAGGGAAGTCTCTGTTTTAGACGGCCACTTCTTCAAAGCCTTCCATAGTTCTCTCAGGGAGCACATGGAGACTCAAGGCCTGGCCAGGGATCCAGGTCTGTGGATTTATAGTTGGTTCAACCAAAGGGGTCACAAAGGCAATGCATCAACACTACAAGAGAAGGCAGGCCTTTGTTGAGTTTGCTGGCATGCTGTATCTAACTTTGTAGCACAGAGATGTGCTTAAAATTCAAAATATCCTGCAAAGAATATATGGATGATCAGAAACCAGTCCACTGAAATTTAGTGAAAAATAAATAAATAAAAGCAGAAATGGATGATGATGTTAAGAAACCACATTGGAAAGTACACAGCTTGGATTGCTTTATGTGGCAAATACACACAGACACATACGCAAAACACACCAGTAGGTGTTGTAGTTGATTTCCAGTGGAGAATGAGACAAGTGTAAGCCGGAGAAGGAACTAGCTAATGAGATCTGCGTTTATATGGTGTCCAGATCAAGGGAAATAATCTTCTAATAGGTGCTTGCCAGTCAGTCCACATCTGGAGTTGTGATCTGCACGCCACCCTGGGGAGGCCCGGCTGGCTGAGGGTAATGGAGAACAGGCAGAGGTCAGCTATGAGGGAGGTCGAGGGATGACTGGAGGGGATACAGAGGAAAGCAGCTAATGAGAATCTAAGTCTTTGAAAGCTGGGAGCGCCCCCTTAACAGCAGCTAAGGCTTATGTCTTCCAGGCAAAAGGCAAACTACAAAAAGGAGCTGAGAGAGGATTTGAAATAAAAGAAACCCGCTGCCCGGTCCTTGTCTGACTCCAAAAGACAAAACAGAGACCTGCTGTAGTAACAAAGATAGAAGTGAGATGCATGACACAGGCAGAAGCTGGGATGGATTTCCAATGTGCTCGTGGAGAGCTATCAACCAAATGTGTTGTGTGACATGCTAGCTCCTGGTTCCAACCGCCTGCTTAAACAATCATTGTTTCCCTTAAGGCTATGAACTTTATTAAGGGGTACATTCACATGCTGTTCATACACTTCACTCCTCGGGAGTGTTGGATGCAGCAGGGTTTCCTGTATCCGTGATGTGCACCATCTAATTCCACTAACTTTTTACCAACCCATCTGCACTCCTTACTTCAGCCTCCACAAGTATTAATTAGCTTTCTATTTCAGTGGATTTACCCTTTCAGTGACACAATGTGTGGCCTTTAAAAAACGTATTCTTTCATTCAGTGTAACATTTCGAGGTTAATCCACGCTGTAGAGCATGCTATCAGTATTACTTTTTATAAACCAGTAATATTCCATTGTATAGACATTCTCTGTGGATATTTGAGTTGCTCACAGATTTTTACTATTTTAAATAATGCTGCTGTGGAAACTCAAATGTAAAGTTTTGTTGGACATGTAGCTTTCTTCTTCTTCTTCTTCTTCTTCTTCTTCTTCTTCTTCTTCTTCTTCTTCTTCTTCTTCTTCTTCTTCACTTTCTCCTCCTCCTCCTCCTCCTTCTTTTTCTTTTTTGATAAAGAGTCCAGTTATATAGTCCAATCCTTCTGCCTCAACACCATGTATTGTTGGGATCATAGCTCTAGACACAACTAGACACAGATTTTCTTTTTCTTTTTTAAAGATGTTTTTATTTTTAATTACAGGTAGATATGTGGATATGTGTATGTCAGTGCAGGTGTCTACCAAGACCAGAAGTGTCAGATTTTGTGTGTGTGTGTGTGTGTGTGTGTGTGTGTGTGTGTGTTGCCTGATGTAGGTGTTGAGAATCGAACCCTGATCCTCAGGAAGAGCAGCCAGTGCTCTTAACCACTGAGTCATATCTCCAGCCCCAAAGGTTTCATTTATTTTCTTTTTTCTTAATTTTTGTTTTGCTTTGTTTTGAGACAGGGTCTCTCTGTGTATTCCTGGCTGTCCTAGGACTCACTCTGTAGACCAGGCTGGCCTTAATCTCAGAGATCTGCCTGCTTCTGTCTCCCAAGTGCTGGATTAAAGGCATGTGCCACTATCACCAGTTTGGACACAGGATTTCAGTGCTCTCATGCATATGCATAGGTCAGAGTTGCTAGGTCTTATTTTAACTCTGTGCTTAGTGTGCTAAGGAGCTACCAAATGATTTTTCCAAAGGTTCTTTATATTTCCTTGCCAATATTTGATATTATATCTTTCTAAAAAAGATCTTGTTTTATTTTTAACCATGTGTATGTGTGTGTGTCAGTTTGCTGATACGTGCATATGTATATGAGTGCCCTCAGAGGCTGAAAGAAGGTGTTGGCACCTGGGGAGATGCAATTACACATGGGTATGAGTCGTGAATGTTTGGGAATTGAACTTGATCCTCTGCAAGAGTAAGTAGTTCATGCTCTTGACTATGAGTCATCTCTCTGGGCTTTAAAAAACTTGAGAAGATCATAGTAGAAATGAAGTGGTATCACTGTGTGGTTCTTATGTGCACTAATACTGAGGATCTTTGCGTGTGCTTATTGGCTATTTATCTTCTACAGAGAAAATTTTATTCAAATAACTTGCTGATTTTTACACTGGTTCTTTGCCTTTTTAATATTGAGTTGTAAGAGTTCTTTAAATATTTTGGATACAACTTTCTCATCGATTATGTGTGCTGTAAGTATTCTGTCCCGGCTGTGGGTTGTTCTTTTGCCATCTTGATGATAGGATTCAGTGGAAATTTTAAATCTCTTTGAAGTCTAGTGTGTCCGCTTTTTTCTTCATTTGTGATTTTATTTAAGTTTCCATAGATTTTTAAATGTTTCACTATTGATTTAAGGTGAGTGAATGGAGTTCATGAAATCTGTGACTTAAGTGCTAAGTTGTAGCCTTAGAGACATTGACAGGTGGCCAGCATCTCTGCTGAGTATCTTGGCCTGCTAAATGGAACCTGTGTTGCTACAAATTGGCTTCAGCTTATGCATTGGTCCAAACACCACAACTGAGTCAAGGTTGGGAGGAAATGATCCGCTGGAAATCCCCACTATAAACAGTCAAACACTCACTTGAGAATTATTCCTTCCCTACAATGTTACAGAATTCAGTTATGTTTATGAACAAGTAGTCAGTGGGAGAAAGTATTGCATATAAAACCATCCTCAGTATGGTGTTACCAACTGGATCATATGTTCTTCCTTCAGTCCCTACGAGGGCTGGTTAGAATTTGAAGTGAGAAAAATGTGACTTCCAAAAAAGTAATAATCTATGTCTGAGAACAGAAAACAGATCCTATCCCCCACCCCCACCCAATCAGATGGTTCTTTTGTGATCCTGAGATTAATTTTGGGCCCTATGCACACTAGATGACAAGTGCTCTCTACCACTAGACAAGTGCTCTGCTCCACCACTGAGCTGCAGCTTATAACCATAACGCACTTTTATGACTCCAAGTATAGACTATAAGACTTGACAAATATTTTCTAGGCCTTAACAAAAACTTTTCAGCGATGGTAAAAATCTGGGGTAAGTGGTGATCATTAAATTTGCTCAAACACAAGTTTGGAAATATGGAGGAGTAGCCTCCCTGTGGAATGGAGGTTAGTGGGCCAGATCTCTGGCTTTTACCCACCATTTCAAAATATTTAAGCATCTTCAAAGACAGAAGCTTAGATGATATTTCACAGGTAAGTATGCATGGATCAGAACTTGGTTTTCATTTGATAGCTAGTGCTATGGAATTGAGTTCATAATCCCTGGGACATTATGTGAAAATACGCATTAAGGTTACACAATGATTTAAACACATCTACAGATCTTAAAGGTGTGACTCACTTTCACTGAAAAGTAGTTTCTGTCATTGCTGTACCTGTTTGTGCCCCACCCCGACTTGGTTCTATATGATTTTTCCTTTTACCAATGGAAATTCATATTGATCAACACTTCAGGATGGTCAGGCTTAGGGTCTCCTGCTCATAATCCCAGCACAAAGAAGCTGGGGTGTCAGAGCCCAGACTGGGATACATAGTGAGCTTTAAGATAGCCTCTGGTATGGAGTGAGATCCTGCCTCAAACCAAACCAATCTCCTTAAGATTATTTATATCTATGGTTTCCAAAGCTGTACCTATTTTTCTAGAGGTAATGTAATCTCTAAAGGTTATGAAATTAAATTAACCTCAAAAGAAGTATGGAATGAAAAGCAAAGCGAAACAAACAAACAAAAAACCAAACACACTTTGTTTTTATACAGATATTGTGTTGGACAGAACATGACCATTTTCTGGTTACAAATGGTACATTGGCCCTTGGAACCTCATGAATGCAGTGAAATTAACCAAACATGAGAAAGAAGAGGTGACCGGAGCAAGAACAGCAGAGGACCAACTTTCCAAACCAGATGCTCAGCCAGGGGAATGGGATCTGCTTTAGCCAATCAGAGAGGCAAAGATCAGACTGCTGAAAGATCAGGAAGACCCAGACTGACACCAGAAAAGCCTGCATTGGCTCAGAAATTCAGAAGGTTGGCTGCAGAGTCACTGGAGAAGAGCGGATGCTGCAAAAAGAACGACCCACTGCCACCCCAACGTATTCCTCCACTGGTCTCCAACCAGAGAAACAAATCCACTCCTCCCCAAGCAGAAAGAGCGAACGATATAGATCCCGACTGGGGGAATACTTGTTCCCTCTCAGTAAGCACTGTACTGGAAACTTACATGAAAAATTGATACGGTGGCTCTTTCTTCCATCTTGGTGCCTTTGGAGGCCTACTGGAAATAGGACTTCTTTTTAAAAAGCAAGTATGCCTGGAAGGCTGTGTTTCAGGCCATTTTTGCTGGCTACAAGTGAGATCTCCGGATCCAAAGAGAGCACACAGCTCTTCTTAAAACTGAAGGTGTTTATGCCCAAGATGAAACTGAGTTCTACTTAGGCAAGTGCTTATGTGAATACATCAAAAAGCAATAGAATGACTCCTGGAGGCAAACCAAATGAAACCAGAGTGATCTGGGGAAAAGTAACTCGGGCCCATAGAAACAGTGGCATGGTTCGTGCCAAATTCCGAAGCAAACTTCGAGCAAAGGCCATTCGTGTGATGCTGTACCCATCCTGGATTTAAACTAATGGAGAGTAAATAAATACAAGTGGATTTGTGCTCTCATAAAAAAAATGACATGGTGAAGCAGACCTCAGCAGCAGCTGCCCTGTGAACCCACTCCTAGCCTCCATCAGTCTGCTCAGGTCAGTCCCATCCCATCACCACCAGATCCCGTCACCACCCCAGCTTTTATGTTCCCTGTGGCTGCTGAAGACCCATTCACATTTCCCTGGTTCTATAGCTATCACTCCTGAGATTCACTGCTAAAATGTCATGGGCACGGGGAGGCCCACTCACTGACAGATTCACTCAGGTATGCAGAAAGTCCAAGGAGCCTCTTGCACCACCATCTTAAATATGAATAGATAGGATTGTCAGTAATTTGAAGCAGATTTTTATTATGAAGAATAAAATTGAAAACAGCAAAAGGAAGTCAGGGAAGACAGGGGAAACTCAAGGGAGAGGAAAACTATAAAAACAAGAGAAGACAGCATACTCACAATAAACAAAAAGCATGGACAGCAATGAAAATTTCAGGAGCTTGAGGGACTACAGTGTGAGAGCCGAACAGAGCATGTCATGGGGCTGAGTAAACAAGCCGAAGAGATTTTGAAATAATGGTAAGGAAAAAGGTCAACAAGACAGAGAATCAAAAGAAAAATAGTTTCATTCATCTGTTCACTCATTCAGTGCCTACATTACCATGGGTATTTAGGAGGTGTCAGTAAGCCAGCCAATCTCTGCCTTTTCATCCTTCACATGTTAGTGATGGAAATCAGAAGATAAACACAATAAATAAGTGAATGACATTGTAAGTAATGGATGCTAATCAGTGCTTTGTTCAGAAGAAACTGATGCAGAACAGAGGAGAGTGACTGGGAGTGAGGATAGGGCTTAGCAATCTCCCTCCCCATGTGTAATAGTGAACAACTATACTCTGTTAAGAAGGAATGTTTGGGTGAAGACTTGAAGGAGATGAGAGCCAGAATCTGTATTTTAACACCACTCAAGTAAAAAGTAAAAAAAAAAGGATATTAAGTACCCCAGAGTTTATATAGTAAAACTCTCATCCTCTAGAAAGTGGAGGCTTCAGGTATTAATCAGATCGTGGGAGCAGAGCCCTGGTAGACAGGATTGGTGCACTGATGGAGGAGGCTTGGACAAACACCTTGACTCTTCAAACAGGTGAGGCCACAATGATGGATACAGCTGTCTGTGAGAAAACAGATAGGACTTTCTGACCCACAGACCATGACAAATACATTTCTGTTTTCCTGTCCTGAACCAAGAGCAGTACCTCAGTTTGCTTTGGTGTTGTGTTTTTAATCTCTTCCCTCTCATTGTCTGCAGGTTTGGAAAGTCACAAGAGACAGGCATGTTACTAATTTCTGAGGTGTTAAACCAGCAATGTAGGACTAGTCTTAGTCAGGTGTGTGAGGCAAGGATCAGCTGTCCTTCATCCTGGGCTATAATTCTCAGATTTTTAATGTATGTCTGAATCACTTGGGCATTAAGATGAAAATCCTGGCTAAGCACACTGTTAATCATCTCTCAGTTGACATGATGGGTAATACTTTGGTTACCAAGCTTCTAGAGAATTATAGCATATCAGAAACCTTGTGTGAAGATAACCTCAAACAGTTTCTGGGCCAGATTTAGGCTTACCAAGCAATTTCCACACTTGGAAACCAAAAGGGTAGTATTGGAACAGCGCTGAGGGTTTTACATTTATTTTAATGTGTGGTGTCTGTGTTCCTGAGTTCACAGGTATGTGCATGTGAATACTAGAGCTCAATATCAGGTATTTTCCTCTGTCACTCTCTGCTCTCTGCCCGCCACCCCCACTGCCCTTCTGAGCCAGCGTCTATCATTGAACCTGGAGGCCGGTGAGTTCAGTTACATTGGCTGACCACCAGGTCTTAGGATCTCCCTGTCTTCACCTCCCCAGCGCCCAGCTTTTTATGTGAGTGCTCCTATGTAGACTTGGGTCTTCAAGCTTGCACTAAGTCATCTTCCCAACCCCAGCACTAAGGGTATCTTAGCACAGGAATATGACTTAGAGGCCAGTGTGAGCTGGCCAGAGACCACCAGGCTAGAGAACCTCTCTGCCTGAGGCAAGCACTTGTACTCACTTCTGGCTTATGTTAGGCAGAAATGGTGGCACAGGGTTGCCACACTGTCCAACTTATGAGGCAATGCAAAATTAGGGTTCTATGTGAAATTCTCTGATTTCTAAATGTTTTCAATTAAAATTTTTCTTCAAGTGGTCTTCAAGCTAAACAAAACAAACCTGCAGGCCAGATGTAAACTTTGGGGTATTTATTCTCTTTCCCTGGCCCAATATTTTACCAGAGCCTGGGAGATATAAAAAGACCTAAGTCTTGCTGATAGGTTGGTTGGTTGGGTGTGGTGGAGTGTTGGGCCGTGGCAGGGGGAGGGAGCACAAGCGGGACGGAGTCTCCTGGTCCCCCGTCCCTGAGGCAGCCACAAAGACCTCTCAGCACTCACCGCCCTGCGCCAAGTCAGGTCCTGGTTGCAGCTCAGTCCCTGTGAGACCCGCCTGTCGATGCATGCCCCACCGCTTGGCCCAGAGAGCGGGTCTCTTCGAGGGCCGAAAGTGTTACAGCTCGTTGGACAAAAGGCTCTTGGACACCAGAGCAGTTTTGCACCTTTATTCCTTCTGGATGGCGGGCAGCGCGCTCGAGGGCGGAAGTGGGGCAGAGCGGGTGGGCAGGCAGTCAGAGAACAGTGCAGAGAGCAGTGTAGAGAGCAACGCAGAGAGAGAGCTATGCTGGTTGGACAGTCTGATATACTGTTTGGGAGGGGTCAGGGGTTTGGCAACCGGCACTCTCCATTGGCCTGGTCTGGGGACGCTGCAGTGCCTCATTTGCCTATGGGAGGGCTCAGAGCTGCTTTCTATGTGACAAATCTCACACGCCAGGCCTCTCTCTATACGGGGGTTGTGAGAACCTGTGGCTGATTTTACAGGAGTCTTCCGGGAGCATTGGCTAAAAATATAATTCGGTCCCTCATGAATATTTCACGGGGTCTCCCAGAATTTTCAGCCTATGCTCAACCCGGTGTCAGATTGCCTGCCACAGATCACTGCCCCACAGTGGAGCACTGGCTTCCAGGCAGCTAGATGAGGGTCTTAAAGCTCACACCCACAGTGACACACCTACTCCAACAAGACCACACCACCCAATAGTGCCACTCCCAGGGCCAAGCATATACAAACCATCACACTAGCCCATATTGGAATTTTGTGATTTGTTGAAATCAAGCCTATTTATTTTGTCTTCTTGGGATGACAAGCACCAGGCACAACCAGTACTGTCATTAGTGTGCAGTACTAACTTTGATGTTGAAGCCGGTAGGAGTGGCCAGAAGAAAATCTGGCTTAAGAAGTCAATGACTAAACTATTAATGACATCTGTCATTACGCACTACAGGAAACATAGCTGTTACACAAAGAAAAAGATTTTTTGAGGATTTCACAAGGTGAAACTGTCTTCAGCACTTCAGAGATGGAGTTGTAGAAATGTGTCTGAATAAGTGAGTGGGGTGAGGTCTGCTGAACAATAGTGCCCTGTAACTTGTGAATATACTACCTTCTATGCAAGCTTTCTGTCAATCTGAATAAGTCGACCATTTTCAGATAGGGAGGTTATCCTGGATTACTAGAGTGGGCAGAAGCAATCACAGGGGTCCTTAGAAGAGAGAAGGTCAGAATCCACTTGGAGGAGACACTGTTTAGAGCATTAGCTAAGGATAGCACATAGCCTCTAGGAGCAAGGAAATATTCTGAGCTTAGACTCTCCAAAGGACAAAATCCCACTGACATCTAATTTTAGACTACTGGGTCTGACATGAAACCCCTGGCTTATAGAAGCATAGAACAATACATTCGTTTTCAACTATTCAATTTGGTTATTTGTTACAGTAGCAATAGGAAACCGGTACAGGAGGTAAAGATTGCAAAAGAGCTTGAAGACAGGCAGCATAAAAAACATGAAGTTTTTAGAATCCTGAACATCCAGGGAAATGATTTTCAATCAACAACACCATGCTACTTTCTGTTGTGAATATTTTTCACATCTAAAATGATTTCTTTTGTGGCTGGGGATGTAGTTTAGTGGTATGGCACTTGTCTAATATCAATGAGGGCTTGGTTTAATTCCCAGCACTGTGAAAGACTTATTCTGATGCATTCTATATTGGCTAGTGTACAAACTGGGAGCAACACTTTACTTACATGTCCTGGAATTATAGATCAAGTGAGATAGTGAACATAGAGTGCCTGGGGAAGGTCCCCAAACAGAGACGCTTGCTCGTTAAACACTGATGTTTTGAGATGGGGTCTTACTGTGTATCTCAGGCAACCTTTATGCTTCAGGCTCATGTGTAGTGGGATTGTAGCCACCATGACTATTTTACATGTTGGTGTCTCATGGTTTCGTGTTATGGCTTGACTATGAAATGTCTCACAGAGGCTTAAGTGTTGAATGTTTGGTTCACAGCTGGCAGTTCTACTTTGAAAGGTAGTAAAAACTTTGCGGGAGGTGAGGCCGGGCTGGAAGCAGGTGTGTGGGAGGTGTTTCTGACAGTTGTGCCCAGTCAGGGGACCTTTTTCCCTCTTTGCTTCCTGTGTCCCCTGGGTGAGTTCACAGTGCCAAACAGCCGAGGAGTCAGCGGGTGGTGACACACCTTCCTTCCCTTAAGCAGTCATGTCGGGCATTTCATCTGAGTCTCAAAATATAAGTAACACATTTTGTTCCTATGGATCTTTAAGAATTAAAGTACTGTTTAATACACACACAGGTGCACATACATGAATTGAAAAGACTAGAACCTTCATTTCTCACAGAAATAGACAAGATGCAGTTAATTTCTTTATTGGAACACATTCAGCGACTTAAGGGTCAATCTAAAACTGACACAGGAGTAGGATGGAATTCACTTTTTTTCTGACTTAATGGATGCCAGGATTAATCAAGTCACAAATGTGAATAATTTCTTCCTTTTTCAACTGGAATTTTCAAGTGCTTATTCTTAGAAATTCTTTAATATTAATTTCATGCTAAGTGAATCATTATTAAATACTTATGAGGAAAACTATTTTTAAGCCATGTGCTCATTTGAAACTGTAACTTATTACTTTCTGCAGGCAATAAAAACGTGCTAAATTAGTTACAACACACCAGGATTGGGATGTATGCTCTAAATAAGAATGCATGAGTTTACTGACCTAAATAAAACTGGGCTAAAATTGGTTGCACGTTCTCCTAAAAGAGTGTACATGTCATTCATTGCTCAATGGGGGAAAATTTTTGTTTTCTGGAATCCTGTTAGAAATTCCACAAGGCTAGGGTTGTTCCTCTGATCTTCAGCCTTTACATGTTTTTAGTAAGTAGATAGGTTACCTATCTTTATAACTCAGGCCCCAATATCCCCACCAATTTTAAAATGCCATTTGCTACTCCTGGCTGTTTTCATGTAACAACCATGTACCCACTGATGGGCTCTGCAGGAAATGCAACTATTCATTAGCTTGAGGATGGTTCCTTTCTCTAGACCAAGCTTAAGGCAGAGGACAAGAATTTTCTCTAACCACAGCAATCTGACTTTATTACAGTGTTTCATCTTGGTCCTGTGCAAGCCACAAGGACTTAAAATAATGCTCATTTTGACAAAAGAGAAACTTACTTTTCTTTATTGTTTAGCCAAAGCAGGTAGCTTCTGTGATTACTGGCATCTAGGTACTGAAAAAAGCTAGAAGATTGAGCTTTCCTTCCTCCAACGTAGGAAGGGTTTTCTAAACTCCCAAAACAGGTTCTGTGACCCTCTTGTGAGAAGAGGCTGACCATGACATGGACAAAGGAGAACCATTCTCTCTGAAGACACAGAGAGAGACACTGAACAAAGAGGCCTTGCTAATGCCCCGCAGTTCCTAACTGGCAGATTATATTCTCTGTCCAATTCTCTCTCCCCATCACTGCCCACTTTCCATCAAAATTAGCATAAAGATTCCCAGGCTTCATTGCTTCTTTGGGTCCCAGTGTCCATTAAACTTAAGATTTGTATGTTGATCCATTGTTACTGTCTGTCTTGTTATAGAAGCCTTAACCATGAACTGAGCATGGGTAAGGGAAAGACATGTTGCTTCCCCCATGGCTGGCTTTCATTGGGCAGCCATTGGCTAACTTACAAAGTAGGACTGGCCAGACTCCCAACACCCAGAGACACACAAATTGTTGTCTGACTCCAGGTAGCTTGTCACTGAAATCAGTTAGGGAAAGGCATGGTGGTTACAAGCATATGGGAAATCATGTGGACAATTAAGAACAGAAAACAATAGTATAGTTAGCTTGGCCTAAAACTGGACTTAAAAGGCTGGAAAGATAGCTCAGTGGTTAAGAGTACTGGCTGTTCTTCCAGAGGACCAAGGTTTAATTCCCAGCACCCACATGAGAACTCACAACTGTAGGTGACTCCAGTTTCAGGAGATCCAACAGCCTCATATAGACATACATGCAGACAAAACACCAATGCACATTTAATAAATAAAGAAAAAAGAAAAAGCCAGGAGTGGTGGTACACACCTTTAATCCCAGCACTGGTGGGGCAAAGGTAGGCAGATGTCTGTGAGGCCAGCTTGGTCTCCGTAGTGAGTTCCAGGACAGCCAGATCTACATAGTGAGACCTTGTCTCAAGAAAAAAAAATGGACTTAAAATTAGAAAGTTGGGAATGTAAGCTACTCTGTCTCTCATTCAGCCACACATTCTTTCACCTTCCTGTCTTTTATGTCAGTCAACTTTCTTTGCTACTTATATTGCTCTACTCTGTTATATAACTTGGATATGTATAAGGACTTAAAGATTCCAGATTCTGTAGGAGTGGCTCCATCGGGCAAGCTATGGTCAGCTTTCCACACCATTCAATTAGCCATGGCAAGTGTGTGTGTGTGTGTGTGTGTGTGTGTGTGTGTGTGTGTGTGTAGTACAGACTCTCCCTTACTTGGGATGACATTCCTCTACTAGCTCAGACTTTCCTCTAATCATATCTTTTTTCTGATAAAATCCACTGTAAACAGAAAAGGATCACCTATCAAGTGTATGTAACATACCTGACCTACTGACACTGCAGCTCAGCAACATAGCACCTGGCATAACCCTTAGTGACTGTGGCAAGAGTTTATAGCATCATGAGAGAGAGGACTGCTGAGTGTCGCTAGCCTGGGAAAGATCAAATTTCAAAGTGAGTTCTACATGGGGCTCCCACTTTCAAATTATAGTGTTTGCTGATCATGTCTCTGTACCATCACAAAGTTGAGACTCTGAGACCACAGCAGACAGAAGACTGTGTGTGTCTACATTCTTCTAAGTGTATTCTTGCAACAGAGGTCAGGGTGTAGCACGTGGGTATATATGCAGGGAAAGGAATTCCCTTTTCCATAAACTTTTGCTCCTATAACCCTTCCTTCCTTAATATCAGGAGTCTCTTCCTCTTTGGACATCAATCTAACCTTCATTACTTGCTGTACCCATCTCTTTAAGCCAAATACTGCTCATAAGGTTTTCTTCTATTCAGTGTACATTTCCTCAGTCAAAATGTTTTAGTGGGAATAACATGGTTAGCACAGCCTTTAATAAAATTATGTATTGTCTTTAATTTTTTGGTCGCTATGTTTTTTTTTTTCGTTTTTCGAGACAGGGTTTCTCTGTGTAGCCCTGGCTGTCCTGGAACTCACTCTGTAGACCAGGCTGGTCTCGAACTCAGAAATCCACCTGCCTCTGCCTCCCAAGTGCTGGGATTAAAGGCGTGCGCCACCACTGCCTGGCTCTTAGATTAGATCTTTACCAATTTTGATGGAACCCATAGTCTTTCATCTGCAAAACCTCTTCCCCAACTTAACAAATTCCCTGAGTTCCATTTTGATGTTTAAACATCTTTAAAGTATACAGGGGATCTAATTCAGCAGTTTTTTTTTTCTTCTACAATCCAATGTCTTTCAGCTAATCTTATTTTTCTCTTTTAAATTCAATCTTGTTTACAATAAATAGAAAGATCTTAGTTTAAATGTGTGTTCTAGGGCTAAGCCACACCACATCTAGAGACAGGTTTTCCCAGTATACAACCTCGAGCTATTCATTACATGCATACATACTTCCTTACGTGTTATTTTTAAGGCACACTCGAAGTTGTGGCCTTATGATTATAACGGATGGTTCTTAGGCACTAATTAAAAAATTCTAAAAGTTTAAGGTTATTCTGACTCTTCCCCAATTCAAACATCTGTAAATTATCATGCAGATCTAAATTCGAAAATATTTTTTAAAAAAGGGCTGGCAAGATGAATCAACAGGTAAAAGCACCTGCCACCAAGCCTGACGACTGGGTACCTGCATTAGTGAAAGAATCGATTCCCACAAATTGTCCTCTATGTTCACCCGGTACGCACACAAATGTAATGCTAAAAATTCAAGAATAAAAGATAAGCCATGTCTCAACTGACAAGAATGGAAGTTTCCACTTATGTGGCTTAAATGCAACTCTGAACCGATTTGAACCTGTACTAAGCAGTGTATGGGCTCGACTATGGAATGGAGCGATCACTAACCAAAGACAAAACTGTTTGTGGTTGGGCCCAGCAGGCCGAACCCAATGTAGAGTTTGACCCATCCCGCAACTCCCTTCCCTTAACCACATTCCAGGGCTCTCTTCTCTGATGCCCTGCGGGGCGGTAGTCAGGGCCCCAGCCGCCCACTTCCTCCAGGAGATCGAAAGATTTTCCCATCATGCCGCGGAAAGCGCGCTCGGGCCCCAGAGTGCACTGCGCGTGCGCGCACGTAGCTCCACTCCCTTGCGACCGCGGGAAAATTCCAAACGCGTCAAAACAAAAAAGTTCCGTGAGGCCGTGCCAAGCTTTCAAGCCGCAGGAGCCAGGCGGTGGCTTCTTTTCTGCCGCGGTCTAGTCTGCTCAGGCAGCTCTGGGTGAGGACCACTCGGGAAGGCAGCCGCTTCCTGCTAGGGCAGGGAAGAATCGCGATAACGTGCACCGAGTCTCAACGTGGGCGAGCCGTGCTCCTGCGGCGCGCTGTTCTAAGGCTGGAAGGTACCCACGGTGGGCGGGTGCGGGCCGTGGGAGGGCGGGGCAGGAGATTGGGCTGTAGCGGGAGGGAGACGAGCCTGGCGAGAGGCGGGGCTAGAGCCAGGTGGGAGGTGAGGCCGATAGTGAGGGGCGTGGCTAATCGGGAGTTGAACCCAGCTTGGCAGTGGTGGACAGACGCAGTGGGCGTGACCATACGGAAACCGATTTCGGCGGGAGCGGGGTCGACTTGGAGGGGCCGCTCCCCAAGGGTGAGGAGCCGGAGAGGGGCGGAGCCATCGCCGAGGAGCCCGGCGGGGCGTGGCCGACAATGAGGGACGGGGGTCTAAGACCCAAGGTGAAGCCTAGTGGTTCTGGCTCGGGGTGAGGGTAGAGTCTTCTCTTACTCTTCGTCCCCATTTATTTTTATTTTTATTTTTATTGTTTTAAGCAAATCCTCTCCCTCTGGGTTCAAGGCAGCCGCAGGTACTTTTGAAAGGACTGGGGCAAAGGTGAAGCTTATTGCTCGGCATTCATTACAACAGCTCGGCCCAGGGTCCCAAGAACGCCCTCCCACAGCTGCTTGAGTGACAGGCCCAGAGGCCCATTCAGGGCCTCAGAGCGTATAAGGGTGCAACGTGCTTGCTGTCTTGCTGGAACAATTTTTAGGTGCTTGGGCTTGGAGGGCGTGCTGGACGAAAATCTTGGAACTGGCCAAGATTGTTCAAGACCTCTGTGTACCTGGACTTTCCCTCTAGTCCGAGATGATTCGAAAAATCCCATGCCTCATTTAATTAATCTAAGCGGGTGTGATCGACATGAGATACCTGTTTGTGGAAGGTCCGCACCTTTAGGGTGGTTCCAAATGGCAGATTTAACGCTCACAAACGAACTTGTAGAGACTAGAGGTGGTGTCAGGGGTGTCCCTCCTTCCCTCCTTACTTCTCTCCCTTCTCTCCTCACACCCATCACATTTGGTCTGGAGTTCACGTGACTTTGCAATGCCTTTCTCTGCCTCCCCATTGCTGAGATTACAAGTGTGGGACACACACACACACACACACACACACACACACACACACACACACACACACAGCAACAAACATGTATTCTGCGGATAGAACTCATGCTCTCATGCTTGTGTGGCAAGCACCTTAACTGAGCTAGGCCCCCAGCCCTATTCAGTGTTACTTTGTCTGGGTGGTCATGGCAGGTATGTTGTTGCCCATGTGAAGCTATATGCACATTTTAAATGAATGGGGTTCTTAACTGCTTCCATATTTCGGCAAATAGTTCCAGCAACAATTACACAAATCTTGTATGTATAAAATCAACTTCAGGGAGGCCAGCCTGGCCAGTAGGAAGTTGGTTGCATTTTCTAGGCCACAGAGAGGCCCCAAGGAATCTCATACTAGTGATAGAACCATAATAGGAGTGGTAGAGCCTCAGATCAGGCGAGAATTCATCCTGAAATGTTCCTTAAAAATCTTTATGATATGCATATTCTCTGGTGTTGTTTATGGTTTCTGATTAGCTAACTTTTTAATATGAAAGATTTCTCTTAGGAGACATAAATGAATTAATTTTCAGTGATTTACTAAAAATCTAATATTATTGGGAAAGAGAATACAAAGATTCACAGATTCGGGTATCAGTACAGTGCTTGAATGTTGTGCTGTCCCATCACTTCCAAGGTTTCATTATGTAGCTCTGTCTGTCCTGGAACACACTCTGTAGAACAGGCTGGTCTTGAACTCACAGAGATCCACCTGTCTCTGCCTCCCAAATGCTGAAATTAAAGGCATGTGCCCCTATTCTGATTTGAGTATTTTGGTTTTTACAGCATTATTATTGTTGTTATTTGGACTTAGTTTGAAAAAGACTTTGCAGAACTATCTGGGTATCTCTGTTAGGCTTTTCTCATCTGTTGGTTATCCTGAAATAATTTCAGGAGTGTATTAGATTTCTTTGCTATAACAAAATCCCTGAGGTAGGATACTTTAAAGAATAGTTTATTTAGTTTGTAATTCTAGAGAGTCAAGAATGCAACAAATTTGTATGGCTCTGATCAGGATCTCCAGGTTACATATATCACACCATGGTAGATGATATACTGTCAGAAGTATGTACAAGAAAAAAGATAACACTGAGAGACAGTGAACAAGATAGTCTTAGGTCCTAGGATCTCATGATCCTACAGTAACTAAATATGTAAATTCCTCTTATTAGGCCCAACTCTTAAATCATCTCCTTTTTTTGGGATGCAAGTTCTTGTCCCTTAGCTTGAGGAGTGTGTCATGGGCTTTGATCATGCCTTTTTGAGCCTTTTCTGTTGTTAGAAGAAAGACTCCTTGTAGAAATCATTCTTCTCTTGAGAAGAGTCTTCCTATATATGTCAGGGTGGCTTTAAATTCAGAGGTCAGGCCTGTGTCTTGGGAGAGCTAAGACTTTAGGCATGTACCACCACCCTTAGCTTTTGGAAATTGTCATTGAAGAGCTATATACACCATTTATAAGTTATGAAATGAATTTGGAATTGTTCAGTGATGACCACAACTCAGATTCAGAATTCTTTGGATTACTTTAATGGTTTTAGACTCACAAATCTGCAGCCAATCCTGGCTCCACTCAGTCTCAGACCACCATCGGTTTGTTTTCTTATTCTATAGATTAACCTTTTCTGGACATTTCACATTCATATAATGTGAAATAGGTACTGTGTTTGGCTTCTTTCCTCTAACATAATGATTTTGAGATTCACCCTTGTAGTAGCATGTATCAGTAGTTTGGTCCTGTTTATTGCTGACTAGTACGTTGTATGTACCAGGTTTGGATTGCTAGCTGATGGACATTCAGGTTGAGCTTGTTTTAGTTATTAAGAATAATAGGTGTGTGATTTTTTTTTTTGGCGGGGCTATGTGGTAAATTTAATTATGTGGCCATTTACATTCCCAGCAGCACTGCGTGAGGGTCTTGATTCATCCTCATCAACACTTGTTTTCAGTGACACCTACCAGAGTGTGTGCCTTATAGCATCAGCTTGTGTTTCCTACAGCCCCGCCATCATGGCTTTTCACAGGCCTTATGTTAAACAAACTTACAAATCTCTCTGGGAGAATTGTAATCTCAACATGATTGTTCACTAGCTTATTTAGAATCATTTTTTTTTTTTTTTCAGTGTTCTTAGTAAGTTTTAGTATACGGGATTTGCCCTTTTGGTCACATTTATATTGAAGATTATTAAATTTTTTTTTGAGACAGGTGTTCTAAGCTAGCCTCATACTTACTGTGTAGGAATGATGCCTTCAGCTCCTTAGTCTTCTGCCTAGCTCCTGAGTGTCAGAATTATAGGTGCGTTCTCACACTTTGCAGGGTTTTTTTTTTTTTTTTTTTTTTTTTAACACTTTATGCTCTTACAAACATAATTGCGTTAAAATTTTTACTATTTAATTGCTTGATACCACTTGATACAAATGTAGTTGATCTTGTGTCCTGCACCCTTGCTGATGTTGTTTATTTTCAGTGGGTTTTAATGCTTTGTGAGTTCATAGGAAAAAAAAATATATGACATCATGTGCTCTGTGAATACAGTTTTATGTTGTTTTTCATCTGATGGTTTCTGTTCAACTTCAGTACAAGAGAGGAGGCATTAGGCTTAATGTCTCTCAGAGCTCTTTTGGGGTTGAGGGTAACTTACTTATAGCTAGGCTATTGTGGATTCTTAGGACAGGTATTGGAGGTGAGACCTTTCTACCTGTTTGAGGCATTAACTGTTTGTTGCCTTGGTTGTCTTTTGACCAGTGCTAGATCTGATACAGAAATGGCTGACGTGATGACCCCTCCTTGTGCACCATGGGCTTGATTTGGAGCACAGTGTTGTCTCAGGTGATCCAAGCATGTCCCCCCCCCCCCCCCCGAATTTGTGAAGGATTCGTGTTATTTACTTGACAAACCTTTAAAAAAGGTTTGATAGAATTTGCATAATAAGTCGTCTTGGTCTAGATTTTTCTCTATGGGAAAATTTCAACTACTCATTTTCTGCAGCATTGACTGCCCTGCATGCATCCTATGCAGTGATCCTGTCCTCATTGAGTGGAGCCAGGAGCCTCTGGTTCCCATTCAGCCTTTGTCACAATCAGTCCAGATCCTTTTGAACACAAGTGTCAAGAACACAGTGTCCTAGGTTGACATCTATGCCCTATGGTGAGCAGGCTCTACAGGAGAGACTGTAGGACTTAGAGCAGTTGACTGGGCTGAGAATGGAGAGTTAGGGGAGAGTGGATGGTGGCCCAATGATATGGAAACCCTGGACCACTAGCAGGTGAGGATACTTGGAAGAGAGAAACCATGAGGCAGGTCAAGGTAGTATCTGATGCTTCCCTATGGAAAACATGAAGATACTTCTGGGAAGATGATTGTTTTTATTTTTTATTAGGAATAAACAAAGATTTTTTTATGTTTAAAACATCCCTTGTCTGTTGGAGACCTTTGGTTGCAGAAACCCCTGATAGGGTTGATGGCCTTGGTCAACCAGATTGAGGCCAGGTAGGAAGAATTACAGGCTCTAGAAGAGCCTGGAAAGATTAATTTCCACAATAGGGGCTGAAAGGATGGCTCAGCAGGGTAATGATAACTGCCACTAAATCTGACAGCATAAGTTCCCAGGACGACCCACGTGATGGAAGGAGAGAACCATCCTAGTTGTTGCAAGTTGGGGTTGGGAAATCTTTTAGGGGAGGGATAGATACTTAGTAATATCAGCAAACAAAGTGATAAGTTGGTTTGGTTGGGACCATCCCTAGCCCAGATGGTTGGTTAATAGGAAGAGTCATAGACTAATAAAGGGCACTGAGAAAGTCAGCTGAGGAAGAGAACAGAGGTGTGATGTTTGTAGGAAGGCAGGCACAGGCTCAGGAGCTCTGTCTGGCACAATCATCAGCACTCCTTCTGTGGCAAGCTTTGCTTTGTGGGAAGTGTTCTTTACCAAGAGTCTTAACATACATGTTCCACCCTGGGAATCAGGTTCTTTGCATACATCATATTTGTGCAGGTAATTTAGGCACATCTCTCTTAGTAGCAATGGTGGTAGGAACCCTTTCAGAATTGAAGGTCCCAGTAGCGTCAGGGTCAGTCTCACAAGCAGCCCTCTTAAAGGACTGTGCTTTCTGTCCTAGGATATGATCACTCCACACTGTTTAAGAGGGAAGCAACTGTTTTTAAGATTCAAGGTAAGTTTTAATCTCAGTTGATCTCAAGGGGTTTCTTGCTCAGATGTAGACTGTCATGGTGAGAGCAGGCAGGAAACCTAACCTCTAGTCTAGGCTGTCAGGAGATGACATCATTTATAAATGCTGGAACTCATGATCTGAAAGCAGTTAGGGAAGAGCAGAGGGCTATGACGTGGACTAGATTGTGCCCCCGCATCCAAATCCTTAGCTTGAAGCTCTACCCATCCTCTCACCCCCAGCCCTGTCGCAGTGTGACTGTATTTGGAATAGCTTTTAGGAAGGCAGTTACAGTTAATTACATTTTGTTCTACTGTATAATCCCTTCTGTTTCAGTGCTCCTGAGCATATTTACAATCATAGAATATTAGAATCTGTATGGATATCTTCAAAGGTTTCAACAAACACAGTCTTGAAAGGCTGACTTCAGTGGCACCAACTCTGTGCTGTGCATTCCCATTCTGAGTCTCTAGCAGTCTGGCTTCTGTGTCCTTTCTTTACCTGTTTAGGCACTGTTGCCCTCAGAAGAGCTGCTTCTCTACCCATGAACTCTTGATGTGGTAGAACAAAGAATTTGCATGCATTCTTCCCTTAACTCTGTTCTGGGTTTTGTACCACGAGGACTGCTCTGCACTCTGGGGAAGAGGAAGGGCAGATGCTGATGGAGGAAGCTGCAGTGAGGGACTACTGCACTGGATACTGGTGGGCTGAGGAATCATAGGCTAACAGGAGCTCAGCGAAAGTAGCAAACAAGGGCACCATTCGGAATAGGGTATTCCACCAGGTGACATTGTCTAAAGGGTCTCTGTCTCCCCCAACCCACATTCACAGGTCTGTCTGCATAGCTGGGTCTGTCCTGAGAACTGTCAAAATGACCCTTTGGGGTGGATGTTGCTCCCACCTCAAAAGCTACGTGAAGCTGGCACCAAAATGTCCAGGTTTCTCTGTCACAGAACCAGGTTCCAAAACAGTAATACAGATGGGCTTGGCAAAGGGTTCCATCTCCCCACTCTGGGAGCAGTTCCTAAAACTGCATTACCTTAAAGGAAGTGTTTACAAATCAATGAATGTAAGATAAAGACTCAGTGACTTGGAAGATCTTCATCCCTACCCCCTTGTAAAGGACTGTTATTTTAATTAAATTGAAAAGTATAGGAAACTTAAAAAATATTTTTATTATTTTAAATGATTCGTAGGGGTGTATATGTGCACATGAGTGCAGGGCCTATAGTCAGAGGTGTGGGGTCCCCTGGAACTACAGTGCTAAGAAAAGAACTGTGGTAGTCTAGGAGAGCAGACACATCTTTCCAGTCCCAGAAAACATTTAAATCGTAAAACCATCTTTAATGCTGATCACAGAGGCTAGACTTCGTTAAAGGCACTTGGTGTTTGTACGGATACATGCTTCCATAGGAACATTACCATGCATTATATACATCTAACTGGTGGCTTCCCTATTGGTCTAAGAACTTGGGATAAACATCTTTTCGAGTAAGCCAGAAACATTCTTTTGTGTACTAATTACTCTGTTACTATAAATGTGTGTGTGTGTGTGTGTGAGTGTGTGTGTGCGCGTGTGCGTGTGCATGTGTTTTAATGTTACTGTTATGCCACTTTAGCCACTGTCCATCACTTTAGCTTTTTTTCCCCCTGTAGAATAAGTGATAGCTGCCAGAGTAGAACAATCTTCAGCTTAGAATTGTCATCAGTGTCACATAGCTCCAGAAGTGAGCTTTCCTTAGTGCAGCAAGGCTTCCCTAACACCCTTTGTTCCCTCCATCCTATGTTACTGATTTCAACCTCAGTATCAGGTGCATTTTGTGTACACATTAGCCTTCTGCCCTGACATCTTTGCCACTGACTCTCCAGCTCTTTTCCCAGATATGTCTGTTGGCAGAGTGTAAATAATGGTGGTCCTTGCCTCAAGTCAGCTTGGTATAGCCACACATTCCTGGGCTGGGTTGGGGTTTTGAAGTTGTTGCTTGTCTTGTAAGCTATTGTTTAGGGATCAGCTCTATTTGTTGCTGCTGTTTCTCCTCCTTCTCCTCCTTCTCCTCCTCCTCCTCCTCTTCCTCCTCCTCCTCCTCTTCCTCCTCCTCCTCCTCTTCCTCTTCCTCCTCCTCCTCTTCCTCCTCCTCCTCTTCCTCCTCCTCCTCCTCTTCCTCCTCCTCCTCCCCCCTTCTTCTTCCTCCTCCTCCTCCCCCCTTCTTCTTCCTCCTCCTCCTCTTCCTCTTCCTCCTTTCTTCATTATTATCATCTGCTATTCTTCTCTTGCTATTGTATATTGTATTTCTTTAGAAGTGTTGAGATTTTCTGGTTAATCATTATTCTTTAATCATTCTTTCTTTCTCCTCCCCATTTCTTTTTCTGTAGGCTCTTCTATTTTCTTAACATTAACATATTTTTCTTCCTTGTGAGCTTTGTGATTGAGGTTTTCAGTAGATGAGGGTTAGAAGGATGAAGGGAGGGGACATAAATATGCTACTTATTTGTGATTTCTGATTATCTTATCTAGAATGAAATGATAAAGAACCTACTTCCTTTACCATTCCTTTTAGAGGATAGAAGCTCCCTGGTCTCTGATAGTAAAGCTTTCATGTGCTGACCCTTCTGGCAGATGATTGAGTTTATGACTGAACTGCAGGACCAGTCCCTGGAGAAGGTGAAGATAAAGGGAGAGCAGGGCTGCCTGGAGTGCTCATGGGCAGAAGGGAGAGGGGCATTGTATTTACATCCTCTGTGTACTTCGATTTGAAGAAAGGTCAAGATGAGGTCCTGGAAGGCAGTTAGATGTGGCAGTGTCTCACCTTTGTTAGCTTTTACTAAAGGGTGCTTGTGAATATGGGAGTGTTGTATGTTAGCTGTTACCTGTTAGTGAGGCATGGGTCACACGGAATTGCTTAAAATAGTGTGTTCTCTTTGGAAAAATCCTAGTTAAAGTGAAAAATCTCAAGTTTTATTATTGTTCACTATGGATTTTAAGGATTCCAGTCAATTTCAGAAGCTAGTTATCCATTGGCCTCAGTCATGCACACTTGTACAGGAAGACCCTTTTTACTGTTTTGTGCAGTTAAAAGTAGGGAAGACAGTATGTGTCTGTATCATCAGACTAAATCTGTTTTTTTGTTTTTTGTTTGCCTGTCAATACTTGAATAAAAAAAACTACGTTAGGAATTTAGAATCTTATTCAGAACCACACACACTAGTATTTTTAATATCTGGAACCCAAAATAATTACTGACTTGTACAGTATTTGAAGTTCTGACTTTCATGTGCATTGAGTAGGCTTCTGGCTTGTGTCACATGGAAGAAATGAGTCTGCACTTCAGTTTGTGAGTTGCTTGACTGCACAGATGATTGATATCCATGCCAAATCTGCTAAATAAGAGGAGACCAGAAGGAGAGTGACAGTGCCTGTTTTCTTCTTCTTCTTCTTTTTTTTTTTTAATTATTTATTTATTTTTGATACTTTATTTACATTTCCAATGTTTCCCCCTTTCCAGGTCTCCTCTTTGGAAACCCCCTACTCCCTCCCTCTCCCCCGCCTCTATGAGGGTATTCCACCTCCCACCCACCCTTGTATTCCCACCTTGACATTCCCCTTTACTGGGGCCTCTAACACCCTCAGGCCCAAGGGCCTCTCCTCCCCCTGATGGCCAACAAGGCCCTCCTCTGCCACATATGTGGTTCGAGCCATGGGTCCCTCGATGTGTATTCTTTGGTTGGTGGTCCAGCCTCCAGGAGGACTGGGAGGTGGGGGGGTCAGGCCAGTTGACACTGTTGCTCCCTCCATGGGACTGCAAACTCCCTCAGCTCCTTCAGTCCCATCTCCAACTCCTCCATCCTGGACCTCACTCTCAGTCCAGCGGTTACTGTAAAGTGAAACTTGGGTATTCCGAACTTTTGGGCTAATATCCACTCATCAGCCTGTTTTCACGGATCTGTTTTGTTTTTTGTTTTTGGATGACATTAGCTTTCCTGAAAATGGCAGACTAGACCAGGAAGCTACAGCAGAAAGCAGAAGGGGTGGGCATACCCCTGCTGCCTACCACAGGTCTGATAATGTGTCTCAGCAGAACCAGGCCAGTTTTCTGGGGAAAGGCTTTGCTCCTTACATAACTGTTGTCATAACTACTTCTCCCCCATTTCTTCACTTAAATGTCTACAGACCAACTAAACCCTTCAACCCTCTTACGTTCTTGTCTCTGGTTTGGTCCTTCTGCTCACATTTTTGAGTTACCTCATCCTAGTGCATGGCTTTAGATACCTTGCTATGATGGTGCTTTTCAGAACCTTGATTAGGTTTATTTTCTGGCCTGTATATTCACATAGGCCACTGCTTAATTGGATTTCTTCATTTGGATTCCACACTGTCTTGCATTTACCATATCTCAAGACACCTGTACTGGCTGGTTTTTGTGTCGACTTGACACAAGCTGGAGTTATCACAGAGAAAGGAGTTTCAGTTGAGAAAATGCCTCCATGAGATCCAGCGGTAAGGCATTTTCTCAATTAGTGATCAAGGGGGGGAGGACCCCTTGTGGGTGGTACCATCTGTGGGCTGGTAGTCTTGGGCTCTATATGAAAGCCAGCTGAACAAGCCAGCAGAAGCAAGCCAGTAAGAAACATCCCTCCATGGCCTCTGCATCAGCTCCTGCTTCCTGACCTGCTTGAGTTCCTGTCCTGACTTCCTTTGATGATGAACAGCAGCATGGAAGTGTAAGCTCAATAAACCCTTTACTCCCCAACTTGCATCTTGGTCATGATGTTTGTGCAGGAATAGAAACCCTGACTAAGACAACACCTTTCTAAGTAAGCTTCTGCCTGTGTTTCCTCTGTAAGCACCTGGTTTCTTCACCAGGAACCCAAGCACCATCCTTAACTTCACTCTCTTCTGAAATTTTGTTCAACCTAAATGTCAAATATTGTATATTCTACCTCTTAGGTACAGCAAGTTTTAACTTGTGCTGGGATTATGGTCCTGTAAGGTCATTACAAAATGAAAATGTGATTGTAAGTTGAAATGTATTCAATACAATGTGTTTAATGCCTCTGGGACAGCATAATCAAACAGTACAGCAGCAGCACATTGGAATATGAATTGTCTCTTTGATAGCATGGTTGACTGGGGGCTCTTGCTCTCTTCTGTGCTTAGATTAACCAGAAAGGATCACGTTTGTATAGCTAGCCTGAGAAAAGATTAGCCCCTGGAAGGCAGAGGCAGGAGAATCAGGAGTTCAAGATCAGCCTTGACTACATGAGACCTTGTATGAAAAACCAAACCAAAAGATTGGTTTGGCTCTGTGGGTCTTTTGTGGTTACATATGAACTTTATGATTGTTTATTTTTTCTGTTTCTTTGAAAAATGTCCATGAAATTTTGATAAAGAATTGTACTGAAACTGCAGACTGCCTTGGGTAGAATGGACATTTTAATAGTGTCCCGATTTATGAATAACATGGATTATCTTGTAACTTCTTCAATGTCCATCATTAACATTGAACCATATTCAGTATAGAGACCTTTCATATCCTAGATTAAATTCACTTAAAGCATTATTTTTGCAGCTATTGTAAATGAAAATTTAGAAGCTCTTTTGATAGTTCTTATTCGTGTACAGGCATGCAGCTGGTTTGGCTGTTGGCTTCAGCCTTGCAGCTTTACAGAATCAGTTCTAGGAGGCTTTTAGGAGTCTATTTTCTCTGTATAGAGGTATGCCATCTGCAAGTAGAGGCGTCTTTACTTCCCCTGACTTGTGTGCCTTTGCTTTCCTTCTTCTGACCTGTGTGCCTTTTTATGTGTATTTGTTTTCTTATCTCTCTTCAACTTGTTGAATAAAGGTGTTGAGACTTGGAATCTTCGCCTTGTTCCTGGTCTTAGAGGAAAGCTTTTATCTCTCTGTGTTGGGTGTGATGCTCAGTGACCCCAACAAGCATGGCCTTCATTGTGTTATTGTTCAGACCTTCTGAGCACTGGCTCACAACCTAATCTGTTCAGTTCTCGTTATGCAAAGATGCTGAAGTTGTTAAGTTGCCTTTTCTACATCCATTAATATTATCACATGGTTTTTGTCTTTCATTCTTGATATGATGATGAGATGCATTCATAGATTTGTGGATATTGAATCCACAATTCACTTCTTAATGGTATATAGTCCTTTTGATACAGCACTGAATACAAGCACTGAATACTGAATTAATTAATTAATTAAAATGTAGGAGTACTCTGTCTGCATGTACACCTTCATGCCAGAAGAGGGCATCAAATCCCTTTATAGACAGAAAGTTGTGAACCACCATGTGTTTGGTAGGAATTGAACTCAGGACCTCTGGAAGAACAGTCAGTGTTTTTAACCGCTGAGTTATCTCTCTAGCCCTACTAGTATTTTTTTTTTTTTTTTAAGATTTATTTTATGTGTATGTGTATATGTTTGCTTGCATGTATGTCCATCTACCATGTGTATGCAGTGTCTGTGGAGGCCAGAAGAGGGCGTTGGATCCCTTGGAAATGGAATTACAGTTGTAAGTCACCATATGAGTGCCAGGAACTGAATCCAGATCCTCTGCAAGAGCAGCCAGTCAGTGCTCTCAATCTGTGTGAGACATATCTCCACCCCATTTACTAGTATTTGAGAATTTTTGTAGTTCTAAGCTTATCCTAAATATCAGCCTGTAATTTTCTTTTCTTCAAGTGTTCTTGTCTTGCTTTGGCAACAGACAATTCTGGTCTTTGGAAATGAGTTTGAAATTGTTCCTTTCTCTTCACATTTTTGGAATATTGTGAGGAGGATTGATCTTAATTCTTCTTTAAACACTTGACATTTTCTTTGTTTCTTTGTTTCACACTTGACATTTTCTTTGTTTCTTTGTTTCTTTCTTTGTTTCTTTCTTTCTTTTTTAAATTTATTTATTTCATTTATGAGTACACTGTAGCTGTCTTCAGACACACCAGAAGAGGGCATCAGATCCCATTACAGATGGTTGTGAGCCATCATGTGGTTGTTGGGAATTGAACTCAGGACCTCTGGAAGAATAGTCAGTACTCTTAACCGCTGAGCCCTCTCCAGTCCCCACTTGACATTTTCTACGAAGGCCTTCTGATACTAGGAACGCTCTTGCTTACTGATTTACTTTTATTGGTCTGCTTAGATTTTCTGTTTGTTTATTTGTTTTTTCTCATGATTCAGTTTTACAGATTGAGTTTCTAGGGGTTAATTTATTTCCTGAGATTATCTAATTTGTGGGTTATAACTTTTCATGGTTGTTTCTTACAATTCAATGTGTGTATCACTGATTATAATTCTTGTTCATAATTTCATTTGAGGCTGTCTCTGTTTTTCACATCAAAGGGAATGATTTTCAATTTTTTTATCTTTCCATTGTTTGTCTTTTTTTTAATGCACATTTTTGTGCATACATACCCTTACCATTTGTGACTGTTCACCTTCCACTCTGTCCTGTACTCACTCTCCTTTTCTGGCTGATCCTGTTAAAACAGTCCTTTTTTCTGCTCTGATATCACAAAATCTCACTACCCTCTCTTGTTTCCTTCCCCCTTCTGTTAAAGCCCTTGTGTTCCCCTGTGATATGCATCTTTCAACTTATGCCCTGCACACATAGACATGCACATATACTTTTATTCCAGGTTCCCCATAGGAGATAAAACACACCATTTGTCTTTCTGAGTCTTACTTAGTTTTTGTGACACTAAACTCCATCTCCATTAATTTTCCTGCATTTTTTTCCATTCTTGTTTATAGCTGGGTGAAGTTCTGTTGCTTATATATACTGTTCCTTTGTTCATTCATCTGTTGATAGACAGTTGTGTTGTTATGGGTAGTGCAGAAGAAGTTTGGATGTACGGCTCTCTGGTATGCCTATTTGGAGTCCTCAGGTAAATGTCTTGGAATGAATGTTTTGGTGAGGTGGTAATTCTGCTTTTAGTTTTTTTTGAGAACTCTGCAGGAGCATTATGTGCTCTTAATCATTAAGCCATCTTCCTAAGCCCCCCTACCAGATATTTTAAAGATTCAGAATAATTTTCTAAAAGTCTGACTATTTTGAGGACCCTTGAAAAGTTGTAGAAAATATACTAGTAAAATAAAAGCACAGAAACTATAAAGTGAAGTGATACTCCTAAGAGAATCCAAGAACAGTGAGGGAAGAAGGAGTCATTGTGAACAAGAACATGAAGTGTGATAGATGAGGCTGAGCAGAGGTGACACGAGGCACAGATCCCGAGGGGGGCTGAACTAGTGCATAGGAAATGGTTGGCAACTGAGCAGGAGGGGCCCGAGTTAAGCATATTGCATCCATGCTCCCTGGTTTTCTAGTGTGAAAACATGGTCAGCGTGTCTTTGACCTACCTCCCAGCTTGCTTCTACAGCAATCTGAGGAATCCCCTTGGTCTTTTAAGGACCTGACTTAGGTAAAACTTGGTTCTTAGCTTTGCTGAAGGAAGTAATTTCAGCATAAGCCAGTATAAAGCAGAGTTAGAATTTATTAAAAGACATTTTTATGGCTGGCAGGATGGTTGGTAAAAGTGCTTGCTGTACTGATAACCTGAGTTGATCCCTGGAACCCACAGTGAAAGGAAAGAATCAACTCCCCAAAGTTGTCTCCTGACCAAATACATACATGCACACGCGCACACTCACATGCACATCCTCCACGCATCCTCCCTCACACACACTCATGCACCCCCACAACACTCCCACACCCTACACCACACACACGCACATACATGTGCACACACACCCTTCCCCCCATACACTAAATAGAAATGTATTTGGTAAGTATTCTGGAGTCCTCAATCTTCAACTGACAAGAGTCAGAAGGTTTCTATGAGGCTCTGGGAGACACTGCGCTCCTTTCCTTGCTCCCATGTCCATGATTTTATGTATGTATGTATGTATGTATGTATGTATGTATGTATGTATATAGATAGATATAAAATTTGACCTTGGTTGGTTCTCAGGTGTTTGGGGAGACAAATAAAATATGTAGGTATGTTGCTTATAGCCATGAAGATCTATCACAATAAGTAGTTACTGTACCATTCACAGCAGCCTTGTGTGGCCTGACAATGTCTAAAACATAACTAGTGGAGCTGTAATTATTAGCAGGTTATTCTTACAGAGACAACCTGTTTTACAGAGAGTAAGACTGGTTTTAGATAAAAAGTAATTTTTTTATCCTATTCATTTTTTTAATAATAAAGATTCTTTCTAGGTTCATTAGAGAGTTACACTGGAGATGCATTTCAGATGACGAGGGAGTTTGGGATAGGAGATACAGCAGCAGCCCACAGAACAAAGGAGATTTCTTGCATTTAAGACTTGGGGTGGGAGGTCTCTGAGCTTAGAGGATAGGGGTCTTGGAGTTTGGAATGTAAGTGAAGGTACCAGAATACATAAGATAGAAGGCAGTAATTTAGGAAGCCAGTTCCACCGTCCTACTGTTCTTTGGGGGCTGTTACATGGTAGGCTTTTATCAACTTAAAGAGAGTATTAGATTATAAGGTACGGGTGACCCCCTCTACAGAGGTGGCCTCTGCAATCTAGGATTCTCTGATATTAAATGTCAAGCATCTTGCTGTTGTGCTAGAAATCTCTATCCTAGTTCAGCTCTTTGGGAAGTGAGAACTTGAATCTGTGCTGCTGAAAAAGGTTTTGGATCTCTTAGTAGAAATGATGAAGATCTGGAGAGATGGCTCAGTGGTTAAAGCACCTGTTGCTCTTGTAGAGGACTACAGTTCAATGACTCATAACCATCCATAACTCCAGTTCCTTGGTACCTGATGCCCTCTTCTGACCTCTTGGGTGCCAGGTATTCATGTGGTGCACATACATAACATTCAGGAAAACACTCTTTCATGTAAAAGAAAAATATAACTTGAACTTGGGAGATTGAGGACCTTATTATTGGCAGTGAGGGGTGGAAACACAGCTCCGTGCCATTATCTTTGGCAGCCTAAGGAGTTTCCTTAATGTTTTCGGGACCTTAGGCCAAACTGGGGTTTGTTTCAATACAGAAAAGAATTTCAGGACTAGCCAGTATAAAGCAGAGCTGGGTTTTTACAAAGGATGTTCTAATATAGACCATAAGCAGAAGGATTAGGAGAAAGGAACTCAAAGGGACTCACTCATGCGTGAGTGTGTGCTCACCAAGGGAGAATAGTCATCAAACACCTTAGTTATATGTCATATGTACTAGCCACATACACCAACCATACCATTTTGATGGCTTTCAAATTTCATGTCAGAAAGTTGCTAAGAAAACTTTTTTCCTTTCCTATCTCTTCTGCTAAGTGGGATTTCAGGATGGCTTTGGAGATGCCTTGGATGGAACTAGAAGCTGATATGGTCAAACCAGGTTGTATTAGGGCTGCACAGGGGGGATAGGACAGGTCCGTTCCCTGTAAATGGCATTTCTGGGGAGATTCCTAGAGTGTTACAGGTTCTTGATTGTCAACTTGACTATTTTTGGAGTGAACTACAATCCAGAATTAGAAGACTCACCTGTGATCCAAATCCTGAGGCTAGAAAACACAAGTTTCTGACCTGGATCTTGGCATGGAGATCTTGAGGCATAGTGACCATGAAAAGCTTAGGCCCAGGCAAAGTAGTACACGCCCTTAATCCTAGGAGACTGAGGCCAGGAGATCACTGAGTTCAAGGTCAGCCTGGGACAAAACAGTCCCAGATCCAGGCGTGGTGGTACATACCTTTAATCTGGGTCACACCTTCTGCTGGAGACCTACATAAGGACATTAGAAAAAGGACGATTTGCTCTTTGTTGCCTGCGTGCCTTGTGGTACTGAGCAACTGCTAGATCCTTGGACTTTCATTCACAGCTGCTGCTGCTGACCATTGTTGGGGAGTTGGACTACAGGCTGTATGTAAGTCATCAACAAATTCCCTCACTATATAGAGACTACCCATAAGTTCTGTGACTCTAGAGAACCATGACTAATACAAAGGGAAAAGACCTTAAGCAGTGGTTAAGCTGCTCTGGCATTCTTGCTTCTCTGCTGGCAGAGTTGCCAACCAGATTCTTAGGTGAGTGCTGCTTTCATGATCCATGGTTTTCCTGCTTTTGTCTACTGGCTTGCTTATCAGCTGGAAAACTTAATGTTAATGCCATTTGGCAGTGCCTAATAAATACATACCAAATCCAGTATGTTTAGTATTAAATATTTTGAATTTTTATGTGATAAGGAGAACAGAAATGCTTTTTTATTTAGAAGAAAATACAAAAGAAATTATATTCTATGCAGCTCCTTCTAGCATATGCCTGGCTTTTTGTTGAAGAGAGGAAGGAAAAATTTATCATTTAACTCCTCAAAATGAAGTTTGAATGACTATTTCATGTAAGGTGGTCTGGTGGAAGTATTCATGCCCAGATGCCATTTTGTAATTGTGGAGATATTGTGGAATATGGGTGAACTCTGTGCAGGTAGGATCAAGAGACAGAGGCACTGCCTCTGACAGGTGGAGGGACCCACTGGAGTCTCAAAATGAGACTGTTGTGTGGGATGGGGAGGGATGGGGAGATGTGTGGGATGGAGAGGTGTGTGGGATGGAGAGAACAGATGTGAGAGCACAGAGCAATGGTAGAGTGAATGAGAAATACAGCTGCTCACAGATAATGATGGCTTCTTCTCAAGCCATGGGATTTGAACTTGAAATTGTAGAAAACGTTTGTGTGTGTGTGTGAATGGTGTGTGCACGTCTGTGTACCTGTGTGTATGAGTATATGTGTTTGTGAAGTACAGCAACTATCAAGATTCAAGAATCCTTTTTTTTTTTTTCGAGACAGGGTTAAGATTCAAGAATCCTAATTTCTGCCCCTATAGTGCTGGGTTACAGGTGTGTACATGCCCATACCTCAGATTTTATGTGGGTGCTGGGATATTAAGTCAGGCCCTCATGCTTGCACAACATTTGGATGAGCATGTAATGAACATATGATGTGTTTCTCAAAGTTGACTCCATCTCTTACAAGGTTTGTGACCTTGTTACTGCATTTTCCTCATCTGTGTAACAGGATTGCAGGGATTGAAGTGTGTCTCCCTTCTGCTGTGGAAATTATTTCTGCAGATTGAGGAGGAAACGCATTCTTCTAGTTCCCTTAATATATTTGTCTTAGTTCCTTTTCTTTTCTTTCTCCCCCCCCCCCCCCCAGACAGGGTTTCTCTGTGTAGCCCTGGCTGTCCTGGAACTCACTCTGTAGACCAGGCTGGCCTCGAACTCAGAAATCCACCTGCCTCTGCCTCCCGAGTGCTGGGATTAAAGGCGTGTGCCACCATTGCCCGGCCTAGGGTGCCCTTTTTAAAAGACAAGGAATTATAAATTTGATTTTAAAATGGTAAATAAATAAATAAACAAACAAACAAACAAACAAACAAACAGCCTTGGCACTTAGAATGCTTGTGATTCTAGTAACTTCTGAGTTCTTGACCTTCCTTCCTGACTTGCAGACTCTACTCCCTTTTTCAACATGCACAGTGTGTTTGTTACCTGGAAACTCATCACCAGCTGTTAAAGCCATCTTGCTTTTATTTATTTGTTTAATATTTATTCATTTATTGTTTTTTGAGGCAGGTTTTCTCTGTGTTGCCCTTGCTATCCTAGAACTAGCTCTGTAGACCAGGCTGGCCTCGAACTCACAGAGATCCTCCTGTCTCTGCCTCCTAAGTGCTGGGATTAAAGGCATCCACCTGGCCATCTTGCCTTTTTTATTCTGTTGGCTATGGAGGCTAGAGGTTAATCTCAGATGTCAGTCCTCAGGTGCATAAACCACATTGAACTGGGAACAGACCAGAAATAGTGTGTGATTACCATAGGACATTTGGAAGTTAGTGAAGAATGTGAAATAGCCATAGCAGCTTTGGATTGCATATGCATGTATTATGTATGAGAATAAAACTGCAATCATGATGCATGAATTATTTTATAACTTTACATTTAAGTTAGACAAGCAGTTTCCCATTCCACTAACTGTATTCCTCTAAAATGAGACCAGTGGCCCATGCCATTTTATATGGCTGTATTATACATTATTTAATCATTTGCTGATTGTAAGTATGTAATAAACATACTTTATGTCAGTCACTGTGTACATCTCTGGTTATTTCCTTTTATTAAATTTCCAGAAATGGATTAATTCTTATAGTGTATAACATTTTAGTGCTTTTGGTATATTTTCTTAATTGCCCTCAGAAAATTCAAACTGAGTGGATGCACTCCCACAAACTTGTGCGAGTGACTACTTAGCTGACTTAAGTTTTAAAAAGATTTGCCTATTTCATATGTATGTATGTTTGCCTGAGTATGCTTGTGCACCACTTGCATGCAATGCCTATGTAGGTAGGTCAGAAGGTGCTGGATCCCTGGAACCGTAGTTATAGGCAGTTGTGAGTCGCCATGTGGGTGCTGATGTCCTAGGGTTACTATTGCTGTGATTAAACACCATATCCAAAAGTAAGTTGTGGGGGGAAAAGTCTATTTCACTCACAGTTCAATATGATAGTTCATCAAAAGCAGTGAAGAGCTCAAGCAAGGCAGGAACCTGGAGACAGGAGCTGATGCAGATGCCAGGGAGGAGTGCTGCTTTGTAGCTACATTGCTTACTGTCTTGCCACATAGGACTTGTTCAGCCTGCTTTTTATAGAACCTAGGACTTCCAGTCCTGAGGTGGCCCTACCCACAATGTACTGGGCCCTTCCACATCAATCACCAATTAAAAAAATGCCCTATAGGCTTACCTACAACCTGATCTTATAAAGCCATTTTCTTGATTTGAAGCTCCCTCCTCTCAGATGATTTTAGTTTGTGTTAAGTTGACATAAAACTAGCCAGCACAACTGACCACCTTGTCAACTTAACACTCAAACATCACTTTTTTTTTTTTTTTTGGTTTTTTGAGACAGTTTCTCTGTGTAGCCCTGGCTGTCCTGGAACTCACTTTGTAGACCAGGCTGGCCTCGAACTCAGAAATCTGCCTGCCTCTGCCTCCCAAGTGCTGGGATTAAAGACATGCGCCACCACCGCCCAGCCCAAACATCACTTTTCAATTAGAGCCTTTCTTTCCCATTTATTCCCCAAGATAGCATGTTAATATTAATACATAATATAAGATATAACTTTAAAAGTCCCACAGTCTTTACAAATTCAAACATTAAAGGTTCAGTCTCTTTAAAATATCTAGTCTTTTAAAAATCCAAGATATGCTTTTAAAAGTTTAGTCTCTCAACCATGGGCTCCTGTAAAGATGAAAATTAAATACTTTCTTACTCCAAGAGGGAAGAACCAGGGCACAGTCACAATATGAACAAAGCAAAACCAAACTTCAAAAGTGTAAATAAATCAATGTCCAATGCTGGAATTCACTCACAATCTTCTGGGTTTCTCCAGAGGGCTTAAACCACCTCTCTGGCTCCATCTTCTGCAGCACACACAACTTGTCTTCCAGGCTTTGGCAGGCTCCACTCCACTGCTGCTGCTGTCCTGGCCATACAAGATGGCCATGGTATCTCATGGACTGGCATCTCCAAAATGCTGGGGTCTCTGCTGTAATTGGACTGTGCTTTTCTTTAGGGCTCTTTTCCTCATGGCAAACCTCATCTTGTCTCCATGATTCCTTTGTAGGACTTCAACTGCTACTGAGGCTGCACCTTCTCCAATGGCCTATCCTGTTTTCTCAGAGTGCCAAGCCTCACTTGCTCTCTATGACCCCTTTATGCCTTCAAAACCAGTTCCAACTTCATGCTCTTACACATTACCAAGTCTTGGCCATTTCTGGAACACAGCTTCTGTGTGCTGACTCGGAGGAAACACTTTCCAGATTTCCCCTCCATGTCTCTTTAAAACAAAAACAAAAACACCACTAATTTCTTAGCTCCAGCTGACCATCATCAATTGTCCCAGTAAAGCAAAGGTTTTATTTTAATGGCTCTGGTCTTTTGTTAAACAGCTGATTCTTTAGCCCCAGACAGCCAGAACCACAGATTATCAACTCTAAGTAGCAAATGGCCCTGATAAGAGCCTTTGAGTGACTTTTAAACTTCCCTCTGGAACTTCCCAGGCCTCCATTTCTGCATTGCTCTGAATATTCTTCTTCTTCTTCTTCTTCTTCTTTTTTTTTTTTTAAGATTTATTTATCTTATATATGTTAGTACACTGTCACTGTCTTCAGACACACCAGAAGAGGGCATCGGATCCCATTACAGATGATTGTGATCCACCATGTGGTTGCTGGGAGTTGAACTCAGGATCTCTGCAAGAACAGTCAGTGCTCTTAACCACTGAGCCATCTCTCCAGCCCCTGCTCTGAATAGTCTTATCTTCAAAGCTCCCCCAGAATAGCTCACTAAGCTTTGAACACCCAGTGGCTTTTCTAGCCTAATGTTCCAAAGTTCTTCCACAATCCTCCAATAAACAACCTGGTCAGGTCTGTCACAGCAATATCCCATGATCCTGGTACCAGTTTATTTTAGTTACAGTTACTGTTGCTATGGTAAAACCATGACCAAAAGAAAGCTAGGGAGGAAAGGGTTGATTTGGCTGTGTTCTGCTGCCTCAGCTGTGTCCTTAGCCCCATGGAAAATGTGAATAGAAATCTAACAGTCTTTCCTGAGATGGCTGCCCCTGTGGTAAGTGTGGCAATGGGAGGAGTGAGAGGGGTTACTGTTTGGGCAGTCTGGGCAAGCACTGGCTCCAGTTTTAAAAACAAGAGAAAGCAGCTGGTTGGAATGATGTGGAGCCCATCTCTCCACAGCCAGTTTCAGCTGTGAACTCACTTTTTTTTTTTTTTTTTTGGTGGCTCTTCAGCAGGTGGTGCTGCAGTGCAATAGTTCATCTCCAGGAAGCTGGCTGAGGCCTGGATCACGCTGGTCCGCTCTGCACAGCACCAAGAGGTTGAGTTGGGTGAAAAGGCATTGAGTTTGGAAATGTCAGTTCAGATGTCCCCTTCCCTGCCTGTCTGAACTCTGGTCTAGCCTGCAGTTCTGTTGCCTGGTTTGGGTTTCTGAGCACAGAGGCACAAAACTCTTCCTGAGGGAGATTTTGCATTTTTATGTTTCTGTCCTGGTTCTGTTTCAAGAAGTGTTTATATATATTTTTAGTTTCCCCACAACATTTTGGGTTTTCCCTTTGATGCTTCCTGTCTGGTTGCTGTGTTTGGAGTAGAGAGCCCATCAAAGAGGATTTCTTGTGCCGTCTTAACAGGAAGTCATGGGATGAGAGTGTAAAGGAAACAAAGTTAGGAACTTGGTTATATACAGAACTAAAAGGTAACCACAAGAAAGCTTTTCTGTATGAGTTCAGTGGCCCTCAGCACATAGTTACACAAACTCTTTCTGAGGCTTGCAGGCCCCCAAAGATAAGGAAGATTAAGCAGGTGGGGTTTATTAGCACATTCAAGTTGTCTAGAAAGATTGCACTTACTCGTTACCCTTTTGAAGATAGAATTAAAAAAAAGTTTGCAGACACCTCATTGCCTAACCAGGCACTGTCTTAGACTTTCATTGCCTCTAGCTGCTTGTGTTGGCACACAAGTGGCTCTGCTTGAAATGCAGGGATACATTACCAAAGAACAGAGATGAAAATGTTTATAGCATCTGACCTCACAGTTCTTGCTTTGAAGAGGGCAGTGGCTGCCAGTCAGCCATCCCCACCATCTGACAGTGCCACACTGCCTGTAGAATCAGGGTCAAGTCCACATAGCTGGTCAGAAGTGAGTGTCAGTGACCATGACATCACCTGAGTCAAATTACCATTGTCAATTGAAATTCACTTATTTTAGACTTTTGTCATTTGTACTTTGTTCAAATGTTTACACTGGTAAGACAGTGCTTTTAAATTTCTAGCTTTTTAACTTATAATTTTACAAGTGTTACAAGCATAGGACTTTACTAGTTTATGTTCATGATAGTTAACTAAGAGAATAAAAAAAAACTAACTCGAACCTGTCCTTGAGGCTCTCAGCAGTTCTTACTTAAAGTGTGAGAAACCCTGATTAAATTATAGCTTAATTCTTCCTGGTCAGTGGGTAAAGGTGTTTGTTGCCAGACTTGACATTGGGTTCTGTTTCTGAAACCCACATTGGGGAAGGAGAGATCCAATTCCTGCAAGTTGTCTTTTGTCCACTGTGCCTTGAGACTTGTGAATCTCCCTCTTTGATATGTGTGTATGTACATATAATACACACACGTAATGTATGTGTGTGTATGTATGTATGTATGTATGTATGTATTAACTTCAGGCTTTTCCACATGGGTGCCAGTTCCTGAATAATGATTTGGAGGCTTATTGTTTATTAAAAATGCTATGGCCTTTTGCTAGACTTGCTACCTGACTAGCTTGTAACTTATTTAACCAGTTCAACTCTTCTGTCACATGGCCGATTTCCTCTCCTCAGTTTCATATGTCTGACTTCCTTGGAGTCCAGGTCACAAATCTTCCAGTGCCATTGACTCTTTCCCAGAATTCCTCTCTCTCTCCTGGAACTCCTACCTTCTATTTCCTGCCTTTTGCTAATAGGCCATCAGCTTTTTATTGACTGGTGATGCTTCCACATGGTACATAAGAGATTATCCCTACGATAGATAGATGGATGGATGGATGGATAGATAGATTGATAGATTTTTAAAAATCTCTTCCTTAGGTATTCGATTAGCATTCTGGTTTGGGTTTGAATTTTTTTTTGTCTTGTCTTGTCTTCCTGACTTGTTCTGCTCCTGTGTCATTACCTTGCACAACTTGGGCTTCTCTTCTGTCTGGAGCCTGTGGGTTAGTGCCTCACACTATTTCCTTTTCTCCCACCCTTTCCCACTGCCTGTTAAGTTTCGTTGACATACAGGTCTTGATTTTACTCACTGGCCACAGGTTGCCTGAGAGCAGGAACAACTGTAACCATTTCCCTGGAAGTGCTTCTGGTTCCTAGTATAAAATGGGCTTCCTACAAATGTGCATGCAGGCATCTTTTCTTGGTTTTGTTGTTGAGTGACAAATTCCTATTGGAAACAAAGATGGAGAGAAGCAGAAATAGCCTCAGAGTCAAATCACCAGTGACAAAGGCAAGTAGACAATTTCTTTCTTCTTCTTTTTGACTTTTCAAAACAGGGTTTCTCTGTGTAGTTTTGGCTGTCCTGGAACTGGCTCTGTAGACCAGGCTAGCCTCAGACTTAGACATTCACCTTCACCTGCCTCTGCTTCCTGAGTTTGGGGATTAAAGATGTTTACCACCAAGCCTGGCCAGTGTCTAATATTTAATTATGTAATAGCTAACCTTGGTTAGCTTGGTTGACAACCTTGGTTGTCAACTTATTATTATATCTGGGAAGAGACAGGCTCCATTAGGTTGGCTGCTGGGCATGTCTGTGGTCCATTTTCTTGATTAATGATTGATGTGGGAGGGAGCAGCCCACTTTAGGTGATGCCACCCCTAGGTAGATGGTCCTGCTGAACAAACCATGAGGTGCAAACCTGTAAGCACTATTTTGTTGTTTCTGCTTTGAACTCCTGCCTTGGCTTCCCTTGATGGTGGCTGTATCCTGTAAACCAGCTAAACTGTTTCCTCCCAAAGTTGCTTTTGGTCAGTGTTTATCACAGCAACTGAGAAACAAACTCACGCATATTTCTACTATGTTCTTCAGCACTTTTTCTAATAGACTTAACTGGAAGGAAGCCTGCAGTGTCACTGACAGATGAAGACAAGACTGCAAGGGAGGAGGTTGTCAGTGTTTGTATGGGAGCTGAGGGTGAGAATGGCTGTGTTTTGAGTTTTTGGGTAGGCTCTTGTGTGCTGATGGAGGGTGTAAATGGTGTTGTGCCTGAGTTTAAGGGTAAGGGTGCCCTACTTGAGTTGAAGAATAGCCTCCTAGTGCTGCTGGAGGGCTTCTGTTGTTGCTGCTCTAAGCACAAGCTTTTGTTGTGGCTAAAAGGAATCAGGTTAGAGAGAAGCTCATTCCCCAAACACCGAGGACCTGTCTGGAGAGTGCAGGAAAGCCCTAGAGTTACTTGTCAGATCATATTTCTTTAAGTCTTCACAGTTGGTTGAAGAGAGTACACACACTGCACCTGGTTTGAAGTTGGCACCTCCAATTCCCTAGACTCAGCCTCTGTTGAAAATTGAAGTTGTTTGGAAATTGCCTCTTAATTTCAGGCCTGTGATTCTGGTTAGGCTGCCTCAGGTGAAACAGTACTGACCAAAAAAAAAAAAAAAAAAAAAAAGCCAGTTTCTCCTATTTCCCTCAAACCCTCAAACCTTGGTGTTTGGGGGAATACAGTTTTGTTTTGGTTTTTTCTTTTCTTATGCTTTATTTTTTAATTTTATGAGCATTGGTGTTCTGCCTACATATATGTCTCTGTGAGGTATTGGATTCCCTGGAACTGGAGTTACAGTTGTGAGTGATCATGTGGGTGGTAGGAATTGAGCCTGGGTCCTCTGGAAGAGCAACCAGTGCTGTCAACCGCTGAGCAGTCTTTCTAGCCCAATTTCTTTATTTTATAAGTATTTCCTGAGTAGAAGGATATGCTGTTATGACATTAAGATAATATCGAAAACACAGGAGCAAAGTAACCAATCTTACACTAGTGGAGCAAAGAAACCTTACTTTTTACAAGTTAAGTATATTGGTTGATGACTGTCAGCCAGAGAGGAGGGAGGATATTGTGTCTCTGAGGTGTAATGGACATACATGTCTAATTTTATATTGACTAACAGGGTGTGGGGGTGGCTTTTCTGACAAGGTCATTGTGATGACACTGACTACAGAAGAGGCATCGACTCTTGTTCAGTGTCCATTAACTGTGCTTTGTAATGTTCTGTCTGTGACTCTTGTTACTTGCTAGTTTTATAACAGGAGGGTTAGATTGATTTGACTTATAGGAAATGGCAAAAAAGTAGTGCTTTTTTGTTTTGTTTTTATATGAGGATACCACTTGGTTTATGGCCCTTATTTGGCCTCTGTAGACTTACTTCTGATACTTCTGGTTTGGAAATGTTTCAGACCAAAAAGGAAAGCAATTTTACGCTTTCTTGGCCCTCAGATGAGTACAGTGTGCATCTGCTTTTGATACCGTGTGGTTTATAATTAGCTTTGTTTTAAATATTGTCAATCTGTGAGCTACAAAGTCTTTTATCAATACAAAACAAATATAAATTTTGTGTTTCTTCTCTCTTGCAACAGTGCAATAGGCTTGTTAGTTTCTGCACACTTGTTTAATATAATTGTAAGTTCCTACTATGTGCCCAATGCTTTGTGTACCCATGGTTTCCAAAAATATGTTCAGAAAACTAGGTGCTTTGGAGAGGATCTAGCTAAAACGTGTTTGATTGAATAAAAAACTTGATGAGAACTGATTTGAACAGGAAGAGGGTTGCCATATTGCAGTGACCTTCGTGTCCCCAGTTCTGCTTCGGAGGTGCTGACACAGTGTTCTCAGGCTCCTCACTTTTGTTTAAGGCAACTTCTATCATTCTAGGTGTTATGTGAAGACTATACTGTCTAAAATGGAAAAACCTTCAAAATTGAAAATTTTCTCTAAGATCCTTTGACGCTTAGTTCCTATGGCTTACATTGTGTGGCACAGCTGTTCTATAGCTAACAGTAAGAAGGTAGAAGAACCACACGTGTACATGCCACCCCTTTTCACAACATGGCCAGGTGTCCCCGAGGCCCATTCAGGAGGTTCTCAAGGCAGAAAACAATAAACACTCTACCTGTCACTTGAGATCCCTCCCTGCTTTGCAGTGGAGTTGCCAACTTTTGCAGGCCAGTAGCTAGTGGATGTGGACTTGTGTCTTCTTGTGCTTTAAGGTTTTCTCAGTTTAATTTCTGTTATGACAAATATTCCAAAATGTAACCCATATAAACCAAAGCTCTTTGTGGTTTCTAGAAAAGCTTCAGAGTATAAAAGGGGCCCCGAGAACAAAATGTTGAAGATCTCTTATTAATGTAGATTCTCTGCTGGTCTTTGGGAGAGCTAACCTCATGAAAGGCATGTACATCGCAATGATATGTTCTAGGATAAGTGGATTCTTTAACAACAAGAGACATTGGCCTGTGGTTACCAGCTGGGTGGGCAGCTGTGCTGAGGCACCCAGGCTCTGCCACTTCTTTTGTGTGCAAGTAAAATAAAAAGAGCACACAATTATCAATTTTTGTGTAAATTTGATGGCATTAATTATATTCACAGTGTTGTGTTTGTAAATTGTACGTGCACGCTTGCGGCCGTTCTAGCTGTTCCCAACTGTAGTGGTTGGGAAGGTATGGTGCTTAAGTAGTCATGATTAATTTGTAATAACCACCTTAGAATTTCTTCTGCTATTCATGATTCTACCCTAACTATGCCTAAGGAATAATGGTCAGGACTGAGTGACTTGAAGCATTCCTTCTTCACATATGTGAGCAATTATGGTCTCCAACAGAACTGAAAAGGACCAAGTTCCTTGAATTTCAGTTGAGTAGGATTTTTGCAGACTTTGCAGAGTTCAAAGGTTTCCACTGACGGGGTAGTCATTTGAGACATGAAAATGTCGCTCAGTAGTGATCGTTACAGAACAATGATTGAAAAATCATTAGATAGGAGGAAGAAGTAGTGTTTTGTATGTTAAACTAGAGGCTGGAGTTACTGGTTGTTGTTGGGTCTAATTTCCAGCCCAGGACTGTCCTGCCTGGGCCTGTGGGACTTTCTTCCTGATGTCTGTCAGCCTCAGTGCTATCACTGGGAACTAAACATCAAGAACCTACTGAGATGAGAGATTCGCTGGTTCAGCACCCTCCATTACAGGCACTTAGTCTTCTGATTTTGTTTGTAGGTGTATGTGTTTGTTTTAAATTTTAAATTAAGCTCGTGTCTTATGTCTGGGAAGGCACATGTGAGTGAGTATAGGTGCCTGCAGAGGCCAGAAAGGGCATCCTAGTTCCTGGAACTGGAGTTATAGATGGTATTTACTGCCTGACATGGGTGCTGGGAATTACCCTCAGGTCCTCTGCAAGGGCAACACATGCTCTTAACTGCTGAGTCATCTCTCCAGCCCCCAAATGTTTGTTTCAATTAATTTATTTTCATTTTTTTTGTAACTAGTACATAAAGCAAAAATTACATGCTTGTTTTGCCAGCCTCTCACTCAGACATGGCTCGGGTTCTTAATTGCTTTTTACTGCAGTCTTCCACTCAAGGATCTGTGCTTGGTGAGCTTCATGTTTCTGGTGAAGCATTCATATTCTCCAGCAAGTTTCTGAACACATCTTTTCCCCTAAAGAGAAGAACTCACGAAAATGAGGAAGCTGCTGTCTACAAGGTGCTCTTTCTGTCACCTGTTACACTTTGACTCTGAGCTATACGATCACACCATGAGCCTTATGGAGATGGAGTATCTTTGTACCCTGGAGGCAACCGGACGCTTAGGCAGTTTATAACTTAGACCAAGGCAAACTCTGAGCACTGCTTGGACTCAAGCCCGGTAGCTGCTCTCCCTAATGACACCATCTCCCTTCCTCAGCCCTGCTTCTGAAGAACCCCCACTGGTCTCTGGGAAGGAAGGAACATGAGCATGAATGCAGGGTCTATCTCTGACTGATTGCTTCTGGCTGTCTGTGTTTGTAGAACTTTCCCTTCTTCGTAGAACTTTCTAAAGGCTGTCTGTCTTATTTTCTCCTGTACAGTGTGGGGACTGGCTGCTTCTGTGTGCAGAGGGTGAAATCACCATTGGTTTTGATTCCTTAGGGACAACTTGGTAAGTAATGTACTAAGAAGGAAATTATTGAAAAACTGGAAACTTCTTGTAGCATCTGGTGCCATTGGTGTTTGTTGCAGACACTTGTGTCACAATTGTGTCATTGTGCAGGACAATTGCTCTTTAAACACTGAGCCTTAGGGGACATATTAGGAGCTCCCACCTTCTTACTGCCTAAATGAAGGACACCAAGTAATGTCTCTGTAGGAGCTTTCAGTGAAGTGAGTGTGGGCAAGACACTGGGCAGACTCCTTAGGCACTCACGGGTTTAATTTATGTAGGCAGCTTTCAGTTGAGGTTTGAGGAGCAACTGGGACAATCATGGAGAAGAGTGGAAATGACCATAAAGCTGAAGAACCAGCTCCATTTTACAAGGCATGTTTTTGTTTTTTGTTTTTGTTTTTGGCCCCATGTGGGAACCACAGTGATATCTATGTGTTCGTGAATTGTCCCTCCTGATCGAGGAGTTGAATAGCTTTCCCTCCTGTCTGGAGACAGAGTAGCAGAACAGAGCTGAGCTAAGGATCCCAGGAGGAGGATATGGATTGTTTCTTTCTCAGAGCCAGACTGGGAGAGGAGCTGTTATTTCAGAGAAGGAAGTAGTAGTGGTGAATGCTGAGACACGTCACCTGGTTCTGGTCAGTTTAGCATTTTCAGAAACAAGGTCAGGCCAAAAGGAGGAATAATTTCTGAACAGTTCAACATCATTTGTTTCATCAATCAACACTTTGCGTCCTAGTTAGTTAGCACTGACAGTCTGTGGACTTTCCCTTTGCTGCTTCTTAATGTTGGGACAATCTCAGTATCGTAAATGTATGTCTAGGAATTAAAAATTGGGGGCAGTAAAATAGACTGAGCGTTTCCTTGGGTCTTTGTCAGTGTAGTGAGCACCATTCACATACTGTCCCGGGGTGCTCTTCCTTAACTCTGAGGGTGACAGGCTTTGTGATATTTTTATAACCACTACAGTTCAGCTTCACTGTGTTCCAGCTTTGTGCAGTTATTACTGTGTTTTATGTGTTCTTGTGAGGTAATCTCACAGGAACTCACAAGAACAAAGGCTGGAAACTTTGTTATGGAATTCACTTCTGTATCCACAGTAGAAAGAAGCCCCTTCATTTTCAGTGCTACATAGTGTCCCACTTGCTATCTGTGCATTGTTTTTCATTGGTATGTGGTTGTCTTCATTGTGTTTATTACAAGCAATGCTGATATGTGTGTTCTGCTAGTACACTGGAGTACTGTATAAGCTTGTGAGGTTTTGAGGGCAAGTTTAAAATTAGTAGATTTGTTTTTTAATTATTTACTAACAAATCTGCTAAGGTTGGAATTATTTCTCCTTAGGTCTAGATTAGTGTTGTATTTTCTCTTTTGTGGTTTGTTTTATATTGATATTAGTCACGTGTACATTTAGGATGGTAGCTTATTCCTGATGATAAATTGTAGCTTAAACCTTGAGTCCTTATGAATAGTTTTGTTTTGGTGTGTGTCTCAGATTCTGTGTGTGTTTGGAGGGTGAATGCATGTGAATACCTGAGTATTCAGGTCCATGGATAGTTATGCAGAGGCCAGAGCAAGACCCCATGTGTCGTCCTCCATTGCTCTCTTCCTTCTTGTTGTGAGCCTGGATTGCTCACTGAACCATGCTGGCCATTTGATTAGGTTGGCTGGCCAGTGAGCTCTTGATCTGTTTGTCTATCTCTGCTGCCCAAGGCTGGAGTTAAAATTCTTAGTCATCCCTGATTTGTGTGGGTTCTGAGAGTTCTAGCTGAGCCCTCATGTTTGTAGAGCAAGCATTCTTACTTTCTCTCTTCATTCCCACCTTTGGTTTTGGTTAAGTAATATTTTTAAAAATACTTTCCTTATCCCCATATCTGTATTGTTTAAGTATTTCTTTTGTAATAGCATGTAGGTCTTTTAAAAGATTAGAACTCATAATCTTTGTCTTTCATCTAAAATTTTAATATATTAATTGAACTTATTTGCATATAGTGTTAACTATTAACACATTTGAGTTTAAGTCTGCCATTTTAGTGAAGGCATATTTATTTTCTGCTTGGTGTTGGGATTGAGAGCAGGCTTCATGCTAAGCAGGCAAGCTTCACTTGAGCTGCCCTGCTGCAGATGTGCTGTTTACTCAGGTTTTCTGCTGGATATCCCTTTCTCCTTCCTATCTTATCCTTTTAGGGGCTGGCTGATTATTACTTTTTAATTATAAACTGTTTGCTTTGGTAATTTGGAAATTATATAACACCAGTTTATGATGTATTTTGTGGATATTCTAGAAATTATAATTTGCATTCTTGAATTACCAAAGCCCAAGGCCACCCTTTTCATCTATTCTTCTGGAACAGTGTAGACGCCTTCGAATTCCTGACTCAGACTTCTGGGTCTGTAAACTAGTGCACATACATGTTTTAATATCTGCATATACTTAAAGTCCAAATACTCAGGATGCTTTTCTTTTATGAGTAATAATTTTATTTCCTATGCTTCTTGAATTTCACCTAGAACTGTTCTCCATCATCCTGAGGGGCATCGTTAGCCCCAGAGTGGCTGGTGGTATATGTTTTGTTTCAGTGTCAGAGAGGCTTTAACTGCCCTTTGTGTTCCAGAAGGGTGGCGGCTGTCCTAGAGTCCTAGTTGGTCCTTGTTCTTTGTTGAGGATGAGTTGTTTTGGTCTCATTTCTTCATCTCACCCAGTCCATTATTGTGTGCTCTCCTACTGTTGGGCTTTTCTCCTGTTGAGTTCTGGATAACTTCTTCAGATTTACCAGGCTCCTTGATTCTGATTTTGTCTTGGTCTGACCACCCATGGAATTCTTAATTTGCTTATGTTGTTTTTTTAACCCCTCCTTCCCTCCCCTCCATCTTCCCTCCCTGCCTCCCTCTTGCTTTGATCACAGTTTGTAGTGTTACCAGGGCCTCTCTGTGGTTCTATCCTTCACTGCACTCCATTTGGGTCCTTTGGTTCTTGTCCATTGTTGTTTGGTTCTTATTTATACATTCGTTTCTTCTAGTGTGCTTATTGGTTTCATTTATATGTTCTTTATGCATTTGGAATATTATAGAAATAAATGAACACCGTGGAGTGACAATATTTTCCTGCCTAGGGCACCCACAGTATTCAAAATCTGGGACTTCTGTGGCCTTTGTCTTCCCAGTCAGGCTGTCATTCATAAGTGGAGCTTCACTTCTGGGTCACTGCTTTCACTCTACCTGCTTTCATCTCTCTCCTCCTGAGTCTAGCATGCTTGTCAGGGCTGCAAATGCCTCACCTAGGCCTTTACAACCTTGTGTGCCAGTTTTTACACCACACTCCTGAACCTGTTTTTATATTCAATGTAGCCTTATGTAATCACATTCAGCAGGAACAGTGGTCTGACTTATATAGCTTGCCATTATCTGAAGTATAACTGAAATGAGCTCTAACTTTAAGTTTGTGTTAAATATATTCTTTATTATACTTTGGTTTATTGTACCTGTCCTGGATAGTCAAGAGACCTTTTAAATAAGATATATTTTAATTCTGTGTGTATGTGTGCATCTGTGCATGTGTGTGTGTAGGTGTCCATGGAGTCTAGAAGAGGGCATCATATTCCTTCAAGATATATTTACTGATGATTGTGTGAACTCTGACTTGGGTGCTGGGAACCAAGCTCTGATCCTCTGGAAGAGCAGTACATGCTCTTGACCACTGAGCCATCTCTCCAGCCCCAGACCCATTGCTTTCAGTATGCAAAGTCTAAAAAGTACTTTAAACTAATAGCTTTTTTCTTTCTTCCCAAGGTGCCAATTCACAGTGATAACCTGTTAACAAAAGTGATAGCCTATTAAACCTAGTAACACTAGGATTTCAGGATATTGTCAGATCCTGTTCTCATCAATTCTTGGAGCCCATGGTAGAAGGAGAAAGCCAACACAACTTTACATATAGTGACCTCCACACATATATTCCCTGTGTAACTTTGTGTGTACACACACACACACACACACACACACACACACACACCCCTCTACCCCTAAAAGGAGAATTGATATGGAAGAATTTCATCCAAGGTCTTACCAGTAGACAGAGCACAGCTGAACAAAGAGCATGAGACTGCTCAAAAGAACATCTAACTGCTTTCCCCAGAAGCAGCTTAGGGTTGAGCCTGAGGTTCTCAGCATGATCCTCCGAAACTTTAAAGTAAAGAGAATGTGGGAACCAACGCAGTAAACACCAGAATAGCAGATCTAAGAGCTACATGATTGGAATACAGGAAGAAAGAAATACACAGTGATGACAGAATTTCCCAAACTAATGTTAGATCCTAGAGGCTCAGAGAATACTTAGCAAGATAAATACCTAACTAAATCTAACTGCATTTTCAAACTACAAAGAAAAAAGAATCATAGAGGCTTCTGAAGGAAGCTAGAGGGAAAAGACATTTTATATATGAAGGTACTTACATAAGAATTCTCCTCAAAAATATGCAATCACAAAGAGTACAGTAAAACTTTAGGTGTGGAAGAGAAGATTCTGTCTTATTCAGGGCGTAAAGTAGGATAGCTCCACACAGAACCTCTACTGGCTACAGTAGCTTAGACCTGTAATCTTATGACTTAAGGAGCTGAGTTGGGAGGTTTGCCATGAGTCTGAAGCCATCCTGGGCTGCAGAGTTGTATTCTGTCTTAAGTAAAAGAGAAGAAAGGAGAAAAGAAAAAAGAAAAAAGTGAGGGGTGGAGGAGAGAAAGACAGGTTTCAGGTGAGTAACTGGGTTCTACCTTTATATCCACCTAACTCAAAATGAGGTTCCCAGCAGAGCCTGATGTGCCTGAGTCTTAGTCCCACCCACTCTTGATTGACGGCTGCCCTAAGATGCCATAGGATGGAGGAGAGGTGGGGGATTGTGAAGTAGACAGTACTACCTTCAGCTGTGCAGTGTTCTGCATACTATGAGGCTGGCGTTTCTCTGGAGGAGTCTCTCTGACCTATGCAACTTTCCATGTCTATACAAAGGTTGGCTTTAAGTTTTTGAAAATAAAATAGTGGTTTTTGGCCTTGTTTCTGTAAAAATTTCTTTGGTTTACCTTTTTAAATATCTAAATTGACCTGCCCCTAGTGCCATATGAAATATATACAAAGTCTATTTATTTGTCTTTTCTTATTCTAAGGTGTGATGGCTCTTCTTGGCTGTCAACTTGACTACATTTGCAGTTAACAAGATTGCAAGCGACTGGATTTACCTGTGAGGGATTTTTCTTAATTAAATCATTTAAAATGGAAAGACCCACTTTTGATCTTTTGAGCTGGGAAGATCCATCTTTAACCTGGATGACACCTTCAGCTGGCAGCCTATCTTAAGGACATGGAAGAAGGAAGCTTACTCTCTTTGCCTGCTTGCTTTCACTCTGCCTAGAAAGTCCATTCCTTCACTGGCATCAGAGCCTACTTCTCCAGGATTCTGACATACACTAAAGACCAGCTGAGGCAGCCATTCTTGTGGACTGAACAACTACTAGATTCTTGGACCTACTATTGGTAGACAGCCATTGTTGGACTAGCTGGACCACAGCCTGTAAGCCACTCTAATTCCCTATATGTATATATGTATGCATGCATAATGTATATGTATGTATTATACATATGCATATCTATATATATATTCCATATAGTCATATATTATCCCACAAATATATATGTGCATATTTAGATGTATAAAATCCCATATAGACAAAAACTTATAAGTTCTGTTCCTCTAGAGAACCCTGACTGATACATAAAGGCACAGACTTTCAGTTTTGGAAGTCTTGTATTACATTTTTAAAATTAAATTATTTGGAGAAGTTTTGCTATGACACGTAGCTTAGAACTGTGCTTTGAAAACTACCAGAGAATTATAGTTTGTTTGATATACATGGAGTGTTTGTCAGCCGTGTTACATTCTAGGAAGGCAGAGAAGTGATACACCAGCAAAGGAAGCTGTAACTGAGTGAATTAATTAATGCGCAGAGTACTTAGCACTTGTGAAGAGCTATCAAGACATCAGGGAAACGATCTGGAAGCAGAGAGGGGTTAGTTGTATTCCAGAGCATATCTGAAGCCTGGCCTGACTGTGTGCCATGCTGGGGAGCAGAAGAAAGGGAGGCCTGGGAGTGTGGTGCCTGGAGACCCTAACAAAGAGTTGGTGGGTTATGTTGTGTGTTGTGTCTTTTCCTTTCCCTTCCCCCATGTTGAGCTGGATTTTTTTCCAAGGAAGCTGTGAAAAAGAAAAGGAGTGTTAAGTGTGTACTGTGTGTGATTTACATGTATAAAAGTTTTTTGTGTTTATAGGAAATGATTTATAGAGGAGTGCGTGAGACCTGCAGATACTTGTGACAATCCAGGAGGGAGATGGAAGGAATTCATGAAGTTCCACATTATTTTATGGGTAGGGTTTTGTAGATAGCTTTGATGAGGACAGTGAGAGAAGAGGAGGCACCAGGTGTAAGTGTTACAGCTCTGAGGAGAAAGGGTTCCCTTGCTCTGAAGGGAAAGGTACCCTGGCAGTTGGGAGCCAATGAATACCACAAAATTACACTGCACAACAAACCTCAGAGAAGAGAGTGGCTTCCTCTGCTTGGGCGAGAATGTGTGATGATGAGGCTTTCCAGGATGGCCTGGGATTGGTGGGATTCTGCAGCCTGATCTTGGGCTATTGTTTTTCCTTTGGAGCTTGGCTACCAGAGTCTTAAGGGTCTGGAAGTTACAACCATTAGAACACTCTGGGTGGTGGGGGTAGAGAGTGAGGGGGCTGAGGAATGGAGGGTTGGGGGTGGGGTTGGCAGGTATTGGCCACTGAGGCCTGGAGGGGTTTGCACCAGGTCCATTATGCAGACCTATGGTTTCTAAGTGTCATCTTGGCAGTGTGTATGTGGGTCCTGTGTTAGTCAGCTTCCTGTTGGCTCTCACTTTGGTTGAGTCCTTAGAACTGCAAATGCCACTTTCAATCCCCATACTTAGCTGTCAACTCCAGTTTCTTGGGCTGTTCTTCTGCTTGGGAGAAGGCCACCTTTCTTTGAGGCTGTCACCTTTAGCTTCTTTAGTTGTCCTGCTTAGGAGAACGCCATCTTCCTTTGAGGGTTAGCACCTAGTAGAAGTAATGTTTTACATTACTCATTGTGCTAAGTGCAGTCCCTTGAGGTGAGATCTCTGCATGCTATTCTGTCCCAGGGAAGCTCAGGGGTCTGAGAGGAACTGCCCTTCTCTACAGGGGCACTAAGCACTGGATTGGAGGGGCCCCTGGACACCAGGGGCCTAGCTCTTCCACTACCTGAAGAGGTAAACTCCTTTTGTGTTTTCTTACATTTACTTCAGGGGCAAGAAGTCAGGCTTGGCAGATTTATTTACTGTCCTTTAACGGGTCCACCACCTAGTAAATGTGATATGTCATGTTTTATGAAAATATGGCTTCTTGTGGATGAATTTTATATGGAAAGCAGTGCTTTAAAATTTTACTTTTAACTCTTTATTTGTGTGTATGTGATGTATGTGTAGATGTGCCCATATGTGTGGTTGCATACACCCTTTTGCGTGTATGTGGAGACCAGAGGTTGACATTCAGTGTCTTCTTCTATCCCTGTTAATTTTTTGAGACAGGATCTCTCACTGAACCTGGCGCACACCCTCTGGGTAGGTTTTGTCCAGTGAGCTCTGAGGACTATGTGGAGTTACAGCCATGTCCCAGGATGCTTGTCATCAGGCTTCACAGCTCACACTACCCACCAAGCAGCTCTGTGCTCCTGAAGCAGTGCTTAATTAAGCAGAATGCTTAAAGTGATGTGTGAGGAAGACATTACTTTTTTCCCTGAGAGACGAAGAGGAACTGGGCAGGAAATTCCATAGATAGTAATGCATGGGGTTCTTTTACACCTAAATGAGAAGCCAGGCATGCATATAAACATCAGTCTATCAGAAGCTTTTCTCAGGCATAGACTGTAGGTTAATACTCAGGGGTGTTTCTGATTTCTCATCATTAGAATAAGAAAAGGAGCTTCACATTCAGGACATGTAAAAATAGCTCCATCGTAAGGAGATATAAAGTATTATCAGCTGTGCTTTTTGTCCACAATTAGTGAGTTCCTGTGGAGGTGTAATGACTTTTAGTAACGACATTACTCATGATAAAAGTTCAGATGTTAAAATTTGAGCTACAGCTGGATGACATATTTAAAACGACTCAGAAGGACTCCAGGATCTCCGGCAGGCTGTTTTCATCCCTCATAATCTGCCTTCGCTTTCGGTGGGTCATGAATGTGCTGATAGAAGAGCCTGTCCTGAATCTCCATCTGTTCCCTCTCTGAAGACCTGATGTGTGCTCACCATTTCCTGTGCTGCTTGGCAGGCTGCTGTGAAGGGACAGGGCTGTTCTCAGAGATGGCTCAGGCATCTGCAGACCTTGCTTCTGACTATCAATTTTGGCTTTGGAAGCTTTCTGCTTGGGAACAGGACTCTTCTAAGGAAACTCAGCAGGACACTTGTCTTCACCTGTCCCGGTTCCAGGAGTTCCTGAGGCAGATGTATGAAATCTTGAAGGAGATGGTAAGTATCCTGTGACATTAGGGGCTCCACCATTCAAGAATGCTACTTAGAGTCCGGGACTTGTGATTGACTGAACTGAATTTATTGATATGTGCTGCTGTTTTTGTACCTTCTGGTAAGAAAAAAAAATAGCATTATTTTTCTTCTTACCTATTTGAGACTGCCTGGCCATGAAAATTAATAAATCTATTTATTCTTGCAGTGTTTGGAATTAAACCCAGGGCCCCAGGGCCTTCAGCATATTAGGCAAGCCTTCTATCACTTGTATGCTAAACTTAAGTAAATCATCTTTAGGCTATAGGGCTTTGTGTTTGCTGTCGGTAGGTAGTAAGGGGATTTGTCCTTGAGCCGGTCAAGCTTCCTAGGGATTCTAGACTGTTTGCCTGTCCTCAGCTCTGCTTTCAGGTAGGTTCTCCTAAGAGATAGGAACATCCTGTTACTGCCTGTATTTCTCTATTAAGATCTCTTCTAATAAACATTTTAAGAGATCCTTTCAAATAATAAATTTTTGAGTGTCTTCATTTATGTAATTTATTGTTTATACTCCTGTTTATCTGCCTATTGACATAAATTGCTTACAGCTTTGGCTGACATAGAATTTGCTCTGTAGATCAGGCTAGCCTCACACTCAGCCTCAGAGATATGCCTACTTGTGCCTCCTGAGCACCGGGATTAAAGGTGTGTACCACCACCTGCCAGGTAGGAGCCATGTTTTCATGTTATAGACATATTAATTAATTTTTATATTTATTTTTAAATTTGAAAATGAGAGTCTAATTGTTATTTCACATAAAATATTCTCATGTAATACTTTTCGTCCATCAAAGAAGCAAATTAGAAATTTGAAGAGCAAATTTCTGTAGGTTATTCTGTAGATAATGAGTTCATATGTGCTTAGAGATTAAAAGGCAAAGAGCTATGTGAACTTGGTACTGATTTTTGAAAAAAAGTTTTTTAGTAAGATTTATGTAACTTGACCATAATGTGGTCTCAAAAAGTCTTGGGCCAGCCCCTGGTGCTAGGACCACATGAGGAACTTCCTGCTGCAGCATCTGGGGCACAAAGGTCTTTTTGCCCATAGATCACTAAGGAAACCAGGAATGTTAAACATGCAGGGGCCTCTCTTTAATGGTGGAGATGAAAACCTTGTTTTCCTACCCAGAAAGCTGAGAGTGGATATTGTTAATGACCTGGTGACCTTTTTGCTATCTGTGGTGGCAGACCTCACCCAAACCCCCCAGAATGTTTATGCCAGGCTCTCCCTCCTAAGCTCCCAGTTAATAGAACCATCTTTAGGGAGGGTGTCACATGTACTATGTAGCGTGCTGACCTCTATGCTATCTCAGTCAGAGACCACACTAGATTTGAGGCCCTTTAGTTGTGGAACCCCCCCCCTCTTAGGGTCACATATACTTGGTAAAGGAGTTTCTAAGTAGTCACACCCTAAGCTTTATTGTGTACTAGGAACAGTTATTTCCTGGAAACCTAGAGTGTGAATGATTGTCACCTGGCAACTTTTCCCCAAAGTGTTCTGTTTTAAATATGCTGACAGTGAACCACCTGGTGTCAGTCTGTCTAGGTCTGATCCAGGTTGATGGAAGTCAATGTGAACCAAGTTCTCATTCTCATCTCTTTGAGACTTACTTCCCTGCCTGGATATCTGTTTTGGTTTCCCCACACATAAACTCAGTAATGTCTTTCTTTTGAACTTTATGGAAGGTAGAAATGTGGAGAAAGATCTAGTTGTGAACCAAAATTGTGCTTTTATTTTAAGCTATTTTCTATTTAGTTGATAGTTTTATCATCTCAGAGATTGGGCTATTGTAAATGAAGTATAAAATCATTTAGCATGTTACAATCATGGCTGTAACACATGGAGACACACATCTTAGTGCCTCAACTACTTTCCTTCCTTTACAAGTTACAGAGTTCTTATCCTGTTAAATCTTCGAAAAGCTGAGTGATAAGGGGCCTTTCTTATACGCAATAAAATTTATAGTTGGAAGAGGTGGTGTTACATAAGAGGCAGGGTTACATGGCTACTAATCACCAGTACTGTTTTTATTTTTCTTCAGTCTATGTTAGGTTTAAATGAAATAGTCTTTCCAGGGCTGGGCAATCCCAGCTCTTAGAAGGCAGAAGCAGGCAGACTCTGTGAGTTTAAAACTAGCACAGGGCTATGTAGATAGATCCTATCTCAAACAACAACAATGAAATCGTCTTTTCTGACTATTAAGTTTGAGCAAAATACAGCTAACTTTCTGATAAAATTAAAATGACCTAATTATGTCATACTGAGTTTTTAAGGATAAAGCATAAGTTACTTTGAGTTTCTTAACCTAGAGCTCTCCTCTAATCTCTTCCCCTACACTTTTTAAAATAGGATGCATAAGAGCACTCAGGCTCTCTTGAGGAATTGTGATGCTCAGTTGAATTTCATAGTGCTCTTTAATTATCAAAACATGTGGTTGTTTTTTTTTGCAGGATTCTGATGCAATCCTGGAAAGATTCCCCACAATTGGTCAACTGTTGGCAAAGACTTGTTGGAATCCTCTCATCTTAGCATATGGTAAGAGTCTCAACACACAAACACCTAATGACATTTTTGCTGTCTGTACTTCTAATGAAGCATAGGGATGTAAATTGTAACCTTTTTCACGTTTCCATGGGGCAGCTCACCAAGTGTATGCATCTTCCTGTGCTTCTGTGTGTTACAGGCAAACACAGATGTATATGCACAGAGGCTTATACATGTGGGCCTGTAGGAAAGCAAGGCTTCTTACAATGGAGAGAAACACCTCATGATTTAAGCACCAGTGTTTGTCTGTAGGCACTTTAATCACTTTACCTCATTTTAAATTCTCTATAATTAAACTAGATACTAATGGTACCCAATTAATTGTTCTCAGTTCCATGTTAACTCAAGTACTGTTGCTCATATTGTGAGTATATATCTTCTTGATGGAAAGAGTCATCTGGTCAGGGTGAGAAGCAAGGGTGAGAGGGTAGAGGAAGAACCTGGAGATGAAGGGTGAGTACACCTTCCTCAGTGACACTGTTCTGGAACACACTGCCTTTCCTGTAGCTTGAGGCTTTGGTTCTCCTTGCCAGCAGATTCAGGCTAAGAACTAGAGCATCCCATTTTCACCATGAACATCTTCTATTTCTGTAACAATAACCAATCTTTATCATCTCAGAAAATGCTGTTTTGTACTTTTAAACTGGGAATTAAAAGTGTAAAGAATTTTATCTGGAATTTCAGTTCAGGATACCCAAAAGTGAGCTATTAGACAGTAGATGTTTGTTGACACATTTCTTTTTCCTTTCACTCATTTTTAGAACTCAAATGTGTGCCAAGATCAGATGGTGGAACCTATTAGATCTTTGGCAGTTTACTATATCATCCAGGTGTCCTGCATCCTGTGGGAACCCTGGTCCCAATCTTGGGGTCTCTGGGGAGGAAGCTCCTGAATGCCAGCCCTTCTATGGAGTGCTAGTGGCACTTAGGTAGCCAGCAGTGGCTTATTTATGTCTGTGAACCATCAAAGTGATCTGTGTGCTCCTTAGCCAGTGGTACATCTCTGCATCACTTTTGAGCAAAGATTGGGAGAATGTCCCTAGATCTTTTTTTCTTCCTTATGAGAGAAAAATGATACACTTGTTGAACTAAGTGTGTAGAATCACTCAGCACCCTGGAAAAGATGCCTGTCTGTTGATCTTTTGGAGTTTAGGTTCCATAAACTACCATTTCCCTCCCTCCCTTTCTAAAATTGCTTCCTAGTACATCACATTCTTCTTTACTCCACAGTAAAGCATATTGGAATGTCTGTTACCCGTGGTTTTGTATTTACACAAGGTCAAGTACAACAGTCATATTTTTACTCTGAGGTATCAGTTCGGCCTGAAGAATTCTTTGAAAGTTATGAGTCTGGAAATTATTGTGTGCTAGGCAAGACTGTACCTCCTAGTACTTTTTTAAGCTGACAGGGGAAAATGAATGTCCCTTAGAATGGCCTGGTGAGTTTACTCAGATTTATTAATTACTGAGAAAGCATAAGCTTAATGGTTGTTTTTAAAGCCCTAAAAATGATGAAGGGATGGGTGCTCTCAGTGAATATAGAGATCTCTGTAGTTGGTCCTGTCCCGTGCCTTTCATAACAAAGCCATTGGAAGCACTATTAGCTTACAGGAGGCTGCAAGGTGAACTCTGGATGTCTTTGAGTATACTGCCGGGGCTGGTTATGTCTACCTCCCCTCTCTTCCACAAACAGGGTCTGCATTGCTGTGGCTTGCCTGTATGCTAACAGATTCAGTTTCTAAGATTCTCAATTTTTTTTTCTAATTGTGCTCTGAGTCTCTACCTGGAACAAATTTGGCTGTCAGAAACAGAGACAGATAGTAGTTATTTTGCCTTAAAGAGATTTAAATTACTGATGTTTAAAATGTGAAATTAGAAGCATGTTGAAGAGCCCAGCACTTTCAGCTCTTTCCATCCTTCTTGTTTGGCTTTAAAAACTGCCAGTTTGCAGAAAAAGAGTTGACCACACAAGAGCTGGACAGTGAGCCGAACCCACAGTAGAAAAGCTTCTGCGGAGCTTGTTGCTTGAGGTTTTCCTAAGTATGTTCTTAAAGTTTTTTTTTTCCTATTTGATAAAGTCTATTCATTTTAGTTTTATTTTCTGCAGATGAAAGCCAAAAAATTGTAATATGGTGTTTATGCTGTCTGATGAACAAAGAACCACAGACTTCTACAGAATCAGGATTTAACTCATGGATCTGGGTAAGAGAGTAAAGTTCCATCTGCTGGCTCTGCTCTGACTTCAGCTGGTGATTTAAAGGCACACACACACACACACACACACACACACACACACACACACACACCTTTCCCCTTTATTGGCTCAATTCTGTCATGTTGTAAGGCAGTGGTTCTCAACTTGTGGGTTGTGACCCCTTGAGGGTTGAACAAAGGGGTCGCATATCTGATATCATGCATATTGGATATTTACATTATGATTCAGAACAGTAGCAAAATTATAATTAAAAAGTAGCAATGAAATTGTTTTATGGTTGGGGGTCAGCATAACTTGAAGAACTGTATTAGAGGGTTGCAGTGTTAGGAAGGTTGAGAACCTCTGGTTTAACAGGTTGCCTTTTACTGTTAGGTTTTTGCTGGATGTCGAGTTGTTTAGAGTTCAGGTTTGCTTGGTTATAAGTTTCTGCAGTACTGCTCCTTATGATGAACCTCCCAGTGCTGACACCACTGCATGCTGGGTGGTTTCGAAAAATACTTGGTAATGATGAAAAGAATGTACTGGGTTTTCTGCCAGCTGTTGCTGGAAGCACTGATTCACCCTGTAAGCCTAGTTTAAGTCCTTACATAATTTGTCTCCAAGAATCGCTCTGTTTCTCAGAGTCTCTTTTGTGGTAAGCATGAGTTTAGAATGGAGTGGCTGGAGAGATGGCTCAGTGGTTAAGAGCAGTGGCTGCTCCTGTAGAGGACGCAGGTTCAAGTTCTAGCACCCTCATTGGCAGATCACAACTGTTTGTAACTTTAATTCCAGGGGAGCCATGGCATCAGGCATGTATGAGGTGCACATATATGTGCATGTAGGCAAAATACTCACACATATAAAATAAGTAAATCTTTCAAAACAAAAACAAAAACACAAACAAACAAACCAACCAAAACAAAGCTGCCATCCATGGAGCCTAGCCCTGTTTTTGTGTCTCAAAGTTGATGCCTAGGCCACTGCTACTCATGTTTTCAAAATCATTCATCATGGCAACTACCCAGAGAGCTGATTGGTTCCTGGTTTTCTCCCATGTTTGTTTCCTCTGAAATGGCAGGCACAAGTTGGAGACCTGATCTGTCTAGCTACTTTTGCTGCTTTCTTTACTTGGTGCCACAGCCTGAGGACTTGCTGATGCAGTACCATCAGGCTCACTAATTGTGAGCCTTTCATGGCTGTGAAATTAATTGCCCAGGTAGATTGGTAAGTAGGGTTTGGTCCATTGATGGTAGATTGGTACTTAAGGTTTGGCCCATTGATGGCCGGAGATACTTTACCTCCACTCTTTTTCTTTTTCTTTTTTTTTTTTTTCATTTTTAGTTTTTGATACTTTATTTACATTTCAAATGTTTCCCCCTTTCCAGGTCTCCACTTTGGAAACCCTCTATCCCCTCCCCCTCCCTCTATGAGGGTATTCCCCCACCCACACAACCGCCCACCCACTCCCATCTAACCACCTTGGCATTCCCCTATACTGGGGTCTCTAACACCCTCAGGCCCAAGGGCCTCTCCTTCCCCTGATGGCCAACAAGGCCCTCCTCTGTCACATATGTGGTCTGAATCATGGGTCCTTCCATGTGTATTCTTTGGTTGGTGGTCCAGTCTCCAGGAGCACCGGGGGGGGGGGGGGTCATGCCAGTTGACACTGTTGCTCCCTCAAGGGTGCTGCAAACTCCTTTAGCTCCTTTAGTCCCTTCTCCAACTCCTCCACCTGGGACCTCACACTCAGTACAATGGTTACTGTGGAGTGAAACTTGGGTATTCCGAACTTTTGGGCTAATATCCACTTATCAGTGAGTACATACCATGTTTGTTCTTTTGTGACTGAGTTACCTCACTTAGGATGATATTTTCAAGTTCCAACCATTTGCCTGTGAATTTCATGAAGTCATTGTTTTT
>CM052714.1:1568703-1924087 GCA_028551405.1 Uromys caudimaculatus
GAAAACCTGACCAAAACAAATTAGTACCAGAAGTGGGGTTTTCCTGTGACAACCTGACCATGTTTTGGGGAGGACTGTGGAAGGACTTTGGAACTTTGGGCTAGAAGATCCATTTGGTGTTAAGAGTTCTGTGGGATGTTGTGTAGGAGCTTGGAAGATAATGTTGAGAACAGTGCAGAAGATGGAGGCCTGGCTTGTGAAATTTCAGAGGGAAGACTCTTATCAGGACCATTGCTATTTTGACTATGAAGATTCTGTGGTTTTGGTTAGCTGGGGCTGAAGAAATTAGCTGTGATTAGCAAAATGCCAGAACTACTAAAGCAAAACCATTGAATTGCTGGGACTATTGATGCTGGTTAGCTGGAGCTAAGAAATTAGCGGTGATTAAGAAGAGATCAGTATCATTGGGGTGAAATCTTCTGAGAAGTGTTTTCTGAGAGCACAGAGGCTGCGTTCCAGAGATAGCCAGGGTTGTACCTTGTGCTGTGACTGGACTTGGTAATGTGTAAGAGTCACCCAGGTGGTACTGGTTTTGAAGGCATGAAGGAGTCATGAAGAGCAGCTGAGGCCTGGGCACTGTGAGAGGCCGTGGAAGGCCATTGGTGAAGGTGCAGGCTCAGTTGCAATTGATGGCCCAGGATTGAAGGGGTCATGCAAAGGCAGTGAGGCTTGACACCATGAAGAGAGCCTATGAGAGGCTGTTGGTAAAGCCTAGTGGCAGCGGAAGACAGTAGTGTTTTGGAAATGCCAGTACCGTCAGATGACCACCAAGAACACCAGCAGCAGTGAAGTACAGGCATCTGGAGCCTAGAAGACAAGGTGTGTGTTACAAAGGGCCGAGCTGGAGAAGTGACTCAAGCCCTTGGGGGAATCCAGAAAATCGTGAATAGATTCCAGACATTGGACAGTTGGAGTTTAATTTTGTTTTTGATTGTGACTGTGGCCTGATATTTTTCCCTCTTGAAGAAAGAAGGTATTTTAGTGGAACCCACAGTTAAGAGACTTTTTTTTTGGTTTTCGAGACAGCCCTGGCTGTCCTGGGACTTAATCTGTAGACCAGGCTGGCCTTGAACTGAACTCAGAAATCCGCCTGCCTCTGCCTCCCAAATGCTGGGAGATTGGATATTTTTAAAGGGATTGAAATTTTAGTATGTAAGAATTTGCAAACACTGTGGGACTTTTAAAGTTATTTGATCTTGGGGATGAATAAGAAAGTGAGGTTTCAGGCTTAATAGTGATGTGTTTGTGTGTCAAGTTGACAAAGGGTCAATTGTACTGACTGGTTTTTGTGTCAACATGACACAGGCCAGAGTTATCATAGAGAAAAGAGTTTCAGTTGAGAAAATGCCTCCATGAGATCCAGCTGTAAAGCTTTTTCTCAATTAGTGACAAGGGGGGAGGGCCCCTTGTGGGTGGTACCATCTGTGGGCTGGTAGTCTTGGGCTCTATAAAAAAACAAGCTGAGCAAGCCAGCAGAAGCAAGCCAGTAAGAAACATCCCTCCATGACCTCTGCATCAGCTCCTGCTCCTGACCTGCTTGAGTTCCAGTCCTGACTTCTTTTAGTGATGAACAGCAATGTGAAATGTAAACTGAATAAACGCTTTCCTCCCCAACTTGCTTCTTGGTCGTGTTTGTGCAGGATTAGAAACCCAAGATATATATATATCTTATACATACACACTCAAGTAAATAACAAATAAATACATATATATGCACATATACTCCTAAAAGTGTTACAGGTTTTATCTGTGTTGAAATTTATGCTGAATTCAGTACATGGATAAGATGTATAAAAGCTGATAAGTCACCCAGTCCTTGAATAACTTGGGCTCTTGATGTTTAGGAGCTTGGTGTGCATGTCAACGTGTCCTGTGTGTATTGAAGTGTTCATCACAAGGCCCTAAGCATCATTGTAGTTTCCAGGCAGACAGTGTGCTTCATGTGACACTTGAGCTGTTTGGCTCTGGTGATGAGACTGTGACAGTCACAGCAAGGGAGAATCAGAGTGGCAGTGATTTTGGAGGTCAACACAAGTCTAAGCAGTTTTTCTGAGTTTGAGTCTTGTGGTTTGGGAATATCTATATCTATATCTACATCTATATCTATATCTGTCTGTCTATCTATCTATGTATATATCTATATCCATCCTTTGAGGTATGTGTAGAAGAGAAGGGCTCACTCTTTGCTTAAGCCCAGTACATAGCCTTTCACAGGAGGCTTGTTTTCCAGATAGAAGGCTGTCCTCTGTCCTAGGCAGCAGGGTCACAGAAGTGACACAGTCTTGTTTTAATTTTATGCTTTTCAAAAAGATCTTTAAGAGGTTACATGTTTTATTACTTGAAGGGGGACTTTTTTTAAATGCATGTGACTGTTTACTTTCTTTTGAGTTTCTTTTTTTGTGATAGTGACCCTAGTCAGCTGTCCCTGTCAGCTCCCTCACATGTCCCTCCCAAGACAGAGGTCTTTATGCAGCCTGGCATAGATGGAGGTTTGAGTCTTTCTTACTTATTTGGGTCTGAGCTGACTTGTCATCAAAACAAAATATGAAAGTCCCCTTCCCGCCTTGATGGTATTGTTGGTCTTCAGAGAAGACCTGCTCATGGTGAGGAGAGCCAGGTTTAGGTGCCCCCTGTTCATTTGGTACACATTCTCTCCAGTACTTGTCCCGGTGTACGTGGTGACAGTTACATTCCGTACCTGGGTTGATGAGCTTGAAAAGAATTTCTTTAAAGCCTGTTACTGTTGTTGTGAAGAAAATTAGAACAGGAGGCAGATTTCTCATGGGAGAGAAGTTAGAAGGTGAAGGAGATATGTAGGATTTTCTAACTGCTGTGCCCTTTGATGTCTCCAGTGTGCTTGATCACTGGATAGATGATGGAAAGGTGAATGGTTTTTTGTACTCGTTCAACCTTTATCTTAGCTGTTTGTTAAGGGATTGGTTAACTTGGGTTGTATATCTTCTTACAGGGACCAAAAGGGACTTCACAATAGACCCCCTATTCTATTACAGCAGTAGATATATATTAAATCATTTTTGTGAAAGTAAAAATATAATATAAAAACTATCCAGTATTCTAGATATTTGTACACATTAAAAATAACTTGCTATTCCTGTTCCGTTTTTTGTTGTTAGGCAGTGTAGGGGACTTGCCACAACACATGGAACAGATTATAAAAGACTGAAAATGTAATGACTAGAGCATGGCGCAGACCATACTGGCAGATCTGGAGTGCAGCACTCTTTCATCAGCATCCTGTGGGTGGTCATGGCTTCAGCCCTGCCGATGGCTCAGCCCAGTTCCTGGAGAGGGTCTGTGAGAAAAGAGCACAGATGACCACTCTGCACTGGCTTTCCAGGCTATCATTTTGGTTGCTTAACCTTGACAAACCCCCTTTCCTTCTTTTCCTAGGGCCTTCTCTTTAGATGTTTGTTATTTAGATGGCTTGCTTTTATTAGGCAGAATCTTCTGGGATGTTTTTGCTTTTGCTTTTACTGTCCAGCTTTAAAATAAACGTATTTAACACTCCTAACGTCTCCTTCAGGACAAAGCTGAGTTGACCTTGTGGTCATTGGCAGTTGGTAACTCCTCAGTCTCAGCAAATTGAATTCAATACTTTTACTTATTTCTTAAAACAAAAACACAAAACAAAACAAACAAACAAACAAAACCCCCAAAACAGCAACAGCAGAAAGACATTAAACCGGTCTCTTGTTTTCTTTAGTACTTTTCTGAGGCATCTTGTTTCTACCTTGTTTTAAACTGTTGTCATTGCTGCCTACTTTGTTCTTGAGTAATATATTTTACTTTTGTTGTTGGTTTTTGAGATAGGCTGGCCTGGGATGCACCATGCCATCATTATACATAACTGAATAAAGTAAAGAAAAAGTATAAAACAGATTGGTTTGCAAGCTTGTGTATCATAAAATATAATCCCTAATAAAATCAGTGCAAACTGTACTTTTTCTATAAGCTGATAGAGATGGATACATTGTCTGTAATTATAATTTATAAAAGCATTGTCAGACTAGCACAAAGAGAAAGAATGGTCATATGTTTTGGAATGAAGCTGTTCCCACATGAAACCTCGTCTCATTAGATGGATTTGGGAGAGTTTTATTGATCAAGAATAAACCTAAACTGCTTTGGTGATTTCCATTCATGATTAACCTCCTGGAGTCTCTGTTCTGATGACACTGGTTGAGCTCAGTTCCAAGCAACTTCACTGAAGATGCTTTAGAGCTATTTTGGGTTCTTCCATTTTCTGTGAGTCCTGTTATTTTCGGGGAGCCTGGCTGTTTGATAGGGCACCCTCTGGCCCAGGGTGTGGGTGTGGCTGGGTCAAGTTAAAAATGTCAAATGTAAACAGCATTTGGATTTGTCTTTCCATTATGAAATGAAGGGTTGCTTTTCAATGGAATGAGCAAGCATGCGCAGTTTGTTAATTGTGTCTAATGCAAGGATTCAACACTACCTTCAGGTTACCAGTCAGCATGTTCTGATGAGGAAGTGTTTAGTGCTCCCTTCTTGTGCTTGCTCACGGGTCTCAGATTTGCTTTGAGACACTGGGGTCAACCTTCCTGTGAAACTGTGTCTGGGAGACCTTTAGAGCCTCAGGTTAGGCTCACTGTGTGTGGTCCTAGAGTGTTCTGCCTGAGACCCTGGGAAAATTAGCTCTCACAGACACTCTGAGAACATTTCCCCAGCTGCCAGGGTCCTCCTGAAGAGATCCAGGGCTCTATATAAAGAGTCCCATTTATGGGAAAGACCCTGGCCATAGAGAGGCATTGCTAGGGAAGAGGTAGGATTTTCTTGAAATTGAAATGCTGGATATTTTATGAGTTTAGACTCCTCTTCTTGAAATTACTTAATGTTCCTGACCAGGGTATGTAACACATTAGCTTGTACTAACTCTATTTTGTAATCAGCAGTGGTGCCGCCCTGTCTCTGGTGATGTTTACAGTCCACACCTGCTCTAGCTGGGAGTACTTAACTGTGCTTTGTACTGTGCTTGAGGGCTCCTTTATATTTATCACTAGATAATGCACATTGCAGACACAGAGGTCTTTGGGACTCTGAAACCAAAAAGTACAAAAATTGCTCTTATTTATCCTCTACCTGCTACTGCAGCTCTCAAATCAATTTCTGTCAGCACCATGAGGGTTTTATACAAGTGAGTCTATAAAAGGTAGAGGGGGATAGCCCACAGTATGGTGCTGTTAGTTGCTATCTGTACCCTTTAAAGCATGCATCTTTTTATAAAGGAACTCTGTCCAACAGAGCTTCATAGTCACTGCCCTTTGCAGTGGAGGGCTATGGGCTTCATAGTTGCTACCCTTTGCTGTTTTCAGAAGCAGTTGGTACTGTGACTCTGGCCCTTCTGCATTTTATACCACAGCTTTTGACAAGCACTCTAGCTTGCCATCTTTTATATGTTCTGCCATGTTGCTGTAGGGTGTGATGTGGTTTTTCTAAGTACTCTGGGAACTCATTTGTTGGCAGCTTGGTCCTTAGTGTGGCTGAGTTGGGGAGGAGGTAGACCTTTAAGAGGCAAGGGCTGTAGGGAGTGTCTGACACCTCAAATGACCTAAATTAATCTTCAGCCTATCTTCCTGACTGCCTACCCCTGTCACTCATACTTCTGACATGCAGCCATCTGCTGTGAGGTAATGTGGCTAAAGGAACCCCTACCAGAGCCAGAGCAATGCTCTTTGTGTTTTTAGCCTCCAATTGTGGACTAAAAACTCTTAGTAAGTCACTTAGCACCTAGTATTATGCATTGGAAAGTAGACTTCCACACGTGCCAACCAGTGGAACCATGCACTTTCCCTCTCCCTCTCTCTCTGGGCAGTCTAGGCTTTCCTTGAACTTGGAACCTTTTTACCTCAGTTACACAAACACTGTATCCAGCTCCAACTGCTATTTAATGTTTTTCTATTGTAGTTTTTGTATGAAAACATCTGGCAAAATAATTATTGCTTTTGCCCTTTTAAAAAAATTTCAAACATGTATACTTTGAATTTATCCTGTTTTACAAATATTACTTTTAGAATATAATTGTTTATAACTTGAAAAAGGTGTCACTGCCCCATGAGATAAAGTTCTATCATTAGGAAGTATGATGTAAGATCTCTCGTGCAGGTGCCTTTTTCTCTCCATCTTAGTGTCTCAACATTTAAAGCAAGATCATTGGTGCTGACTAATGTAAGGGTTGGGCCAGTGTTCTGCCCCAAAGCTGTGAAAGCTTGCCTTTACTGGGGGCAGGTCTCTCTGCTTGCTGTCCTATTATCTTTCCAACTGTCTGGGCGGTAAGCAGCACCCCTGGAGTCAATCATGTAGTAGAGAAGAAGTTTCCTCTTTCTCTGTGACTGCATTGTAGGCTGTTTGCATGGGGATCAGTTGAGTGTACTGCTGCCTGTGTCCTAAATGACAGCCTGGGCTTGGCTCAGGCTGGATTCTGACCAGGTAAGCAGGAGGATTGCTTTCAGATAAACAAAAACCTAACTTGGCATTCCTCAGAAATCCTGTGAGGTTGACTTCTGTTTGTCAGGAAAAGCCATTTCTCCCCCTATCCACCCTTTACAGTCAACTACCTTAGGCAAAGGACATCTAGTTCCTGATTAACCCAAACATCGTGTAATGGATCAAAGCCCCTATGCTAACTCCCAGTCTGTTCTGGCTCACATCTCTCCTCCTGTTCACACCTGTCCCCATAAAACTGTCAAGACTTTTCCCACTGCCCTCTGTGACCTGCCCTCCCTGCTCCTCCTGACCCCCCGTCCCGTTTGATTCTCCAAATAAACTGTGTTTCTACCCATGTAGTGGTCTAGTTGGTGATGTCGCTACCCCTTCATTTATAGTGTGATGTCTAAGTAGTGCCAGCTATGTGAGCACTGGGGAGGAGAGGACCCAGAGTGGACTTAGAAGAGTTGGGGTTTGAAAGACCAGTGCCACTTGACATTAGAAAAGGAGGTAGCCAGAATTTTGGGGGGGGGGTACTTGCAAAGAGTTGAGTTTCTGTGCTTTGTCATGGATTCCTCATGCATTTCTTCAGTAGAGTGCAGGCTACCAGATCTGTCTTTCTGTGTACATTATTCTGAACAGGTTTTACTTCCCGTGGTTGTGCCCATTTGTACTGTTGTATCCAAGCTAATTTTCTTGTGCCTTTTGATTTTGGCTTTTGAAAAACCAATTCTTAGCCAGGCAATGGTGGCTCATGCTTTAATCCCAGCACTTGGGAGACAGAGTTTGAGGCCAGCCTGGTCTACAGAGTGAGTTCCAGGACAGCCAGGTCTATATAGAGAAACCCTGTCTCAACCCCCTGACCCCCCCCCCCCCCCAAGTTCTGTAAGCAAAAGTAGAGACTGTAGACCCCGTTATGTTTGACACTGTGTTCTGCCAGCACTTGTTCTGGGTGGGCTGTGTAAACAACGGCCATGGGGAGGCAGTACTGAGGCCTCTGCCTTGCTTCCTAGACTAACAGATTCAAAGCTCCGGATTTCTGAGTGTTTACTTCTTGTGAAAGAGGGCCTAAAAATACCAGCCCTGTTAGGTTTTTCCTGTAGATCATTTCATTTAAGCTGCAATGGGACATATAAATTTTAAAAGGTGGGAAAATTGAAGTCAAGATATTGAAGGAAAAGTCACAGAATCTGTCTGAAATAATTAGTGTTGGCCAGGGATGCCAAACTGCAAAGAAAGAGTGACTGGAAAAATTAGTTCCACCCTTTAAGTTGGCATCCTGAGGATTTGAATAATGCACTACCAAAAGAAAATTCCATGCCAAAATCAAGAATATATTCTCCTGTGAACCACTTAATGTGTCATTAGTAACTTTTTGTCATACACTTTAAAAATTTATAGGAAGACATGACATCACTCTGGTTGTTTTGACTTTTGGTTGTTGTTTTTCAAGACAGGGTTTCTCTGTGTAGACCTGGCTATCCTGGAACTCAACTCTGTAGACCAGGCTACCTCAAACTCAAGAGATCTGCCTTCTTCTGTTTTCTGAATGTTGGGACTAAAGGTATTTGTCACTACCACCTGGCTCATTTTGTCTGTTTTTTGTTTGTTTGTTTGTATGGAGGCAAAGTCTCACATACCCTAGACTGGACTTGAATTCACTTTGTAGATGAGGATGACATCGAGTTTCTGATCTCTCTGCAGTTACAGTCACACATGATCTCACCTAGCTTTATGAAGTGCTGGGGATCCCACCTAGGACCTCATATATAGTAGGCAAGTATTCTACCTACTGAGCCACATCTCTGTCTCATTTTTAATTTTGGAAGTCCAGTAAGAAGAAACTAGCATTAGGATGTGTTAGGCTACAGAGGAGAGACAAGAAAGAGTCTAAGGGGAGATTATTTGTTGGGAAGATGGGAATGGGTAAAAAGTCCTAGAGAATGGGTGAGGGGTGGAACACAGGTAGGAAACAGAGCTGAATTATACAGAAACAGATTGAGATGGTTGCTATATAAAACTTCTATGCTCTGATAACCATGTTAGGGACAGTAGGGTTCATTGAGTATTAGACTTAAAGGCATGGACAGAGCTGGGCTGAGGCAAGAGGATTACAGCAAGTTAAAGGCCCTCCTAGGCTACATAGTGAGTTCCCTGCCATCCTGGTCTACAGTTTGAGATCTGCCTTAAAAAAAAGAAAAGAAAAAAGACAAAATAAGCAAAATTAAACAAAAACAAAGCATGAAAAAATGTTTTGCCTTTCATTGCCTAGGGGCTTTTCCCCAATGGAAGCCCCTGACCTCAGGGCTATGGCTGTTTTGGCCTCTGGGTCCTCTTGAAGCAGTCATGGCCTGGGTTGTGGTGTTTGGGTGTGAAGTCACAAGAGGAAGCCATGGATGGAGCCAAGAGATGTTTATGGCTAAAACTGTACAAGGATCCTGTTGACTGTGGCGGTAGTGACAAACATGCTACCTCTAGTGTCTTGGGAAGGATGGACCTAGGGACAGACTATAGAGGCCTCATCTCTAGTTTGGAAAATGGGAACTGCTTAAGTTCAACACAGGCAATAGCTAACAGCAAGCAGAGCATGAGGTAGAACTCATCCCGCGTAAGCGTCTCCCTCCAGCTACATTCTAGGTGTTTGACCTGTCTCAGAGCCATGGATCAGTGCTGGTACTTCTCCACAAAAACTGGTATGCCACACAAGAGTGCCCAAGTCCTAGACTCTTCTGGAAGCATCCTACCTTAGCTCATCAATTAATTCCTCTGTACACAGTGGTCAAAGGCTGGACCAGATGAAGGAATTGCTTTAGCTAGAGCAAGGGAGCCATTGGATGACAGAAATGTTCCTCTCTGCTACCTCATGTAGGCCATTCCTTCAAGTAGAGCTTGGGATGTGAGCAAGTTCTAGAGTATTGACTCTCAGACTCATGGTGCTGGGGCATTGCAGGACTGTTGGTTGTTCTAGAAAGGCTAGTCTGGCCCCAATTCATGTTCTGACAGGGACTATATTATTGTTATGGTAACAGCACTCAGCTGATTTGTATTACTACAGTCTCAAATAAGTTAGTACAGATGTATTAGCCTATCCAATCTCATAGATTTCCCCAGATGCAATCTTTGATTTCAGTGACCTACAGATATTTCTAGTCTTTTTTAACCATTTGTTTTATTTGTTTTTGCATAACTGAAAAGTATACTGATGTGTGTTTTGTGACTTAGCTCTTGCAGACTGTTGTGATGCCTGCAGTTATTTCCATACCAGTCACACACATCTCCTTGCTGTACTTACTGACAAGCCACATGTTAGACTATTCAGGGCTGGGTATGTGTGGTACGTGGGGCCTGTGCTAGGAACCTGTGAGGGCAGCAGCCATGGTGCCTGGCCACTATGACTTGTTTGGTGCCAGCTCCATCTCTTGTGCAGGCGTGTTAGCCTTGCTTTATCCAGGCCCACAACCACTCATGTACACCTCCTGCTTCCCTAGCTGCCTTGAGACAGCTCAGATGCAATCATTCTGAAGTGCTCAGAAAACTGGTTTAGGGTCATCCTTCATTCTGTTTCCACAGACACTGATGGACCATCTTACCTCTTACAGCACTTAAGTTTCTGTCTCTGCTGCCCATCACAGTCTGTGTGTGTGTGTGTGTGTGTGTGTGTGTTCAAACAGATTTTTTTGTTTGCTTATTTAAAAAAAAACATGAATAAAGAGATATAATCAACGAAGAGTACAGTGATGGATATTCTAAAAGATTTTAATGATCAAAGAAACTGTTTAGAGAAGCATAAATGCTTTGTCTTTGTCCAAGAATATCCACCACAGTTCTGCTCTACTAGTTCTTCGTTTGGGCAAGCCCCACCCATAGCTCCTTTTTCTGCCTTGACCATGCTTCTTGCAATCCTTCTCAATCCCCACAGGAGCACACATGCTGCCCTGACATCAGCAGTAGGGTAGGGAGGAACCAGAACATCTGAAAACAAGAGGGGAGGTTTGTCCAATTGAGTTAAAACTCCTTCGAGGTGACTTCCTAGACGAAGACTTTCTCTTCATGAATCAACACAGGACTTAAAAATCCTTTTGTGGCAGTCCCACAACACTCAGAGGAAGCTCCACTCTTTGGCACTCTAACACACCCAGGATCATAGGATCAGAGGTAAGGAGGACTAAACATCTGTCCCAACACCAGGAGTAACTGGGACCAGCAGGACCTAGGGACCCAGGAACCCCACTGGACCAGTGGCATGGGTTCCTTCTGATCTGGGCCAGTGCTCTGAGCAGACCTTGGGTTCGAACTCCTCAGCCAGTCCCACAACACCCAGAGGAAGCTCAACTGCCAGGTGCTCTAACATGCCCAGGATCACAGCAGGATCACAGGATTCCAGGAGCTTGGTCACACCAGGGGCTCAAGGTCACAGAGGCAGCTTGACTCCCAGGAGCTCTGGCACACCCAGGATCACAGGATCACAGAATCACAGGATCCCAGAGACAGCTCGTTTCTGAGGAGTTCTGACTCAACCAGGATCACAGGTAGGACAGGCTCCAGTCGGATAAAGGGAGGGCAGGTAGCACTGGAGATAACCAGATGGCAGGAGGCAGGCGAAAGAACATAAGCAACAGAAACCAAGGTCACCCGGCATAATCAAAACCCAATTCTCCCATCATAGCAAATCCTGGATACACCATCACACTGGAAAAGCAAGATTTGGATCTAAAATCACTTCTCATGATGATGATAGAGGACTTTAAAAAGGTCATAAATAACTCCCTTCAGGAAATACAGGAGAACATAGGTAAACAGCTAGAAGCCGTTAAAGAGGAAACACAAAAATCCCTTAAAGAATTACAGGAAAACACAACCAAACAGGTGAAGGAATTGAACAAAACCATCCAGGATCTAAAAATGGAAGCAGAAACAATAAAGAAATCACAAAGGGAGACAACCGGGAGGATTGAAAACTTAGGAAAGAGATCAGTAACCATAGATGCAAGCATTACCAACAGAAGACAAGAGATAGAAGAGAGAATCTCAGGTGTAGAAGATACCATAGAAAACATTGACACAACAGTCAAAGAAAAAGCAAAATGCAAAACGCTCCTAACACAAAACATCCAAGATATCCAGGACACAATGGGTAGAGGAAACTTAAGGATAATAGGAATAGAAGAAATCGAAGAATCCCAACTTAAAGGGCCAGTAAATATCTTCAACAAAATTATAGAAGAAAACTTTCCTAACCTAAAGAAAGAGATGCCCATGAACATACAGGAAGCCTACAAAACTCCATATAGACTGGACCAGAAAAGAAATTCCTCCTAACACATAATAATCAAAACACCAACTGCACTAAACAAAGAATATTAAAAGCAGTAAGGGAAAAAGGTCAAGTAACATGTACTGGCTGGTTTTGTGTCAACTTGACACAAGCTGGAGTTATCACAGAGAAAGGAGTTTCAGTTGAGAAAATGCCTCCATGAGATCCAGCTGTAAGGCATTTTCTCAATTTGTGATCAAAGGGGGGGGGGGCCCTTGCGGGTGGTACCATCTGTGGGCTGGTAGTCTTGGGCTCTATTAGAAAGCCAGCTGAGCAAGCCAGGAGAAGCAAGCAAACCAATAAGGAACATCCCTCCATGACCTCTGCATCAGCTCCTGCTTTCTGACCTGCTTGAGTTCCAGTTCTGACTTCCTTTAGTGATGAACAGCACTGTGGAAGTGTAAGCTGAATAAACCCTTTCCTTCCCAACTTGCTTCTTGGTCATGATGTTTGCCCAGGAATAGAAACCCTGTCTAAGACATAACATATGAAGGCAGACCTATCAGAATTACACCAGACTTCTCACCAAAGACTATGAAAGCTAGAAGATCCTGGGCAGATCTCATACAGACCCTAAGAGAACACATATGCTAGGCCAGGCTACTATACCCAGAAAAACTCTCAATTACCGTAGACGGAGCAAACAAGATAGTCCATGACAAAACAAAATTTACACATTATCTTTCCACAAATCCAGCCCTACAAAGGATAATTGATGGAAAACACCAACACAAGGAGGGAAACTACACCCTAGAAAAAGCAAGAAAGTGATCTTCTTTCAACAAACCCAAAAGAAGATAGCCACACAAACATAAAAATAACATCAAAAATAACAGGAAGCAACAATCACTTTTCTTTAATATCTCTTAACATCAATGGACTCAATTCCCCAATAAAAAGCCATAGACTTAAGAGACTGGATATGTAAAGAGGACCCAGCATTTTGCTGCATACAGGAAACACACCTCAGTTACAAAGACAGACACTACCTCAGAGTAAAAGATTGGAAAACAATTTTCCAAGCAAATGGTCCCAAGAAACAAGCTGGAGTAGCAATTCTAATATAGAATAAAATTGACTTTCAACAAAAAGTTATCAAAAAAGATAAGGAAGGCCACTTCCTGCTGGTCAAATAGAAATAAATATTTAAGGGGTAACTTCAGCAAGTGTTATAGGTATCTGATGAATCTCAGTGTAATGGCCTTGGGAAACGCAAAGGAATGGTGCTCTTTACTCTAGAGTGAAGCTAACATATCTTCAAGGGAGAACATTGGAGTATTTTAATTTTATGGTCACATTAGGGAGGTAAGTCCTGTATATTTTAGAAGACTAATATTTATTTTCTCTGAATTTAGTCAGGAATTGTCAATTTATTTCTAGTTGAGTATGACAGTATTAAGGTTTTCAAAACCTACTGAAAACAAGTAACATTTAATGTGTGACTTATGAGATTAGGTTGTATGCTATTTTGACTGAAGTCAACTTTCCTTTGTCATTTCAAAGGATAAAAAAGAATGGTCTATAAAACTGTAAGAGTTGATCTGTCAGAAATAATTTCCAATTGCATCATGTTTTTACAAAGTGATTTAATTTTTTTAATCACATTTATAATGTGAAATTATAAGACGATGATATTGGCTTCTAAAGTTTTAGCCTAGAAAATAGCATTTTAATTATTATAGAAATGCCTACGAGTAATTTCATAATTTATTACTTCTGTATTTAATTTTGACATGTTTCTCATAATTCACCATTGTATATAATACTGTGATAGATATCCCACAGTACATACATATTTCTGTCAATGTAAATTCCTAGAAATAAGTTTACTAGATAAAATTTTATGCATAATTTAAAAATAGATAAACTTACCAACCTTATTCATAACTTCAACTCTTCCCATTGATACTCTGTACTCACAAAGACAACTGAGAGTTTACCAACCTTTGGCTAGAGAGTATCAATCAGTAAAAAGTTATCAATTTGTCAACAGAATAGTAATTACATTATAATGCATTAAGCAAAAAAATTAAGTATTTTATGTTTAACAGATTATATTCTAACCGCAGACAACTAGATGAAGAAAAAAACTTTCACAATAAGCTGAGATCTAATTCAAAGATCACTGACTTTTGACTTGTTTTTGTTGTTGCTCTGGGTTTTTTTGTTTGATTGTTCTTTTTGTTTTTGGTTTTTGTTTTGTTTTTGCTAAATCTAATGGTTAGTTTTCACCTGAACTTAATAAAGCTACTTTTAAAAGAAAAAAAAAAAATCCTTTTGTGGAGAGCCAGCTCAGAGGTTAAGACCACTTGCAGAGGACCCAGGTTTAATTCCCAGCTCACAACCTTCTATGTAACTCAAATTCCAGAGGATTTCAGGCCTTCACACTGCATTGCACACAACCATTCATGCAGGCAACCACTCACACACATAAAAATAAAACACATCTTTTCAAAAGTCATTGTATGTGGGCTAGTGAGGTGCACCAGCAGGTGAAGGCTCTTGCTGCCAACGTTGATAACCTGAGTTTGATCCTGGGACTCACGTACGTGACTGCTGGAGAGCAAGGACTCTGGGAATGTGTCCTCTGACCTCTGCATGCGTGCTGTAGCAGGTGCATGTGCAAGGGGTCACACACATTTGAAGTGTTGTAGTCATGTTAGTTTCTGTACTTCCACCTCTGAAGGGCTTTAGAAAGACCCGGGCTAATGTATGTGCAGTTTTACTGTTGTACATGATTATTCGTCCATATTCTGTTTGCAGACACTGCTTTGTGTTCTTTGTTAGTTCCTCATGTTATCGGATCCACTAGGGTGGAATCAGAGAGCTTCTAAGACCTGATCAGATGGCCTCTTTTTTTTTTTTTTTTTCTTTTTGATACTTTATTTACATTTCCAATGTTTCCCCTTTTCTGGGTCTCCTCTTTGGAAGCCCCCTATCACCTCCCCATCCCTACCTCTATGAGGGAATTCCACCTCCCACCCACCCGCCCACCCATGCCCCTCTTCCCACCTTGACATTCCCCTTTACTGGGGCCTCTAACACCCTCAGGCCCAAGGGCCTCTCCTCTCTCCCTGATGGCCATCGAGGTCGTCCTCTGCCTCATATGTGGTCCGAACCATGGGTCCATAGATGTGTATTCTTTGGTTGGTGGTTCAAACTTCAGGATGACCGGGGAGGGGTGGGTGGGTCAGGCCCATTGGCGCTGTTGCTCCCTCCATGGGGCTGCGAACTCCCTCAACTCCTTCAGTCCTTTCTCCAACTCCTCCATCTGGGACCTCACTCTCAGTCCAGCGGTTACTGTTAAGTGAAACTTGGGCATTCTGAACTTTTGGGCTAATATCCGCTTGTCAGTGAGTACATACCATGTTCCTTCTTTTGTGACTGAGTTACCTCGCTCAGGATGATATTTTCAAGTTCCATCCATTTGCCTGCAAATTTCATAAAGTCATTGTTTTTAATAGCTGAAAGAGCTTGCTTCTCTCAGTGCAGGCAGCCAGTGCCTTGCCTTTCATGGTTCTGTGTTTAAAGGCCTTGCCGCTAGGTGGCAGTGTGCTGAGAATAGAAAGGTTCTGTAGTCTGAAATCTGCCAGTGGAATACATCCTCAGCCTAGTGTAATTAATTTTGCAGTTTAAGTTTTACTTTTAATTTTATATATTAAGCGTCTTGCTTGATTGTTAACTCTAGGCATTGCATGCATGCCCAGTACTTCAGAGGCCAGAGATGGCATTAAATTTCCTGGGATTAGAGTTACAGGTGGTTGTCAAATACCATGTGGGTTTTGGGAATTGAACCTGGGTCTTCTTGAAGAGTAGCTAGTGCTCTTAACTGCTTAGCCCTCTCCCCAGCCCCTGACATCTACTTTTAAATGAGAGATTTCAGGACTAAAGCTTGCTTATTTTAAGAGCTTGTCAGCCCAGGGCAGGGCTCAGTGTGCTGCTTTTGTGGCCTCTGCTTGTTTAATCTGGGGCTGGACCTTTGTGCTGCTCCATAGCAGTTCATGTCAGGAAATCATAGACAAAAACAGGTAGATGTTAAATCATGCAACTTTGTTTTATAAAATACGTTTTATGATTAACAGAGAGTTGGCTCAGTAGGTAAATGCATTCTCCATGCAGGTCTGACAACTAGAATTCAATCCTATATGTAAGTTAGCTCATACGGAGAACTTTCTTTCCTTACAAACTCATACTCAGAACTCAAGGGACTGTGTCGCCCTTAAGGCCTCATATGATCTGTGAACACACACACACTCTTCTAATAAAACTCTTATTTGGTCCAGAAGGCTTGCTCTTCTTTTTCAGGGAGGTGGTATCAGGGCTCTTGGCCCTGAGGAGACATTTGGATTTCATAGTAGGGTGACTGGGAGCATTAAGGGCCTACACTGAGAATGGTCTGATTTGCATCTAGTGGTTTTGTAGAGATTTGTCAGGTGGTGGGATCCAGCCTTGGACAGCACCTATCCTGTGTCTTGGTGTCCTTACTTATAATGAAGGTTCATAAGAATATTTACATGTCTGAGGATTGGAGTGTGGGTCTGTGAAGCAGATGCAGCAGCTCCTGCATACAAAGTGCTTTCTATGTTGATATTGGAGGACAGGGTCTCCAGTGCTGCTCTCCCTCCCTCCAGGCTTTTTCATACTAAATTCAGAGCTGCTGCTGTCCAAACCAAGCCTGTTTGGCCTCCTGAGCCTGGTTCAGATCTGGGACACCTCTATATGGCTTGAATATATAACTAGGTCTTCTCTGTCTACACTACCTCAAATGGCACCCATGTAGGGTCCAGTCTCAGTATTCCTTGCTATCTTGCTGAGGCCCTCACATGCTTCTGTGTGGTATGAGCAGTGTGGTCAGCTTATTTACTTTCTGTTCTTAGCACAAGTTTTAACAGAAGGAAAAACAACAGTAACATACAAGTGGTTCAAGTAGTCATTGTTCTTTTTAGTATTCTTTAATACTAAAAAATCCCACTCTCACCATGTAAATTTCTGTCTTTTCTCCTTCAGTGTGCTCATTTCTGTCAATAATGCTGGCTGTGTGTCTGGGTTCTGCTGTGGTTTAAGTAGCTTCCTGCCACTTAGTTACTAAAGAAGCTCTATAAACTTGTGTAAGTTGAGGTTGTGGGCTGGGTCTCCTGGCTCAGGTTTCCAGCTGTGGTATTCTAACATAGCTTGAAGCTCTGTGCTCAGGGCCCTGGAGCAGGTGTTGCCTATTCTGAGAATATTCCTTCTTTGCTCTAAAGAGCATGCCAGAGTTAATCAGAATTTCCCATTTGGGAAAGAAGGCTGTGGAGTGGTGGAAGGGGTATATCACAGAGGCTGTCTCTGTGTTTCTAATATCAACAAAATCTCACAGTTGATAAAGTCCGTCATGTGCCCTTGCTTATTTTTGAATATGTGAACTATTTCATGATGAAGTGGAAACAGGTACCCTGATAGATACCACAAAGACAAAGGCACCCAGCATGTGTGCTGTATGGGGTCTGTGCCCACCATGGAACTTAACCCAGGACTGGGTGCCTTGTCTCCTGTCCTGCTATCAACTATCATGACTGCATACATATATGCATACATATATGCTGCTTTTCTCATCTCATTCCTGTTGTCAGACGTTGTTTGCAGCACAACAGTAAATAAAATGAGCCCTTTTTAGTGTAATCCCTAGTGTCAGATTTGGATTTATTTTCTTCAGTGTATACCAGGTATATCAGAAGTATTTGACAGAGATTTAATAGGAAGGCCTGGGTCTCTGTTTGTTAAGATAATTGTTCAGGTAGCAAAGTCTTGGGAGTCTCAGCATGGGGTGAGCTGTGGCTCACTCTCTGAGCACCTGTCTCTGGGAACTCTAAGAGCTTCAAGGCTTTGCCTGCCAAAGCCTTCACTCGCTGGTCAGCAGGGCTGAGGCGTATTCATTAGGACTGCTGTTTAGTGTATGTTTTTAGGCACTTAGGGATTCCTTAGGAGTGCCCCCATTTACCTTTTATGCTTTTCATGCTTGTCATCTGGGAGCTTGTACAGTGATTTTCTACATGTGATCCTCAGCCATTCCCTGACAGTCTTTCTCATTTGTGCTTACATTGTTTTCTGAAAAGGGCAAAGTTCTATTTTTACTTAGAAAGTAGCCCCTCCTTTTAACTTTGCCCAGTGTGTCTTCCTTTTTAGTTAGCAGATATTTTCCTCAGTTAGACACTTGAAAAGCACTTATGTTTTCTTATTATCTAATTTTTACATTGACCTCTTTGTATTAAATTTGTGTATACAGTGAACAATATAAGGTAATAATTTTAGTTTTTTCTAGCAGTCAATTTCTAGGCACCATTTCTATGTAATCTTTCCTTTCCCTTCTGATAAGGTGGTAGACTTTTTCAGGTTTAAATTCTTGCATCTAGTCTGTGATAAAGAACATTTGCTGAGGCTGTAGTGTAGTGGCAAGTGTGAAGTCCTGGTATGTGTAACTCCAGCACTGCAAGCATGGTTTGCACAGTTTAGAGATAGTGATGACCAGGCTCTTCTTGTGGTCAGTGTGGTTTGTCTCTCTCTCCACAATAACATTGATCTAAATTTCCTTTTAATGTACTCATTTTAGTGTTGGCATTTCTACTTGATACCTTGAGTTGAAGATAAATGACTGGTTTTATAGGAACCATGGCACTTACAGGAGACGCAGGCTCCAGGCTTTGTCCGTCTGCTGGGGAGAAGTTGACTTTTTCTCTTTGTTTGTTTTCTAGGGTTTGTTATCTCATGTACTTTCCGCATTCAGATTCGACATGAAAGAAGTTTGTCTTTTTACCAAAAGTCTTGGATATGAGTCTATTGATTACTATCCTAGTTTGCTTAAAAATGTGAGTATCTGACTTTATTAGTATTGGAATTCTCACCAATTATGTGAAGAGTGAATGGGATGTTCCCCTCCTTCAGGGAATCGGTGAACTTTTGTCTGTTTTTCACCTGGGGTAGACTTGCAACCACAAGGAAGAGGTGTTGAGGTTTGGTCTGTTGCTATGTACTGTAATGCTAAATTCTTTACCTGAAGGTCTAGGCCTATAAGTGGATTCTTACAGTTACCAGCTTTTGTTGTGCAAACCTTGTTATTGGTTAAATAAAACTGGCCACAGCCAGTTACTGGAGGGATTAGAGATGGATGGATTTTGAGTTACCTGGTTCGGGGTGGAGAAGAGAGGAAGGAAGGAAGAATGAGGAGGAGAGGAGGAGGAAGAAGTGCCGTGAGAGGGGAATCTACTATGAGCACGTGGCCAGGAGAAATAGCAAGTATTTGGAGAACACCTCCAGGGAGGTAGCCAGGCCAGCAGTTAGAAAAGTAGATTAGGGGTAACCCCTAGTAATTGTCAAAGCCAAATAAGATAACCATAGTCTGAATCTTATTTGTAAGCTGGTCGGGGGATTAGTTTAAATTGGTTGTACTGCAAGATGTGAGGTGCCTTCAGACTCTCACAACATCTCCCTTACTCACATTTCTGAGAAGAGCATCTCTTAACCAATATAAACATAGCTGGACTTCAGAGCAGATCTCATATCTAAAATAGCCCCATTGAATTTTATGTTGGAACAAAGCAGACAGTTAACTGAAGGGATTCAAGATGCTCCAGTGGGTAATAGTGCTTGCCATGAAAGCACAGTGACCCGAGTGTGTTCCCACAGAAAGGTGGAAGAAAGAACCAACTCCACAGAGCTGTCCTCTGGCTTCCATCTGGGCATGTAGCATATGCACCCACACACGTTATACTCTTTTAAAAATGAGATCTTTGATGGTTATCAGCCATTTTAATGTTTTGGAAGTCATACACATGAAAAGCATTTTTTTTTTTTAAAAAAGGAACTAAAAAAGGAAGAAAATAAGTAAACTCCAGTATGTTTTAATTTTCTGTGGCATTGGTGTTAATTCTAGGACATTGATGACCTGTGTACCCATTGCTTCAGCAGAATCCTAGACATTAGTGTAGAAACCCACATGGCAGCCAGTGTGATGTGATGCTGCCTTCTCTTCCTTTCAGAGAGTTGGGGAGGAAATGGTGAGGGACGAGTCACTCACAGCAAGAGAAATGGAGATGAGGTAATCAATCCTGTGGCAGTATGAGCTGACCTGCAGCTGATTTTGTTTTACAGATGGTTTTGTCGTTAGTGTCTGAGCTCAGAGAGAGTCATCTTAATGGATTGAACACTCAAAGTCGGTAGGTGTTAAACCAAACATCCCTCTGCTCAAGTTTCAAAAGGTGGTGTTTGGTTATGAGAGAAAGGTTCACTCACTCATTGTAAATGCATGTTCACAGTGTAGTTAGTCTGTGTGAAGATAGTATTTTAGTGGGAAGTTCTTTTAAATATTATTGTTTAAAGTCACTCTTCTCTCAGTAGTCACAGGGAAGTTAAGTATGAAATGCCTTTGGTGTACACACTAGGAAAAAGCCCTTGCATGTACAGTAAGGATCCCAAAGGAAAAAGAGCCCGAGGCTCACTCTGGGGCTCACACTGCGAGAATGTGTGGACTCTGTGCTCTTATGCTCATCTTGTTACCCCACCCCTTCCTTATGTGTGTACCCTATACACAATTGGAATATTTACAAGGCAATAGATAGTTTGATGTGCATACACGGCCAACCTTAAGAAACTCAGTATTCTAGAATCTAGACTAAACAATTGAGATAGATTCAGAGAAATTAAAATGTAATTAATCACATCCCAGATGTTTCTTTACTCTGTGAGCAAAGTTGCAACTGTTTTCATTGGTGAGCACTGCATTTTAAACAAATCATTAACCAAAAGAATCTGGGCACTGAAGAGAGTGTTCAGAAGAAATTGTTTTTGAAGCTATTGCCAGCTAAAGCCCTATCAAAACTGGTATTTGTCCTCAGATTTTATGAGTGCAGGGCTAGTAAATGTTACTACTCTTAGAGAAAAACACTGTCAAAGATCCTGACAACACTGGATTTGCGCCCCACCCCCACCCCCAAGATATGACACCAAAAGTATAGGTGACAAAGAAAACTAGATTGAAAGGCTGGAGAGGTGGCTCAGTGGGTAGAACACTTGCTGTATAAACCTGGTGACCTGAGTTCAACCTTGGAATCCCTGAAGATCCCCAAAATGATGCTTACAAATAACAACAACAATAGTAATAATAATATATTTTTAATGAAAAAATTTAACTTTATTAAAATTCTTTAAATTTAATTAAAATTTGGGCGCTTGGTAGCTCAGTGGTAGAACATTTGACTGGTATACTTAAGGCCCTTGGATTGAACCCTTGAAACTACAGAATACAACCTTTGTGAATCAAAAGATACTACCAGAAAGCAAATAATTGTAGACAAAACCTATAGAATGAAATAAAACTTTTATAAGTAATATCTCTGAGGTGGGCATACAGCACATGCCTATAATTCTTATAATTGGCAGTCTGGGGCATAAGAATCATGAGTTTGAAGTGAGCTTGGACTTTTTGGAGGTGTGTTGAGATAGAGTCTCATGTAGACCACGTTGGCCTCAAAATCACAGAGATCTCCCTGCCTCTGCCTTCCAAATGCAGAGACTTAAGACACGTACCACCATGCCCAGCCCCCAGGTTGGACTTTTTTTTTTTTTTTAAACAATGTAGTTTTTCAAGTTTTTTTAAAGGATTTTTTAAAAAAAATTATTTATTTTATGTATATGAGTACACTGTAGCTGTGTTCAGACACCCACAGAAGAGGGTATCAGATCCCATTACAGATGGTTGTGAGCCACCATGTGGTTGCTGGGAATTGAACTCAGGACCTCTGGAAGAGCAGCAAGTGCTCTTAAACTCTGAACTATCTCTACAGCCCCAGTTTGGACTTAACAAGCTTGAAACCAGTCTGGGGCCACACAGTGAGACTGTCAAAAACCCAACCAATCAAACAAACAAATTACAAATTTTTCCATAATAAATTTGTGTCTGAGATGTCTAGACACTCATCAACAGCAGCAACAAACACTCAGAACTGGACAGATGCTGGAGACACATTGCAGTGGCAGAGGGCTAGCTTCTAATATCCTGTATGTGCCAGGCTCTGGGTTCAAACAAAGGGAAAACAAAAACAAGCAGAAGACTTAGCTTGAATAGGCATTCTACCAGAGAAATATACACCTGGTAAAATAGGGCATGACACACAATTTTAATCCCAGAATCTCAGATACAAAACAAGTTGGGGACCCCCTTCTCTACAATCAAAACAAAACAAACAGAATACCTGGCTGCTAAACAAATGAAAATAGTGCATTCAACACCACACCATTAGTGCATTCAACACCACACCCATTAGGGAGCATGCAAACCAGAACTACAATGAAGTATCATTTAATGCTTACCATGATGATTATAAAAAGAAAGGGAGGGAAAACCCCAAGTGTTGATGAGGAGAAACTACAGCACTGTGCATTGCTGGTGAGAGTATAAAATGGACAGCCATAGTAGAGAACAGATTGATGTTTTCCAGAAGAATTAAACAGAATTTCAGTGTGACACAGAAAATCCACTGCAAGGTATATTTCTCCTGTCTTTTTTTTTTTTTTTTTTTTTTTTTTTTTTTTTTTTTTTTTTTTTTTTTTTTTTTTCTGATCTCTGCTCTGCCTTTGGTCCCAATGAATCTACTTATTCTCAGACTTCATATACATGGAACAAAGACATATTTGCTTCTGTGTTGGACTGTTTTTACTAAGCATGTGATACAAACACTCATCAAAAAGAGAGAAAAGGGGCTCCTTGTACTTCAGGGTCACAATCTGTTGTTGAGGGCAGAGTCAAGGTAGAAACTTGAGCACAAAGTTGGAGCAGAAGCTATGAAGGAACACTGCTCATGCATAGTTTTCTTATACATCCAGAACCACCTGCATAGGGATGGTACCACCCACAGTAGGCAGGCTCCCTCACAACCATTAGCATCCAAGACATCTCCCACAGACATCCCCATAGGCCAGCCTGATGTGGATAATCTTTAATTGAGACTTCCTTCTCAGATGACTTTAAATTGTGTCAAGTTGATGGCTAAAGGTAAGTAGGAAATTATACTAAACATTTAAATCAGGTGACTGTACACCATTTATATTTCACTGGACATATGTCCAATATAAAAAGAAACAGAAGTTTTATGTATGCACAAGCATGGGAAGACTGTGTAGACATGCTTAGTAAAGCCAGTCCAACACAGAAGCAAATATGTTCTTATTCTATGTAGATGAGGTCTTAGAATAGGCAGATTCATTGGGACGGAAGGCAGAGCAGAAATCAGCGGCTGGAGGGATGAAGTTATGTTTAATGTATTCAGTTTGTTGGGAGCAAGGGAACTTTTGCATAAGTAATAATGGTGAAAAGACAGCATGTGAACATATTTAGTGTGTCACTACCTATATGTGCTTAAATGATAACTTATTTATGTTTTACGGCAATAAGAGAACTAAAGAAAAATGTGCCACTGCATACTTCAAATTTGTAAAGTTTACAACACTCACTTTAATGTATTGTTAAAGGTGTGGATTCCATACACTGACCACAAGTATGTGAACCAATGCAACCACACTGGTAAACAGTGCAGTAGCTTATTACTGAGTGTGGTATACCCTGCAAGGGGCTCAGTGGGGTAAGTACAATTGTCCTAAGCCTGGTGACCTGAGTCCATCTCTAGGACCAGGATGGAAATGCCAGGGCAATCTGCAAATCATTGCAAATGAGACAAGGGCATGGACAGTAGACATGTACGGAATGGCAAGAGCATGCATGACTTCAGAAGTTGGCACACTAGAAAGCCCCAGGTATTTTTCTCCACTGGGTAGCTGGGACACAAAGAACAAAGCCAGACCAGCTTATCACAGTAGCAGAGATTCTGCAGTACTGGATACAGACACCAGAGGGAGTAGAGATCACTGGCTCATGTAACTAAAACAGAAGACATTCCTGTGAGGCTTCACTGCATAAAGTAAGCAAGACTGGAACTCATATATCACCCATGGCAGTGAAACAGTAAGGGCAAACTGTATGCTTTCTACAACAATCTCACTTTATATTTTATTATACATTTATTTTTATAATTACTTTTAGCTATTTTAATCAGGTTTATTTTCCTTTGAAATATTTATTTCTCATTATTTTTAAACTTTATTTTGACAAGGTCTCATGTATGAGACTGGCCTCAAACTCATTGTGTAGCCAGGATGTCCTTGAATTTGTCTCTGCTCTGCAGTGTTGGTATGACAGGTGTGCACCACCACACCAGTGCATGTGATGCTGGAGGTCAAAGCCAGGGCTTTGTGCATCTAGGTAAGCATGCCACCAACTGAGCTGGGATCTTAGTAGATACAGGATATATGAAGACTGAAAATGAGAGCATGTTGCAGAAGACAGCGAGAGTATCCATATATATACACCATACAACTGTTGTAAGAGGTAAAGATGTTACAGAAGGTTAAAAGGGTCTGTTCTCTAGAGATGTAAGCTGTAAACATTTGTACTTAGCAATAGAGTGCACAGATACAAAGCACACATTGAAAGATTGGTGGAAAAAATAGAAAATAAAGAGGAAAGGATCTGAAGTTCCACTTTGAATAATGCACTTTTTTTTGTAATGAAGAATAGTAAGTGGACAGGACCTAGGGTGGTGCAAATGCCCAGTTCAGTCAGTAGATTTATATGGAGCACTCCATATAATAGAATGCATACTTTTCTCTTAGAGTAGTCTCCAGGACAGGCCATATTTTGGATTACAAAACACATCTTAATAAATTTAAGAAGACAGAAGTCATATCAACTGTCCATTTTGATCACAGCGAAGTGAAACTAGAAATCTATACAAAAGGAAAACAGTAATCTTTACCAACATGTAAATTAATACATTTTAAAATAGCCAGTGCTCAAAGAAATGATACATTTACAAAAATACTACATTAAGAGAAATGACAGTGAACATGCCACATGCCAGCACTTGCAGGTTGTGGCGAAAGTTAGGATATTCATTTAAAAAGAACCTGAGTTAGAAAGAGGTAGCAGATTAGAATAGTCATCAACAATAGAGAATAATAGAAAATATTTCAAAACTGAGAGGTGTGCAGGACTTAGTCTTCGGCTGTGAGATACCACTGAGTGGCTGTATGCCAGCAGCTAGGACAATCCAGGACTGGAGGCTGTTCTAGAAATACACAAGTCTTTAAGAAGTAAAAATATGAGCAGATTAAGTCAGATGTTCAAAATCTCCCAACAAAAACCCAAAGATCAACAGGCTTCACTAGAAGATCCTTCCAAGGACATAAAAAGAGTTAACAATTCTTTTAAACTCTGCCAACCTCCTAGAGAAAAGGGAGACAGTTTCAAATCAGTGTATAAGGCTAGCCATCTACAGGCAGCACAATCAAGCACAACTACCAAAAGAAAACAGGGTTAGTTGATATCTTTGGCAGATATGAGCTTAGTACCACCAATTACCAGGGAAATGCAAACCAGAAGTGCACAGCAGTTTATATGAATAAAGAAAGGTGTAAAGGGGCTGGATGTAGTGTTGTAGAACTTTAATTTCAGCACTCAGGAGACAGAGGCAGGCAGATCTTTGGGTTCCGAGGCCGGTCTGGTCTACGTAGTGAGCTCCAGGCCAGCTAAAGCTACATAGTTAGAGTATATCTCCAAAAAAAGAAAGAAAAAGAAAAAATTTAAGGGAGGGAAACTTTAGTTAGGAGACAGTGTGTTGTGTCATGTTGATGATAATGTGGAGAAGTGACACCCTGCACTGTTGGTGAGCATGCAGGGTGGTATAACTACTATAGACAAGCCATAGTGGTTCAGTCACAAAGAAAAGTGATCTGGTATGATGCTGCATGCCTGTAGTCTCAGCACTTGGGAGGGGGAGTCCAAGGGTCCAGAGCCCAAGGCTAGCTCTGGCTACATGAGACTTGGTCTTAAACAAGCAAGTAAAAAATAGAAAGCCCTGTTGAGTGCTCTACCACGGCAAACCTGAAGGACACTACACAGTGAAATGAGCCAACCACCAACGACAAATGCTGCCTTCCACTCACTTGTAATATCCAAAGTAGCCAGTCTCTCAGGAATTAGAATGCTATTAGCCATGGACTGGGAGGAAGGGAGACAGGAGTTATTGCTTGATACAGAGTTTTAATTTTATAAGATTATGGAAGTTGTGGAGATCTTTTGCTAAGATGGTGGTTTGAAAGGTTGATATAATGTGGGTATTGCTAACCCCTGAGGATACTCTTTTAAGTGTTTGTGATTTCAGGAAGATACAGGTTATTTCCAAACAAAGCTGGAAGAGGTCCATGGTAAATCTCCTTGACAATTTTAAAGTCACTGGGCAGTGGCGGAGTACACCTTTAATCCTAGTACTCAGGAGGCAGAAGCAGGCAGATCTCTGAGTTCGAAGTCTGGTCTGCAGAGTGAGTTCTAGGACAACCAGGGCTACACAGAGAGATCCTGTCATGAAAAACAAACAACAGCAATAACAAAATTTAAAGTCTCCTATAAAATTAGGTAGAGCTTGGGTTTATCAAAATACAGACGAGCCAATAGGTATCCCTCTGAAGATGCTCATGGCATTTGTGGATCCAACCTGAGGCTTGTCAGATACTGGGAGATATAAGTTCGAGAGGAAGTTATGTAGCTTTCCAGACAGCATTACAGTAAGTGTTAGACTTTGACTTGTTGCCAGAACAGTATTCCAGATGAAGTCTGTGCGAGAGCTGAACTGCAGAAGTTTGATGCTAAGCACACACTGCTGGAACCATCTCTCCTGTGTGGTTGTCTCTAGCCTCCCGGCTTTCTGCAGCAAACCACAGGACTAAACAGTGAGATAACTTTTCGGAAGGTTCACAGCATCACACCTTTTAGCTGTTATAGCAAAGACCTGGATAGAATGTAAATATCTGTAATTAAATTGTTGATTTTTTTTTTTCTTGGTCGCATGACTGTATTGGCTTCTCTAAAGAAAGCTAAATTTTGACCGTCTCTACTTCCGAACTCAGGGCATCAATCTACTTTATGAAGATTTTGAAACTGTGAGATGAACTTTAAATAGTCTAGTAACAAAAAGTTAACATTGAGAGGAGTCCCTTAGTGGAACCAAAGAGAACAGAATAGCTTTTTCATTTGGGATGGTGTTTGGGGGTCTTTGGCCACTTCAACTTTTGAAGTTATACAAATGAAAGGAATAATAACAGGTGTGTTTTCATAAGTGAGTACAATTTTGTTGATTCAGGTATGAACCAGAAAGTTTTTAGCCCACTGTGCTGTCTCTGGTTCCAAGGTTCTGATTTGTTTATCTGAAAACTTGGCAGAGAACTTTAGATATGTAAGATACTGTTGCACTTCAGTTGTCCTTACTAGAGGCAGCATGGCTATGAAGCCCCGCCCCCAGTCAGGTTTGGCAGCTGTCTTTGAAGTGCTGTCCTGGTGCTGTTTTGCCTCAGGACAGAAGATGCCAGGTTGAAGTTAAAGTTCCCATAGCAGCTGCACCTTAAGATTCCCAGTTTGGGACTGAGGAAATAGCTTTGTTGGTGAAGCATTTGCTGTGCAGACAAGGGGACCCTAGTTTGATCCCCTGCATCCATGTAAAAAAACCTGAGCACAGTGGTATATATTTGTAATCCTAGTCCTGGGGAGATGGATTCAGAGGGTTCCCTGAGGCTCACTGTCCATCCAGCCTAATCTAATCAGTGAGTCCCAGGTCCCAGTGAAAGACCTGCTCTCAAGGTACCTGCCCACACCCCACACATGAATTTTGACTTTTGTCCAAGGTTTTAAGGGGCTAAGTTATTTTTAATTTCTAATGGATAGGGAACAGAATTTCATGGTTTTGGCTATTAAAAACAAGACTTTAAAAGCTCATAAAAAGATTCAAAGAACATGTGATGCATCAAATTACTTTTTAAAGTCAATTTTCTGATAAGAACAAATGAAACTCCATAGGAGGGTTGAATTTCTTTTGAAAACTATGTACTGGCTCAACACACTTTGAAAAATTACCAGAGAAAATTGTATCTTATTAAATTATAAAATTCTTTGGGGGGGGATAGGAAAAGAAAGACTGTGCTAAACAGTATTCAGTGGAACAAATGAGGAAGGCTTGAGATGTGTCAGGGTCCTTGGGACGTCAGGCTAGCATGAGCATCCCATGAACTTTGTGGTTTCAGTTAGGAGTTATCCCAGTGCTGTCTAGCACAGACTGGCTGCTGCTAGGAATAACTACTAACCACAATGATTTCACCTACCCAGTGTCATCACAGATGTCCTTTAGTGAACTTTGCTCTGTGCTGAGAAGTTTGTCCATATGGTTTTGCATCTAAGATAGTTAGAAGATGCAGCCTGGTGCAAAGGGACACGGTTTCAGCTGATAGTGTCCAGTAGGTTCTCCTGATGGTGGCCAGGAGAGGTAGCATGTGGACTGGTTGCCAGTAGTGCGTCATATCTATAGTACCAAAACCCTGCATTTCCCCCTCTGGGAATTTGACTCAAGAGGAGACTCAGTTAAAGAGTTTGACTCATAGGGACAAACCATTCAGTTGACTGTTAATCTTGGACTGAAGGCAGCAGCTCAGAGAAACATGTGTAGGCTTATAGTTCACTCTGTGGGTGTGTCTGTGTTCCAACCTCTCTGCTGACTTCTGACATAATCGGATGAGCCACAATGGTCACATTTTCTATGTCCTGTCCCCCAGAGCACTGAGTGTTGTTGTAAAATTAAAGACCAGAAGAGTTTCTCATGCCCACAAGTCATGGCTTAGTTTCATCCAGTCCTTTCTACTGCAGATTTTCAGAACTATTTGAGTTAATAAATAATATGCTTCAGCTTTTGGGTTTGATGTAGATGTTCAGAGACAGGTTAGTTCTTCAGTCAACTAAATCTGAGAGAGAATCTGCTTGGTGGATAGGACAATAAATGAGAAACATAAGTGTTTCCAAAGAGATCATGCTCTTTGAGTACCATGTAGAAGTCGTTCTAACTGGAGGAGCAGCTTAGGACTGGGTAGTGAGCACCAGCACTGACTGAGAACGAACACGTTTTCATGAGCTGTCTTTGCTGGTCTCAAACAACCTGAAACAAGAAATATGTCTTCTGTTACTGCAAATACTATTTCTGCATGTTTAGTATTTTAATAGCATTGAATTTTAGTTTTCAAAAGTTCAATTATAAAATATTTGGCATCTATGTGCCCACTGCCCAAGTTTTCTAGTGTGTGTGTTACATTATTATTTGCTTTTGATTTTTTAAGGACATAGTTTTGATATCCGTTTGAAAGCATCTCTTTCTCATACACTGCTTCCTCTCCAGAGGGGCTAACTCTAGAGAGGTTGCTGTCAGCCCTTCGGGTTCTACTTCCAATGTGCGTGCTTCATGTGTATGTATCACTGTGAATGCTTTAGAATTCACATAAGTAATAACATGGATATAGATATTTTTGCTTTCTTTGTTCATAATTATATTTTTAAACTTTATGTATCTGGATGCTGATGTCTGGTTCATTTCAACTGCCATTTAGCATTCCATTCTGTAACTAAACCACAAGTTATCTGTTATTTACTGATTTCTGTACAAGTTGCCTTCCACCCTTTCGAAACACCTGTTGAAGTCTCCTTAATCTGTAAGGAGACTGTGCCTGTTGATTTGTATTCTCTGTTCTCTGTCTTACTGATCCTTTGTGTGTCCTAAATGAAGCAATGAGTCCAGTGTGAAAACCCATAGAGCAGAAAATGAGCATAGGAGTGCCTTGCATTTCCCACAGACCTTGCAGGTGGGCCCACTGGAGTGCTCTCTGCTAAGGATGTATTCTGCAGTCTCCCGCCTAGCTCTGTAGTCACTGGCCCTGCAGAGCTGTTGAGCTCCTGAGATACGGCTAGGGTCCCACTCTCTAGTTTTGTTACACCTTAACTCATTTAGACTGTTACACATGGCAGTGGTAGCAGCATTTGAGGCTCATGGGACTCAAGTATTTCACAGGCAGGTTGGACTTAGAAGGCAGAGCAGGAGACTTGGGGCTGGAGTATCATCGGAGTAACAATCTGAGAGAGGCAAGAAGGAAATCCGATTTCACGTGACTGACTTAGCAGATGTTGGTTCAAACTTTTAGAGTCCGATACTGGCAGTTTATTTTTTAGGCATTTAAGTACAGTACAATTTGAGGAAAAGTTTCCTGGTAACAGTTATTTCAATCCCATGTATGCAATAAAACCTAAAGCAGTTTAAGGGCCTACAGGAGGATCAGGTGTGGTCTAGGTCATACAGATAAAGTAGAGGTCACCAAACTACAAAGTGTGTATGATGTCTCCCCTAAGGATGTGTTTGTTCTCTGACTGAGAAACAATGCTCAGGACAGGGATGTAGTATAAATTATTTAAATCCCAGCCTAGGGTTTCTATCCTACCTTCGACCCTTTAGTTCCCAGATGAAAGACACACACAACCTTAACATTTACAATAAACCTTAAACAGTACAAAAGATGAGCATCTGCCTACCCTCTATGCTGTTAAAAATCTACTTTCCTATTGATAACCCCGAATTATTATTTACTGTGTTTCATCTGGGCTGCTCTTAACTCCAATTGGCCAGTCCTCAGGGCCAAGTTCTCTTGACTCCTAACCCATGCTGGCTTCTCCTTCCTTCTCTTGTATTCTCCTCTGCTCAGCTATTGCCTGTCAGCATCTTTATTTACCAATCAGAGATAACTTGGGGACAGGGTCACTCAGTGTCTTACCTTCAGACTTTTTGGTTTCTGGGGCAGCCAGCCTTGGGGCCCAATATGAGCATTATAATATAAGCAGTCTTAGGCCAACCCACTACATGAGGGTCTAGGAAGGAAGGGCCTGGGATAAACATTCTGAGGGATTCTTCTGAGGCCTGGCTGTACAGATAGCAAAGGTCACCAGGTTATTAACTACATACACTCCCAGCCTTCTGGGTCGAAAACAGGCATACATCCCTTCCATTGAAGAGACAAACCTGCATGTTTGACACTCCTGGTCTTCTTAGTGCTCATCTGTGGGTAGTACAAGATCCTTGTGCCCTCTATAGGAAAGCATGTAGGCCACTGAGGGAGGACTTTTGTAAAGCCAGGAGCAGTAATGTGAAGTTGAGAGGGCTGCTAAACTGTCCCCCTGTTGATAAGCCGTGGAGTGAGGCAGAAGCCAAAGGTGGTCAGGAGGCCACTCATGTTTAGCTGGAGGTGGTGGTGGTCTGAGCCAGGAGGGTAGTGATGGAGGTGTTAAGCTGCTAGGAGTTGACAGCACTGACTGCTGGATCAGGCCAGAGCCAGTATCTGCATAGGGGTTCTATGGAAGGACATGGGGAGTTGTTTGGGCCTTGTGAGTCAGGTATGTTTGCATGTGCCTATACAAATAAAGTCCTCCTGTGAGTGTAGCCGATGTGGGAATAGCAGTGATTAAAGAAGACCTGGCACACCATGCTAGAGAAGGTCTTTGTTAGGCCAGTGTGGGGACCTGCCCTGTCCTTTTCCACAGGAAGACTGTGTTCAGTTATGTATGGCTTTCAGATCTGGGCCATCACTTCTTATCTTTTCTCCAATAGGATGGCTCCTGAGCGCATGATATCCCTGTCACAAGTTTGTGTCCCTCTTATTACTCTGCCTGATATTGAACCCCTGGTAGAGGCTCTACTCACCTACCATGGACATGAGCCCCAGGAAGACCTCTCTCCTGAGTTCTTTGAAGCTGTAAATGAGGCCTTCTTGTCGTGAGTACATCCATCTTATTACTCAATTTGTTTCTCCTAGATGTAGAATGTCGTAGTGTGGAGAAAACACATGATAGTATATTTCATGTTTTCAGTTTTTCTTTAGTTTTTATTACATTTATTTATTTATTATTTGTGTGTGTGTGTGTGGGGGGGGATGTCTGAGGACAACTTACAGGAATCAGTTTTCTTTTTACTCCATCTGAGAACCAGTGACTGAACTCAGGTGATCACGCTTGGCAGCAAGTGTGTTTATAATTGCCACCCCTCACCCCAGCCATCTTAGTTCCCCTTAATGCTCTTAAAATTTCTAAAGATTCCAAACAGCTTTATGTGGATTGTACATCCCAATATTTGTCATACATGAAACTACAACCAGAAATTTAGAAAATGCTTTCTGAGCTGGGACAGAATACTTACCCAGCACAAGGCATAGGTTTGATTCTCAGTTCTTCAAATGGAGGAAGGGGAAGGAAGAATATTTCTTCAAAAGAAAATTGCTTCATTTAAAAATAATAATAAAGGGCTGTGAAGATGGCTTAGTGGATAGGTACACTTGCTGAGCCAGCACAACTTATATCCTTATCAACCACACAAGAGCTGTGCATGGTTATGCATCCCTGTAACCCAAGCATTGGGGTGTGGGGTTGAAATAGGTGGATCCCTGGGGCTTGGTCAACCAGCCAGGCCCCCAAACAGGAAGATCCAGGTTCGGTGAAAGACCCTAGCTCAAGGAAATAAGGTGGAAAGTGATAGAGCTGTTACCTATTGTCTTCTCTGGCCTCGACATGAGCATAGAGTTGCACAAGAAAAGAGGAGGAGGGGGAGGAACAGGGGGAAGGGGAGGGAGGAAGGAGGGAGAAGAAGGAGGAGGAGGGAGATGGAGAGGGAGGTAGAAGAGAAGGAAAAGAAGGAGGAGGAAGAGGAAGAGGAGGAGGAAGAAGAGGAGGAGGAGGAAGAGAAGGAGGAAGAAGAGAAGGAAAAGGAAGAGGAGGGGGGAAGAGGAGGAGAGGGAAGAGAAGGATGAAGAAGAGGAGGAGGAAGAGGAAGAGAAGGAAGAGGAAGAGGAGGAGGGAGAGGAAGAGGAGGAGGAAGAGAAGGAAGAAGAGGAGGAGGAAGAGAAGGAGGAAGAAGAGGAAGAGGAGGAGGGAGAGGGAGAGGAAGAGGAAGAAGAGGAAGAGGAGAAGCAGCAGCAGCTTTGGTGGAAATGCCTATCCCCACACAGTTACATAATTGGAAAGGAGGTGATATCATAATAGCCATTGGAGATAGGAGGGGATAGTTTGCTTTGACCTCAGTTTGAAACGGTCATGATTTTAAGGGTTAGTTGCAGTATGGGATCTGAGGTTATATTAATGAGATTTTTATACATTAAACTCTATCGCCCTAGCCTGGGGTGGCGGCTTACTTGGCAAAGTACTTGCCGTGCAAGCATGATCCCTGACTGTAGATTCCCAGCACTTGTGTAGAAAAAGCCAATTGTGGTGGCATGTACCTGTTATCCTAGTGAAAGGCAAGCAGAGACTTGGGATTACAATATTTATACCAGTTGTATCCAGAGATGGCAAAAGCATAGTAGAAGAAATAACTTTCAGTGAATCTCTGAAAAGCCCTGGACTCCACACTGACCTCTTGCTAGGAGTGACTTCTCTACAGGGTTTGGGCAAGTGTTTCTTTCTTATGGAAATTTCTAGATTCTACTCAGTCTTAGAAAATAAGATTTATTCACACTAAAAATTCAAAGTGTAGAGTTAATGTGATTATTTTCAGTGTACATACTATGAGTGTAGTGCCATGTATGCATATGTATACTTATACAAGCACACAACTCATAAAATGTGTGAAGGGATTTTAAAATATTTACTAGTTATGCTCCTTTAGTTTTTTTAAAGCACTATGCTTTAAACGTATTTTATTAATATATTTCCCTCAATTCTTTGTTATTTAAATGCCCTTAGACAGAAATTGGGAGTTGTTAAACAAGTAAGCATTTTTTTTTTTTTCCAAAACAGACCTGTAGGGCCAGCAAGATGGCCTGGGGGGCAGGGGGTAAAGGTACTTGCAGCCAAGTCCGGTGACCCAGGTTCACTGAAGGAAAGACAGAATCAACTCTGACCTCCACATGTGTTCTGTGGTGTCCCCATGCCCACACACAATAAAAATTTAAATGATACATAAATAAATGTAAAACATCTAAACGACATATGTAATGCCACTGATGCACCTAAAATTGTTATTACTTTCTTATAATTATCTTATCTAATCAGGACTTAAGTTCTTCTTGCTTTGTAACTTTTCTTTTAGTTTGTTAGAATCAGAGTTCAAAGCTCACTATTGTGTTGGTTCTTAAGTTCCTTTACTTTTTTTTTTTTTTTTTTTTTTGCTCTGTAGATTGGTTTTGCAAAGTCTATGTTAAAATGGTAGGTTGCCTTGCTCCAGTTTCAGATTGCAGAGCAATTGGCCATCTCTGAAGTGGCGAAGTATGCCAGCCTCCTCCCGCCCATAGCGTAGGAGTTCCCTCAGCCTATGCTCAGCTTCTAAATGCAGATGGGGCTGCCTTGCTACTTTCTATTCTGACTTATTAGGTATTCATGCCCTGGTAACAGTTTTTAGTAGTAGAGTCTGATGTGTATAATAAAATAAGGCTGGTTCCTTCTCATTTCTATTTCTTTGTAGTTTAATTGTGGTTCATGCACACGCATGTGTGTCTGTGTGTGTCTCTGTGTGTGTGTGTGTGTGGGTGTGTGTGCATGTGTGTGTGGCTTGCTTTATCTTCCATATAAACTCTAAAAGTGATTTGGTCTCTGTAAAGATACGTCATGTTATCTGGGGGAAGACCTCAGCAAGTGTGGAGTGTGTGCATATTTGCATGTTACCTGTCTTTCTGTCTGTTCAGCCTCACTCTGATCCAGTAGTGTTTGCTGTCTGCCCCATGTACACAACATTTCAGCCTTCTCTTAACTCGCTAGCCATTGCTTTGTTTTGAAATCTTGGCTATCACCTGTGGGTATTTTCCTTCATCCCAGGTGTCCTGTTGTATCATTGTATTTGGGAAATGACAAAGTTCAAAAGAGGAGGGACTTCCTGAAGTATTTTCATTTTCCATATATAACTTTTAGCATTTATAAACAATAAATGTTTCATTTTCTATAAAAGCAGATCATCCAAAGAAGGCTAAGTTGTTTAATATTTGGTTTTGTTTTTTTTTTAAAGTCAAAACAGAGCTATATGCGGTAGCTCACACTTGTGTCCCAGCACTCAGGAGACTGAGACAGGAGGATAACTAGAAATCAAGGCCAACTTGGACTATACCAGACCCTATCTGAAAAAAAAAAAAAAAACACAAAACAATAACCAACCAAATAAACAAAGTGAAACATTGAAGCATAATTTTCATGGTTAAAATCTGAGGTCAGGAACTGGCCAGATGGCTAAGGGCTAAGAACACACAAGTACTCTTGCAGAGAACCTGAGTATATTCCCAGGATCCATATTGGGAAGCTCACAACTGTATAACTCCAGCCCAGTCCAGAGGATCTGGTATCCTCTTTTGGCCCCTGTTGGCATCTTCACACACATGGCACACACTCATACACAGACAAAAAACATCCATAACTGACCATGAAAAATTAAGAAGTCATTTTTTATCTTCTTCAGTCCTTCTGTCACAGTTTACTCAGTATGTCTGAATTTTTTGAGTAATCTGCCATGTTATTCATGGGTGTTGAGTAATTAATCATCATCTGGAGTTTAGTTGAGTCACTTGGGGTTCTAATGGGTTTCCCACCAACTCCCACTTTTCATGCTCCACAGTACAAGGGAAGCTCCATCTCTGTATGAATCCATTGGCAGAGGTTTCTCTGCATCCAGCCTTTCTTTTTGGACAACAGTCAGATTGAAGCAGAAGGCCTTTGGCATTTTTTGTAAACCCCAATAACAGTTTCAGAAATTACCAACCAGCAGCCAAGGTGTCCAGGAGCCCATGGTCTGCCTGTCCATCCTTGTTCTCATTTCACTTATGCTAGAGCGTTCTACCTCAGCAACTAATAAAGTTTATTTGGTTTGGAAAGTTATGTCTACTAATCCACAAGGAACAGACTGTCCAGAAATGCTGGGTGGTCCTCAGCATGTCCAATTCCAATGGCTTCAGACCAGCAAGTTAACCCAGCAGCCTCATCAGCTGGAACCTTTCCATGGATGCTTTCCTGTGGAGAGCCCATCTGCCACATGTCCACAAAGGAGGCTGACTCAGTGAGCCATGCAGATTGTGGCTCCACACCCTGCTTGAACAGTTTCCCACATGGGTTGTGTGGCCTTCTAGAAACCCCAGCTTTCTTTGACCAAAGTATCCTTGCCCTGTGTTCAGCTTTTTGACTGCTTACCACAGCACACAGTGGGATTCCTGTGTTTTATAACTGGCTGGGAGTCTTTGGCCTTGGTTTCCAAATACAGTCACACATTTCCAGAAATGGGCAGTCTGTTTCCTCTAAACAACTCATGGTGGTTCCCCTTTGTGGTTAAGATAACCTAGAGGAACCTTTTAATTTTTTGACCTAAATGTAGGACCTAACTCTAAAAAATTCGTCCTTAGGAGTCTTTTCCCAGCATCTGCAAGCTGCAGATTGCCTGAAATTTTTCAGAGGTAGGAGGGCTACTGAGGTTCTTTGATTAATCTATGGAGTGTTAGAAACTGAGTGTGTCAAATCCTCTGAACTAAACTTAAATCCAGTGTTTTAAAAATACTGGGGGGGTCTGATGACGGCATGCAGAGGTTTCTTCCCTGTGCTTGAAGCAGATAAAAAAGGAAATGGATGCATGGCTTCGAGGTTATGACAGAGTAAGAAATATATGTGTGGTCTCTGTCCAAGCTTTAAAACTTTTGGGATTTCCTGAGTGATAGAGGTGATGAATGGATCTTTGGTATTATAGGCTCTTTTCAGCTATAAATTTAGGATAAGGCATGAGTCTTGTTGGCCCCTAGAGAGATTCATGATTAGTGCTAGCCCCAGAGCAACCAGACTTGTGACCACCAGAATTGGGTGAAATTTCTAGTGGCCAATGATGCATCCGGTAAACCACAGGGCTTGATGAGCATCCAGGATGACTACAAAGATGATGGGAGAATGGTGTACCTAGAAAGGGCTTAGAAACTCCAGGCCCATCCTTCACTGTGTCTTGTAGGTCTTTTCTGTTTGGCCATTCCTGGTTGTTTCTTTTATAATGAACTGACTGTTGTGAATTCTGAGCTGCTTTCCAAATTGTCACACCTGAAGAGAGGATCATGGGAAGCAGTTTTTAACCAGAAGACTCATACTTTGTGGATGAGTCTTTTACTGATGGGTGCACTAACCATGGGTAGTTGGCCTCAGAGTCAGATTGAAGCAGTAGACAACAGTGTGGTATCCTGAGAGACAGAGAGGTGATTGGCATGGGAAGAACATATATACAGTTGATGAGAGAAGCTCGTGAGTACAATTAGCTTCAGGGAGCATAGATAACTAACACCAGCTGACCACATAAGGTGACAGTGACATGTGGCAACTGTATGACTAATATGTTAGAATACAACACTTTTGAAAGTCAGAGGGGTTTCTGTTTATGACTATGTGCTTGTCCCACAGAAGCTGGGGTATACCTTTACACTAAGATTGAGGAGGCTTGGGTGCCAGTGACATGCTGAGCAGTACCCCTACCCAGGCAGTGCCAAGTTGCAAGCTGGGAGTGCTCTCCCACAAGCCTGTAACCCCAGCAGAGTGTGTGTATATGTGTGTGTGTGTGTGTGTGTGTGTGTGTGTGTGTGTAGGGGAGTACATGGATACAGGAGAATTGCTCTGCTAGCTGGCTGCCTCAAAGGAATAAAGGTAGAGAGTGATAGAGGAAAAGATCTCAGGCTGTCTTGTGGCCGCTGCATACACTTGTGCACAGAAATACACACATGCACATATACCACACTGTCACATACACTTACACTACATACAAAAGACAGAAGGCAGAAATAAAGCTACATGACATGGTTGGGCTCTAACATGAGGCCCATGATGCACCAGCTAGGCCACCTTCCATCGAGGTTTGCATTTACAGTTATTACGTATTTCACAAGGTAGTCTCTGCTCTGCATTATGGTGTTACCACATCGGATCCTTCTAGCCACTTTGGTTTAACAGATAGTAAATGGAGGCTCTGAGGGCCAGATAACATCTTAGTGCTATGGATTCAGGGTAGGTCTTAGTATGCTTCACTACTTCAAGCGTTTTAGACAGAACATGCTTTTAACTTCATGACCATATTCTGTGGACATCACCGGGCTTTTGTTCATTTTTGCTCTTTCCCTTTCTTTACGATGTATGTGCTTATATGTTTGGAAGGAGCCTCCATCTTCTGAGTGTTCATTCTTGTAAGTTCTTAAGTGGGTGATTATTATTATAGTATTTTGCAAATAGTTGCATGAATATTGATTGCTGTCAAGACTGTGGTGAGAAACCTCACACATTTGATTAGTAATTTCTATTTGAACATGGCTTATTTTCTTTCTGCAGAAATCTATTTCTGTTTAACCTTCTGCTTATTTCTTGCTCAAAGGAAAAAAATTGTTCTGCCCACGTCCTCTGTGGTCAACCTCTGGTTTCGGCATCTTCCCAGTCTTGAAAAAGCAACACTGCATCTTTTTGAAAAGCTGTTTTCCAGCAAGAGAAATTGCCTGAGAAGGATGGAGTGCTGTATAAAAGAGTCATTACTGGTACGTGCTGGGATTTGGTGACAAAAAAAATCCTTAAAGAAATTGCTGAGAATAATGTCTTAAGTTATAAAGTGTGACAGAAATAAAAAGTATGAACAGATCCAGGATCTTTAAACTTATCATTTCTGTTCTGTTAGAAGCATCTAATGCCCGGGGACTTTTCTATGATCAGAAGTGTCTGAATTTTCATCTCTGTGTTTGTTGGTATAACTCACCTCCCACTGCTAAGGAGAGCCATCATATGCTTTCCTGAATTTGTCTTGCTCCACCACACTGCCCCATTTCACAGGAGGAAACAGGCCCATGTTCTCACCTATGGGATATAGAGAGAGTGTAGTTCCCAGGGGTCTGAAGAGGCCAGGGATGCAGAATAGGCTTTTAAAAAATACTGTTTTTCACTTCAACATGAGGAACAGATACTTAAAACTGAGCATCTTGCAGACAAAGGAGAGAAGAAGCCAGTTAATAAAAACTTAGAAAGTGATCTTGCAGCTCTTCATGAGGAGAAAGTATTCAATAGAAACAAACAAGCACTCAGAAAAATGTTTAAAGCAACAAAACCAGTGAAGACTTGTCTAAGTTTTCTTTTGGGTGAAGCTCCTGCATACAGAGGCCTACATGTCTTTCAAGAGCATAAGAGTCCTTCAAGAGTCTTGGCACCAGAGAGTAGGCTTCCAGGCAGAGGTCAGGGCCTGGAAGGTCACAGTGTCTGCCTTCTGTGGTGATAGTGAGGTTCTGTAGGAACAGAGATAAAGACCAATGTCCCAAAGGAAAAAAAATACCAAAAAACTAAACATCACATCTGCCAATATGACCCATTACCCAATACCTGGTGACAGTTTCACCGAGTCCTGTTTTCCCCAGTGAGGGCAAAGCCTGTTATCATTTAGTCCAGTGACAGGCTAACAGAGGCAAGAGTAGCTTTCAAGTAAACTGGTTTTTTGCAAGACACATGAAAGAAGAATAAGAAAAAGTATGTGAGTGTATGTGTGTGTGCCTGTGTGTGCACCTGTGTGTGCTCCTGTGTATGCCTTTGTGTGTGCTCCTGTGTGTGTGTGCTTCTGTGTGTGTGTGTGCCTGTGTGTGCTCCTATGTGTGTGCTCCTGTGTGTGCTTCTGTGTATGTGCCTGTGTGCGTGCGCCTGTGTGTGTGCTCCTGTGTACGTGTTCCTGTGTGTTCATGCCTGTGTGTGCTCCTGTGTGTGTGCTCCTGTGTGTGCTTTTGTGTATGTGCCTGTGTGTGCGCCTGTGTTTGCAAAGCAGTAAATTGAGCAGAGTGGTGCACGGACTTGTTCCAGCTCCTCAGAAGGCACAATGGGAAATTCAGTCAGTTAAGCTTAGTTTAAAACCAGTCTTCTTGCGTGGACAAGATGACTCATTGGATAAAGGTGCATGCCTGACAGTGTGAGTTCAATCCCCAGGACCTACATTGTGGAAGAAGAGAACTACCTACCACAAGTTGTCCTTTGACCTCCACACATGCTATACTATGTATCCCCCCCCCCCCATAAGTAAATATAATTAAAAACAGCTTTGGCAGCATAGCAAGATCCCATTAATAATATGAAAGATATTTACTGTACACAGAGTGCTAGTAAGAAACCAGCTAGTGTCCAGAGAGGAAACTGCCCACCCCTGCTCCAGGAGACCAGTTCCCTGAAGTAACAGGCCTAGATTTGGGTGAAGTCCTCAGTGTTTTAAAGGGCTTATTCACTCAGGCAGGCCTCTAGCCACTGGTGTCTGTTTAGTGCGCATGCTTGTAGGGCAGAGTCTAATGAATTGTCCAATATGCAGGCACCAGTATTTCCTCTTCAAGAAAGGGTTTAACCACAGCTTCCTAGTGTCAGGTTTTGGAGTGAAAGGTCCAGGATACCACCCCTCATTTGCATATGCACACACAGTTGTCACTGTCTCAGTATGGTTACAGAGAAGAGCTTGTGCTGTCAGAGCAGTCAGGTGGGTCCTATTAGAAGTAGAACTTACATGTGATGTTAAGGATTATGATGTGGCTAGTAGCACAGCATTACAGGTGCAGTGCTTCTGTCTTCCAGGACCCCAGTAACCTCTTCTGTGCTGCCAGTGGCTCTTGGAACCTGGGTATCTAGTGGAGGCAAGTTCCCATAGCAGGGCAGTACAGTGATATCTCAACTCAGTGCCCAGGAAAATGGGAGAACATGTGTCTGCCCTGGTTGTTGCCTAGGCTGAGGAAGTCAGTCTTAAATTGCTTAAATTCTCATATATTCTCTCTCTCTCTCTCTCTCTCTCTCTCTCTCTCTCTCTCTCTCTCTCTCTTTCTCCCCCTCCCTCCCTCTCTCTCTCCTCTTCCTCTCCTCCCTCTCCAATATTCATGTACATTTTATGCATGATTGCTACTTCTTACCATTTTCAAAAGCATTATATAGATTATTAAGGCTAAAAATAAGAGTGCAACTTTCTTAAAAGACCTTGTAGATCATCTAGAAGACCTTGGACAGCCCCTTCCCGGTTTAAGGTAGTAAATTACCTTGTCTTGTAAATGTCTTTACTTCTAAATTAAATGTGCACACTGTGATGTGAGTTACTGTATCTCTGGTCTGTTTTGCTTTCAGTGCCAAATGAAGACACCAAGTTCTTTCCTTCCAGGCTGCTTGTCCCTTCTCATCTTCCCTCTGTGGAAAGCTTCCCAGTCCCATGGACTGTCTGACTGTTTGTTGGTGTTACTGGTTCTTCTTTGATGCTTGTCTGCATCTGTTAGCTGAAGCCTTCAGCCTAAGCCATCCTTCAGAGAACACAGGAAGGTGCCCCCACCCCTCCAGACATTGTATTATGGAAACCTCAGTCTGGGTTGGTAGTTGGCTGTAACCTTCCTTGTCATGCAGCTTAGAAGCAGTTTATCAGGATCATGTGTGGGAGCTTCAGACTTTTTATTATGGTTGAGGGAGGGATTTAAGAGGGTGTTATTTGGTTTAATTTATTGTGGCATTGCCAGGATGTGACCTCTCTATGCTGTGAGGTTCATGGAGGTAATTACAATACAGACAACAAGCTGGAAGCCCCTGATTGGCTGAGGCAGTTCTCCTCTACCATCCTGAGCCCAGAGAGCCTGAGAGCCCAGCAGGGTAGAATAAGCCGTGACCTGGTTGAGTGATTACAGGGGTAACCTGAAGAACCTGCTTCCTAATTGCATCATCTGATTCATTTATCTCAGTGCAGCATCTTCCAGCATTGACAGGGCCATGGGCAGTATCAGATCTTCGGACCCAGCTAGACTGCTGCACTTTGCTGCCTAGGAAACCTGATGCCAATTGCATTAGTGCTGGGTTCTGACAGTAATTAAAGTGTGATGGTCTACATAACTTGTGTTTTGTGTGAGCACTGTTAATTATATTCCCATCTCTTGGGACTATCCAGAATGAATTCTGGAAATTCTATAGTTACCCAAATGTAGCAAAAACAAAAGATAAAAAGAGTTGTATAAAGTGTAATGATCTCCCTGAATGTCCTTCTGCCTTTTAGAGACATCAGAGGTCTGGCAGTTTCCGTTAAGACAATGAATGAATGATAAGAGACTAGTCAGAAGTCACCTTAATTCCAAACAAGATGTGCAGGCACATGTGTGAAATAAAAATACATTCCCAAACCTGTTTGTGTTTAAGGTCCAACTTTTGGCTTCTCTACCCTAGATTGTCCCCAACAGCATGGAGGCCTGCCACAGTTGGTGGCCCCAAATAGATCAGGGTATTAACCCCAGTTTGCCATTTACTGTGCAGACTAAAAGTTTCAAAAACAGATGGTCTTGTGTTTCCTTTGACAGAGCAGTCACCAGGAGACCATAATCCCTAACCTCAGACCTGACCTTAAAAATTGATGTCAGGAAAAGTATTGAAAGCCACTTGCTAATTATGCATCCCTTTTGGCACTGTGCGCCGGGCCCAGGCTGAGCTTGTATCAAGGAGGCTGTTTTCCTGTTACAGTTCTGTGTGTGGAGCCCAGAAAGCTATTGTTTGGGTTCCCTATTTGCGTGAAAAGGGCCAGCTGGGTGGTGGGGTGGCCTGTGCTTGGCTGCTACACTGTGCTACGTGCCAGAGCCAGGGGCACCCTGGTTCCCATGCCCTCCCTTGCACTCTTCCACAGGCTGACCCCCCTGCTGGCAGCCACCACAGCCAGGCCTTGAAGAGCTACCCCAAAGAGTGGTGGCACGGGAGGCAGGAGGCAGGGTAGGACTTTTGTTTTACTCTGGTCTTAAGTTAGAGACTATTATCTTACCTGGAAGAGTTGGTAGCTCAGTAAAGTTTCTTTGTCTATTCAAGCTTCAGACACCTCTGTGTTCCTCCTGTTGGCCAGGAAGTGTCTGTTCTCATTCTTAAGAGGGCAGTCGCAGCTTCATAAGGAGAAACTTTCCTGAAAAACCTCATTGCTAAAATGCAACCAAAGAATTAACTCCTATCCTCAACATTGTTGGTTTTGTTTCTCTAGTGTTCTAGCATTTTCTTTCCCTGCATTTTCATTAGTGTAATTCTTTCCTGAGCTCTAATGTGATACATGCAATTAAACCAGAGCTGGAGTGGATGGCTCAGTGGTGAACTAGACGAGTGTGGTGGGGCTCTTGTCTGGACTGCACTTTCCAGTGTTGACCTCAGGGGGGCACCAGATGCCCCAGCATTGTCACCAACGAAAAGCTCAGGGCACAGGGTAATCTTCACTCATGGGGTTGCAGGCTTTGTAGCTACTGGGAGATGAGCGGGAGAAGGATCACAGACAGACCACTGGAAATAGTGGAACATGGCAATTCCTCCTATTCAGAAGCCAGGTTGAGCGGCAGTGGGATGCAAGAAACTGCTTTTGAGTATAGGCACAGGGACTAGAGCTGAGGGATTTGTCCAGCGTGCAGAGCTGGGTATCCCGCAGCGCACCCCCCCCCCCCCCACTTCTCTGCCTGACACTGAGACCTCATGTAAACTTACAACATAAGAGGACATTTGGTACTTGTTAAGGTTTTAAGCCCAAGAATGACAGATTTATCACTAATTAAACAATAATTGCATTATGGGGTACTGAAAAAAATTGCTTGTAGTATAAACAACATCTGGTAAAGATTAAAAAGAAAGCTCAAATTTGTTGTAAGAAACCTGAATCTTTTAAAACAAAATAGATTCTAAAACGTGAAAGGGTTGTTTAGTTTTATGTTTAACATTTTAAAAATAGAAAAGAAAATGCCATAATGAAAGTATGTATTTATAAAAATGTCTTTGCATGATAGATGTGAAGGATTTTTGTATAAGTAGATTTTTTTTTAAAGCCAAATCATTTTTTTAACTCAAAGGAGTTTACCATTGAAGCCTATGGGAATCTCCCTTTAGAAGAAGCCTTTCTTTGGTTTTGTTTGGATTTGTATGTATTTGTATCTCTGTGGTGACTATAGTTGCCTTTTAATTCATATCTGTGTACAAAGAGGGGTGTCTCTTGTCAGAAGAGCAGGGTGAGCTGGCTCCATGGGGCAGACGCTCTGGTGGGCAAACTGGAGGGAAAACTTCTCAGCTGATTTTCTCAAATGACCATTTTCTCAGTAAACATCAAACAACATTAAAATGAGCCAAGAAAGGGGAATCTGTCCTGAACTTGAGCTACCACTTGAGTATCTGTTGTTTCTTCTTGGTTTTATGACCTAGACTTGTGGGCTTTATTCTTCCTGACCCTCCATTGTCTTTTTATGAGAGACATTCACTTTTCTCTGATAATCACCTTATGAATACCTTTTCTAGTTCTCTCCCTCATCTCTCTGTCCCTTCTCCCCTCTCAAACACACACACACACACACACACACACACACACACACACACACACACACACAGAGACAGAGACAGAGAGACAGAGACAGACAGAGAGAGGCAGAGAGAGAAAGAGACAGAGACAGGAGGGAGGAAAAAGGAGAGAAGGGGAGAGGGAGAGAGAATCTAAAAACAAGTGATAGAAAAAGGGTCATCTTCCTGAGAAATGTGATGTGTGTTTTCAGCCTCTTTGGAGTGGCAGGTGGTTTATAATAATCTCTGATCCCCTGGGATGACAGGAGCAGGTTAGAAAGCTTCATGGATGAGCTAGAGAATCAGCAGTGCTCACACAGCCTTTGGTGCGGAGCAGGAAGCAGCCTCCACCACCCCTCACCTCTCTTCTCCATACTCTACTGTCTGTGTTGACTCATCTTCCTGAGTTTTGTTGAGGGATGGAAATAGGCTATCCTGGGCAGAGGCGAACCTAGAGGAAAGTGTCTTATCCGATGAAGAGGATGTGTACCTGACAGAACATTCTGGTAAGAAGGTCAGGAGGCCACAGGTCGTCATCGTCATTGTCATCATCATCATCATCATCTGTTTATCCTCCAAGGCTTATTGAAATTCAGGGTGGGGGGCAAGAAAGGGGGTAGAAGTGTTCCTGGTATTTCTTGGTGACATGGTTTCCCTGGCATGAAGCAATCTCTACGTGAAGATTGTTAGGCCAGATGGAGGAGAGTTTGAGAAGGAACAGATTTTGGTGGGATGGAGAAAAACAGATGAGCAGATGGAACCTGAGACAGCTTCCCCCGCCCCCCATTTTGGTAGGAAAGATAATTGCACAGATCTTGTGGTTTAGAGCAGGGCTGAGGAGCCCTGGAATGCAGAGTGAACTATGATGTCCCACTGACCAGTGAAACACTGTGCAAAGGGCTTAAACATTTGCTTCCTCCACTCAAGGATTCTGTATGAGGTGGGATTTGGCTTCCAGAGAACCATGCAGTAAAGCTTTAATTCTGATGAGAAAATCAGCTTAACTGTGTCATAGGAACTTGCAAATACTTTGGTCTTTATGAAACAACTTCCTGACACTGAAATTATGTCCTGGGAAAACTCCAGTGAAGACTAGAGAGGAGAAAAAGGTTCTTACAAGTGGTAAGGAGGGACTAAACATTAACCCTTGTCATGGCTACTTCAGCAGGTGCCTTGCCTGCTTGTCTCTTCCTGTTTTAGAATCTAAAGTAGTTGTGGATGTGGGAGAACCCATTAATCTGAAGTTCTTAGAAAGAAAGGCTTCAACATATAGATCCAGCCCAGCCACAGAGAGTGGATGGCTTCCATGGCTTGTTTGGGTTGGAATCACCAGCTGAGTTTTTCAGAAGGAAACCACTGCATTAAAGCAAAGCCCATACAGTTTTCTTTTTGACAAACAAGGTCAGAACACCCTTCCTTGCATCCTCTTGTGGTTTTGGTAGCCACTCAATTATTTCTTATGTCTTCTTTTCTTTACTGTTTAGAAATCCATGTTATCGGACCACATGATTCTCAAATCTTCAGTGGCTAGGGTGGGAGTAGTTAAGCCATTTGGAATAAAAGAAAATCGTTTTACTTCCCTGCATCAAGTTCTGGTCTTATTTTCCTTCAGTGCACATTTAGCTCTGTGTCTGTGCCTGTGGGTGTGTGGCTATACTGGGGGGTCTTCAGACTTTGTTTTTAGAAGGCATGTGACTATGCTGGGGGTCTTCAGACTTTGTTTTTTGGAGGAGCATTCCTACATAAAACAGAATTGTTCTGGCAAACTTAGCTGAGTTGTATTTCTTTAAGACATCCAATTTGGATTTTTTGTTTGAATTTTTTCATTATGAATACATAGAAACTCTTTCAGTGTTTTCTGGGCCTGTGTCCAAGTGCCCGAACAACTGTTAGTATTTACAGTGAGGCTGAGAAGCAGGCAGATTAAATGAGTTTGTGAGATCAAAGCCATGGAATAACCTGCCCTTCTTCTGTTGTTAATTTCTTAAGTAGGTAACAAGTTTATGAAGATTTTAGGTTTGCTTCATTTGGATAAAGATGTACATTGACAAAGGGTTAGAGATCATGGGTTACTTTATTTGAAAATGAAAAAGCATTAACTTGCAAATCATAACTTTTTTTGATGAAAAGGACAGCCTCCCGTCATTGTGTGGCAGCCTGTAATGGTCATATATGGCCACTAGATGGCACATACTCCATGTTGCAAGTTAAGCTGCCATGGCAGAATTAACTGTAAGTGGGAAGCCAAAGAAACACTCAACTTTCTTCAGAGTGGTTCAGAAAAGTCAGAAAAGTGATGCATTGGGTCCGAGATGGCTATAAAAAATGTTTCCCAAAGCTAGTCATAGAAAACACAAAATAACTTTAGAAAATCCCTTTATTAGAGCCTGGCCTACTCATCTCTGGATGCCATTGTGAAGTCTGTTTTATAATGTAAATAGGTTTTTAAAAATCTATCATAAACTCAAGTTTTAAGCTCTGACTAAAATATATGTAAGATGGCTCTTCCTAGGCCCCAGGAAGCTAGATTCTTTGGACTGAAACCATTGAATCCTACCAACAGGGAGTTGTAGAATAGACCAGGGAGCTGTCACTGGGTGTCACGTGACTGTACTTTCCATTAACTGCTAGATGTACCGTAATTTCCACCTGTTTCTTAGGTGCTCACTACCAACTATGGGACGAGGATGGTGGTGAGGTGGAGGTGAGAGGTCAGCAGATGGAGTGTGCTGCTGAGGTATCTCTAGGCCGGCTGAGGAGGTCCTGTGGGCTGTTGTCACAGAGTGGTTCTTAGCTGCTCATGGAACTTATTCTTACATACAGGCTTATTACAGAAAATATGAGATATAACAGGAGTACAAAATAAGTAAATCAAGTTTGCCCACAGCCTATGCCCAAAGAGAACCACTGCTGGCATTTTATGTGTGGGTTCTTACAGGTGCCAAGTGCTTTTTTCCCCTTAACCTAAAGGAATGTGCCACTTTTCTGGAGCAGTTCCAGACCTCTTGTTTGCCTGACAATACAGAGTTGTTATTGATAGATGCCTGTTGTATTTCACTGTTTCGTGGTCTTTTCCTTTTATAGCCTCAAGCAGCCTGCCAACCTGCCATCTTCAGAATTGTAGATGAAATGTTCAGGTAAATATTCTGTCTTTGGGAGCAGTCAGTCTCCGGCTGGTGTGGGAAAGTAGAGGTTTATGCTCTTAGTAGTTAGGGGTGAAAACTCAGAAGTTTTCGGACCACATATGTGGCAGAGGATGACCTCCATGGCCATCAGGGAGAGAGGAGAGGCCCTTGGGCCTGAGGGTGCTAGAGGCCCCAGTAAAGGGGAATGTCAAGGTGGGAATAGGGGGATCGGTGGGCGGGTGGGTGGGAGGAGGAATTCCCTCACAGAGGCGGGGAGGGGGAGGGGATAGGAGGTTTCCAAAGAGGAGACCCAGAAAAGGGGAGACACTGGAAATGTAAATAAAGTACCAAAAATAAATAAATTAATTAATTAAAAAAAGAAAGAAAAAAAAAGAAAAGGCAGCCCCAGGAGCGCGGTGGCATTCTTTAACCTGTTTATACTCAGGTGATGATAGAGAAGTGGGACTCAGCCGGGTACTGAAATATCCATGCAGCGTTTTCCCCAGCTCCAGGTAAAGAAGCAGTACAGCCCTTCACCACATGAGGGCTGGCTGGGCTTTGTCACAGACCTAAAGAAAGCCAAAAGACACAATATTCTGAACAGAACTCTCTGAAAGACAGAGTAAACGCCACATTTCAAGAGCATGGTGTTTTTATTTTAAAGACTCAGCTCCTGGGATCTTGTGCTGCCTTTAGAGGACCAGTCACAAGGAGTGTGTAACACACCAGTTGGCTCTGCTCCGAAGTCATGAGAGTTGGCAACTGTGTTGGACCCAGGAGCTAGTTATAGAAGATTGTGGGCTGCCTGATAGGGATGCTGGCAATTGAATTCAAGTCTTCTGGAAAAGCAGCAAGTGCTCTTAACCACTGAGCCCTTTCTCCAGACCTAGGAAAGGAGTTTTGTTGTTGTTGTTGTTTGTTTGTTTGTTTGTTTTCAAGACAGGGTTTCTCCATGTAGTCCTGGCTATCCTGGAGCTCAGTGTGTAGACCAGGCTGGCCTCAAACTCAGAGACCCACCTGCCTCTGCCTCCTGAATGCTGGGATTAAAGGCGTGTGCCGCCACACCCCTATATAGGAAAGGAATTTTTACAGCCAATGCCTTACCATTTGTGTTGCTCTTGAAACATGCCAAATCCTAACTTAAATGGCCACAGATATAAGAAGACAGACTAGTGGTTTTGTTTCAGGCTAATGAAGTTTGAGGTTTTTTTTCCTTAAACAAACAGAAAAATTAGTTGTATAAAAAGGCATGAAAACCAAACCAAGGACATCTAATTCCGCAGCCACTCTGGTGACTGAGTGTGTCACTCTCCGGGCAGCTCTGTCCTCGCTGGTGAAAGCAGAACACTGTTGCTGGTCCTGCCTGGTCTGTGAACACTGAAGTGCCATGGTTAGGCCATGTGAGAAAGGCTGGAAGGGTGGCTGCTTCCTCCTGCCCTCACTCAGGAGCTGCAGTCGGATGAACTAAGACTCGATCGCTCAAGCTGTGGCATGGGTTTGTGATGTGTGTGGAGCAGCAGGTGCTGTCATCTCCCTTTGCTTTGTTCAGGTTTATGCTACTGGAAACTGATGGAGCACCAGAAGTACTAGCTGCTCTTCAGGTTTTCACATTGTGCTTGGTAGAAGCTCTGAAAAAAGAAAACAAGCAGGTACATCACCCCAGGAATGCTGCTTAGTCACTTCAGAGTGAAGGAGGCTACTGTTGCTACAGGCATTTGGTAACGAGCTGAAAGGATCTGTATTCCGAGAAACTGTATTTTCCTGGTGTTGGAGACCACCCACAGCCTCACACGTGCTAGGCGCATGCTCTGACACTGGCTATACTCCCAGCCTTGTTTTCAGAAATGTTGGTGGAGTCTTGTTCACAAAGAAAGCTTCCAAAGGACCACTCCTGCAGAGATGAAACATTTTCACTAAAAATAGCTTAAGATTTTGTCTGTCTTCCCCATGCCCTGTTCTTAGAACCATCTGCCCACGGCTGCGCTTGAGTGTGACTTCACATTGGCCAGCTCTCTAGGGGGAAAATTCCCCCTAGCCCTCTATGTTTATCCTTCTGTTTGCAGTTGGCCTTGTGGCCACAAGAGACATTATGGAGTACACCTAGGATGTACTGTAGGAACTGCAAGCTGGGCGTTCTCAGTGATCAGTGTCTTTATTTCCAGAAGAGCCCCAGGAGCGAGGGGTGAGAAAAGGGAGGCATTTGAAGAATGAGTGGAAGTTAGATGCCACCCATAGACCAGAGGATTCTAGGTTCCCATCAGCAGAGGTTGGATGGCAACTGCAAGGGCAAAAAAAGCAGGAGCTTCTCCTGTCTACAGCTTTGGCTGCTGTAGCCAGTGGCCATGGGGATAATGCTTATGTGATGCTTGCCTACTCAGAGTAGCACTGGTTCTAGACATCTTTCCGTGAATTGTGTCCCAGTCTCCTGTGATGCTGTCTGCCAGTTGACTAAGGGCAGAGCTTGGGTGCTCAACCCACTAAAATCCTACTCAGCCCAAGGCTGTAGAGCTCTCTCAGGTTTTAGTAGATGTTTCTGCTTTCTAAGGCAACCATAAGCCTGCATGTTTTATTCTTGCCCTCCCTCTTTCCCTGGGGAAGTTAAATAGATGGAGCATACCCAGCCTGGCATCTGGGAGGAGACCTCAGCCAAAAGGCACTGGCTGGTACTCACTGTTGTGAGCACAGCTGTAAACGTGTGCTGCCCTCCCTCTCCCTCTCCAGGGAGGAAACAGCCTCCAGCAAACCTCAACCTGGGATTCCAAGAATGCCCAAGTAGGGACAGAGAACAAGAGGAAGTTTTTTCCTCAGAGTCTCTGCTGGTCTCGGAACTATGGATTTGTATGGTAACAGTGCCTTTAGTTTAGAATAGTGCCTGCTGACCACGTGTGTCTAGGGTGACACACACTGGGCCCTGGTTTGAAGCAAGATAGGGATTCAGGAGTATCACCTGCCTTTAGCTCCACACAGGGGCACAGCAGTCTCCTGACCTTGCAAAGCCTTCACATCCCTATGTGATGATTTATTTTGTCTTCTTGGTGCTGCTTCTGATAACCCACCTACTTATCTGTGACTGGCTCATTCATCCTGACTCAAGTGCACACTTCATGACCAGTCATGATCCTGTCCTGCTTAGTCTGTGCTGACCATCTCTCCTTTGCTTCACTTACTGATAACAAAATAAGTGGCAGTGAAGCCACCTTCAGACAATACTTGAGCCACTGGTGGTGCTGACTCTTGTGTGTTCTTCTTCTGCCTGCCTCCCTGCCTCAGTAAACCCATGCTGAGTTTGCATTCCTTACTCCTTCTCTTTCTCCAAAATACTTTGATTAGCTATTTGGAACTGCAAAATGGTTTTGGTTGGGGTTGTGTCTGCCCTTTATGAGACACCAGAAGGGCAGCACATGTGATCCCTGAGCCTAGCTTCTCTGATCAGTGCTTTTATAAGATGGTGTTAGGCTTCTGATGCTGTGGTGAGAGGTAGCTTTGTGGCAGTCCACTGCACAAATGGAGCACAGCATAACCATTTTCTAGTTCCTGGCATTTGGACTATTTGTATATTTGCTATCTGTTATAAACATGTTGTGATGAATACTTGTGGGGTAACAAGAGTTACCTTGTGTCTGTTTATGGGGTGCAGAGTTCAGTCTCACCAGTCCTGCCATGTTGATTGCTAAGTATGGTGCTCTCTTAACCTACTCACGTCCCATCATCAGGGATTATCATTTGTGCTTCTTTCTTCTCACCACACTTCCACGTGGGTAGCCTGAGGCAGCACTGCCAGTGTGCCCTGCTCAGCAGTAGGCAAGGACTTGAGCTCATATTCTTAGCTTGTGCAGTGGCTGGAATACAGGCAGCCACAGGTCAGGATGGGTTCCAGCAGCTGAACAGACAGTGGATTGCGCTGAGTCTCCTACAGATGGAGTTTTCACATGGGGCAGAATATTTTTTAAAGAGTCTGATAAAGCTGACAGGAACAGGAAGGGCCCTAGCATGGGAACTCTGCCCCTTCTCACTAGGCCCTGGGGACAGCAGGGCAAGGGACCACAACTTGAGGCGGTCTCAGGACTTCTGAGGTAGGTAACAGAGTCCATTGAGAGAAAGAAGCAGATGGGACAAAAGAAAACCATGTTAAAAGATAGATCCAATCCCAGCATACTGAAGGGACGTTTGTCATGAGAATGAAATGATGGAGTAAGAAGGCAGGTCTGTTTGACTGGATCTGAAACTAGACAAAGTGTTGCTTCCAGACACCCCATTCCAGAGACAGAGGCTGGAAGTGAAAGGAGGGAAAGCTGCTGCACAGAAAGAGTGTGTAGCTTCTCAGGGATAGAGAAGACAGTGACTCCATGACAGGTTTAGACAGTGGCATTCACAGTTCATCAGGAGACATGCCAGTCACAACAGGCATGGATTCAGAATGCATGAAGCAAAACGGATGGGAGAAATGGACAAGTCTAGTCCCACATAAAATACCTGGAAGCTAGTTAGCTGAGGGCAGCCAAAACAGCCCCAAATACAGCACTCAGAAGTCATGTGCGAGAGCTTTCAGATCAGCTCCCCTGGCCTGCCTTCCTGCTATTGGGTCCTGTCAGGCAAGTAGTGATCCCTTTGTAGGGCTGGGAATCAAGCCCCCATTTTATGAAAGATCCTAGGCCCTGCAGGAGGCCTTCTCAAATGCAAATGCATAGGCTGATTCTCAGACTTAGCTGGACATAAAAAACGTCAGAAAGTGGGCAGGGCAGTAGTGGTGCATGTCTTTAATCCCAGTACTTGGGAGGCAGAGGCAGGTAGATTTCTGAGTTTGAGGCCAGCCTGGTCTACAGAATGAGTTCCAGGACAGCCAAGGCTATACAAAGAAACCCTGTCCTGAGAAGCCAAAAACAAAAAAACAAAACAAAAAACCCAGGACACCCAGTCCTGTATTTAAAAAAAAAAAAAAAGAGTCAGAAGATAACCAGAGGACTCATACTAAGAGTAATAAAGCCAGTGAAAGATGGGCAGGACACACAGAACAGAGTCCAGATACAGACCCATGCATAGGTGCTTTGACAGGGACTCTAGAGCAGCATAGGGAGGGAGTATGTAAAAACAACTAATTGGGGTAGGTGGGGTGAGGGTTGGTTACAGACTGCTTCAGAAAGCATACAATTGTTTTGAGATGGACTGTAGGCTTCAATAGAAAGGTCAAAGCTATAAAGCCCTTAGGAGAAGATGTAATAGCATATCCTTTGTCTTTTTCTTCTTGGTTTTCTGAGACAGGTTTTCTCTATGCAGCCTTAGCTGTCCTAGAAATCACTCAGCAGACCAGGCTGGCCTCACACTTACAGAGTTCCATGTGCCTCTGCCTCTTGAGTGCTAGGATTAAAGGTGTGTGCCACCACCACTTGGCCTTTCTGTTTTCTTAGAGCATTGGATAATCAGATTTTTAGAAACAATGCCATAAACAAACAAACAACAAAAACATTAGTCATATTTTAAAATGGATAAATTGAATTTCATTAAAATATAGTGTCTGTTCTGTGATGAATGCCTTTGAAGATGAACAGGTTGTCCAGTGGCTTGGAAGAAGTGCAGTATTCACACTAGAAGACTTTGTCTCATAGCTTCATAGAAAACAACAGCCAATGCTTAGTGGACACACACTCTGGAAAGCTGTTCTAACTAGCAAGCTTAGAAGCAAGCATGCGATCAACTAAAACCAGTGAGCTCCACAATACCCAGTCTTGGCAGGTAGTTCTCATCCTGTGCTGATGGGAATGGAACCCGTTGGCCTTGAAAAGTTATCTCAGTCACCTTTTCCATTTTACTTACTCTAGAAGATAGTAAGCCCTGTCCACAAAGGCAGACGTGAATGTCAGTAGCAGCTTTAATTCTAATAACCTACGACAGGCAGCACTCATATAGGGGTATATAAGCAAACCCTGGTGTATTCCCTCTTTCTGAGCAGTGCAGAAGAGTCTTGAGACCACAAAGATCAGGTGCAGAAGTATGCACATTCAGTGTATCTCTATGAAATCTGGGAATAAGTGATATAATAATTGATCTGTCCTGTTGAAATAAAAATATTTATTGCCAGGCTAGGGTTCAGGGGCTGACTTTGAGTCACAGGGAAGTCCCCAGGGTGGTATCAGTGTTCTCGGTCATGATGAATTCACATACTCACCCAAGATTATCAAGCTGTATACATACAGCATGTGTACCTCATATGTTGTGGACTTTACCTGATCTTGTTTTGTTTTATTTCAAAAAAAAACCTCTGTGCCTTGGGGGAATGCTGGTAAGTAAGTACACCCTCATGTTCTCACCATCAGAGATACTCGATAGAGACTTTCATTGTCACGAATGCCACACTGAGATCCTGAGTCCAAGTGTTTACAGCCCTCTCTGAAGTAGAAGATAATGTTTGTGGATAGGCTTTTGTGAGGAGAAACCTCAGTAAGGATGACAGGAAGATCATGTCATTTCCCTAAGTTCAGAAAATGACTCTTAAAGATGTTTTTTTTTGTTTTTTTTTGTTTTTTGGGGTTTTTTTTTTGGGGGGGGGCTATGTACGAGATTACTGGAAGGATGTTTATAAAAGTGTTTGAGGATACATTCTGCCTGTGTTAGTACAGTGGGTCACTAGGGCCGAGGCAGGCAGAGCTTTATATTATCCTCACTTCCTCTCAGTCCCAGCATTCACTCCATTTCCATGTTGACTCTTGCAGCTGAAGTTTGCCCTCAGGACCTACTTTCCTTATGGTGCTCCGTGTCTCACTGCAGCGCTGTCCCAGCATCCTGAAGGTGAGCTGAGGTACCTCTGCCATAGTGACTTGTAGGGATGAGCAAGGTAACCCTCGGCCTTTGCCTCCTGGGCCTTCTCTCCCTCCTAGGTAGACAATGTGCTTGTCCTCTCAAGCTCTTGGGGGTGCAGTTTGTGTGTAGTTTTACATGAGAAACCTGCTTTGCTTCCCAGGTATGAGGAGAAAGAAGGCAGCCTCTGATAACAGCTTGCAGAGGCTGCCAGGGACAGGCTAAGTCAGAATAAATACAACAGTGCCCTTGTTTGTTTTCCGTCCTTTGCTTCATGCAGCCTTGTAGAGAAGAGAGGATTAAGTGAAGTGGAGATTTTTTTCCCTCTAAAACAAGGAGAACATTTTGAAAGATTGGGTAAAATTCTGTTGTTAGACCCCAGCCTTTTCTGATTCATCTGCCAGTCTGCTTCCCAAGGCCATGTCCGTAATCTACTGGTATTGATCTCTGTGTTTGTGAGCTCATGTTGAGGGAATGCCTCAGCTACAGAGCATGAAGGAGTCTTTTCCCTCTGGTGAGACAGTCTGTAGACAAGGCCTGTGACAGGAAGAGGAGGGCTTGAGGAGGGCTCATGTTTCTGTGCTGTGGCCACTGTGATGCTTTCTCTATACTTGAGAAAGATCTGTTTGAGTTAAGTAGACTATCCAGAGTTCCAAAGCATTTTACAAAGTCTAAATGCCTTTTCCTTTGTCTGTAAGATGTAGGTTTTTGCCCAAGATGGCTGATAGAACAAAGCCCTCTCAGATAGAGCTGGGGTCCAGTGAGCACAGTGGCCTCTGTGGGATACGGTCTGCATGGTGGTTTTTAACCCTTCTCTTCTACCGTACCTAGGAGCAGTCATGTCCTCTTTTTATTTCTTCTTTTCATTCAGTGGAGACACAGTAGGAAAACTTTATAGTAGAATAGAAAAGTAAAGACTACAACTGTCCTAGGCCCATTGTGTAAGTCTGAGGCCAGGCCTGTTAGGAAGCAGTCTGGGCACCTCAAAACACACTGGAGATTAGGTTCCAGAAACCCAGGTCAGTCATGGCTAACAGCATGAATTTAGGCTGTCTGCCTTCCCATCCCCCAAAGTCAACAAGTAACTTGAAGCAAAAACAAAGAAGCTCTGTGTTGATCTGGAAAACAGTTTGCATACCTGTTGCTTTGGGGACAAGTTGGAATTTTAACGCTCATCAGAACTGTATTCATGTTCATGATGAGGTCCTAGAGACATAAAAAGTCACTGCTAAGCAGTGACCTTCAGGGGCTACAGGAAACGAAAATTTGGAGGAAAAGGTACTTGCCTTTAGAAGTTAAGTCAACAGGCTGAGGGAGGGGCTGCTGTGTGCCCCAGGTCTGCATTGTGGAGGAACTGTGGTGACCTCTCCACCTCAGGTGTTGTCATGTGGTCGATTATAACTACAGATACATGCAGGTCAGATGTTTAAAGTCAGGTGTGAAATCAGACACGCCTTATCAACTACTTTGCTTGCATGGTTCTATGGTTCTATGTGCTGTACTGTAAACCTGAAACACCCGGCCTGATCATACCGCAGAAAAATAGTTGAGTGTGATCCCTTTGCATTTTGATGTCACAAACTTGAGATGAAGCCAAAATGTGGTAAAAAGAAAAACACAGGACATCTGCAGCAAGGCAGTCCAAGTCCTAGGGTAACTGTGGAAGGAGTCTTTCATTGACCTGTATATGCCCCCGTTAAAGATATTTGAAACCAGGCAGGTGGTGCAGGGCTGTGGCACAGGGTTACAGTCCTGGTTCCTGCAGTCCTGGTTGCCAGTCCAGGTCCTGGTCTGGCAGAGACAGACAAATGGAAAGTTCAAGGCCAGTCTAGGCTACATAGTGAGTTAAGGGCAGCTTGGACTATAACAGTAAGACCCTGCCTGAAACAAACAAGACAACAAAAAAAACTTTGAAGTTTGACTTAGAGGCATCCTGGCTGAGAGAAGTATGACATGGGTTCTGTGAATGGCGGGGGTGGGGGCATTTCTTTCAGCACAATGCTTTCAGTCTAAGCTTTAGGCATCTCCCCATGGGTTTGGCTTTCTTTCAGTTCCTTCTCTGGCTTCTCTCCACCCACAGCTATCCCACAGGGACATCGGCTCCAGCCTCTGCTGCACATTTCCCAACTCCTCAGAGAAGCAATTGAAGACTGTACTCATGGGTGAGCAAAGCCTGACCACCCCTGACCCCTTCACAGGTGGCCTCCCTGACTTCTCTGTGAGCAGGTTGGCAGCTGAAGGCATTGCTGGGCCCTCCCAGACCAACAAGTACGTATCCCACTGTGCTAGGTGAGAAATGGAGGAAGTGCAGGGCTGCAGCATTGCAAGTATGTCTGCATAGAGTCAGTTCTAATAAGGGATGCACTTAAGAGTGTGAAATGTACACGGGAGAGAGACCCCCAGAATGAACAGTGCCCACACGGTGCCCTGGTTCCCTAGGAAGGAGACTGAGCTGCTCCTGGTCAGTGGAAAGATTGTTAACTCTTTGTATCCCACTCCTTTTCATTGTTTCCCCCTTCGATTTCTCTCCAGAGGCTAGAGAGATGGCTCAGTGATTCAGAGCACTTCCTGTTCTTAGAGAGGATCTTGGTCTGTTCCTTGCACCTACACTAGGTGGCGCACAACCCCCTGTAACCTCAGTTCCAGAGGTTCTGATGCCCCTTTCTGGCCTTTGTGGCCACTTACATGCCCAAGCACATAAACAGGCACACAGATAAATTAGAAATAAGGAAGTGTGTCTCCAAAGCTAGCAGGCCTGTCCTAGAATAAATGACTCTGCAGCATGGCATAGGCTTCTAGGTGCGGCTCTCCAAAAGCATTCCTGTGCAGGCGTGCCACCATCTTCATCCTATCTCTAGCCTCCCAGCTTGCCCATGTTAGAGGATAAAGGGCAGCTCATTCTTTGTTGGCACAAGACCCTCTTGTCCCTCTTTCCTTTGAGATTCTCTGGTCTGCTAAGACTGCCCAGACTGCCCACAGCACTGGAGGGGCTGCTGTGCCTACATGTGTGATTGAGTGCTTTGCCATCAAACACTCCTGCCAGTTGAATTCTTAAAACAGTTCAGACAGAAAGCTGGTGTTCAGGTCGGTGAATGTCCGTGCCTGTGTTGTCTGTAGACCTTGGGGTCTACCTGCAGGAAAGGGTTTGAAGCAGATTAAGACTATTTTTCTGGAAGAGAGGTAAAGGCCAGACAGATCTGTGCTGTGACCTGGGGCTGGCTGCTTAGTATACTTGCTGATGAGGTCTGTGAGAAAGACAGGGAGTCCCTGGCCCTTCAGCTCTGTGCAATGGTAGGTTGCCCTCCCTCTGACAGGGATTAAGGCTGAGGTAGCACCTGCCTTCCTTTTCCTTCATTGTCCTTCAAGCTTGATTTAAAACATGTAAATCTAGGGGCACAGAAGGCAAGAACCATGCTTAGAACTTGGGGAGCCCCATAGGCCCAGTGTAGGCAGACACTGCAAAGGCCATGATTCTCCTGTCCAGATGAAGGTTCCCACTAGGGGCTTTAGGCTATTCTGCTGTTTGTCTCCTGGGGCAATGATGCCTTGCTGAGACTGTTAGGGCTACACTGATGGAACAGGTTCCACCCTTTAATACACAGCACCACCCCTGGATCCCAGGAGGATGAGAGGGTAGCTTGGAGAAAGTTCTGACCTTCCTGCCCACCCGAGTGTCTACAGGATGACAAAAGAGAGAAACCAGAATCACTTGTCAGAAAGGTGTATTTCTGCTGTCCTGGAGGCCAGCAGCATTCTCTGGCCTTATGGAGCCTCTTTCTCCTCACCCTGGATCCACCTTGGTAGCAAGTTGCAGGGTCTCGCTATGCCTCACAAGCTCCCCCTCCAAGTCTCTCTTGGAGCCTAGAATCCTATAAGGTCCCTATAAGTCCTCAGCATGAGGGCTTGGGAGGGTTCTTTTGGTTATCTCGGGATGGACTTAGGGTGGAACAAAAGTTTTCTGAATCTGTTTGTTGATCTGAGGGTCTTTATTTCAGAATGATTTAAACTACCAGCTTGTAAACATTAAAGTTATTTTGAACAAAAGGAAGAAGGATCCATGTGCTGTCTTGTTCTGTTCCAGGTCTCAGGGAAATCCCTTTGAGAGCTGGTTTTTGTTTGTTCACTTTGGAGGATGGGTTGATCTGGCTGTGGAAGAGTTACTGCTCAGGGAGGAAGCCCAGCCTCCTGCAGGCCTGCTGTGGCTCTTGGTCTTCTATTACAGCCCACAGGATGGGAGTGAGCAGAGAGAGCAGAGCATGGTAAGTGTAGGCCCTACTGGTCTTTCAGGGTTGGGCCTCAGGGAGTGGAGAACAGAAAGGGGAACTTGATTTGGTTTACCTTTACACAGTGCCCCCCCTCCAGGCACCCAGGCTCAGAGCACTTGTCAGATGCTTTGATGATGTGTGCACATCCACTTGGGCTGAGCTTACAGCTATGACCTTCTTCTGCCTCCACAGGGACCTAAGACAAGAGGCTGCCCCAGCCCTCAGGCAGATCTTGCTGCTCTGGGCCCTCTATCTTCAGAGTTATTTGATCTGTTCTCCCCAGCAGCCTCAGTTGCCCTAATTTATTCTCCCACCTTACCCCAGAGCTCTGTACTCTAGGAGATGCCATGCAGGGGCAACAGCTGCTCTGAGAAGTACTGTCCCAAGATAGAGACTAGCTCCAGAGCCAGTCAGTGTCTTCTCTTGCCCACCAGCAGCCTGACTAGTCTACTTCCATCTCACCACTTTCCCGCATCACTCAGACTCATACTGAGGTAATCACGTGATTAATCACTTGGGTCATCTAAACAGGGTGTTGATATACAGGCCTGGATAACGGCACAGCATAGATGCTGCTAGTTACATAGAACATAGTTATTTCAGGAAGCCATGGTTTCACTAAAGCTTTGCCACCTCCTTGCAGACATTTATGCTGGCTTTTAAAAACTTCAGTCTCAGTCTGGAGAGATGGCTTAGTGGTTAAGAGCACTGACTGTTTTTTCCAAAAGACTCAGGTTCAATTCCCAGTGCCCACATGACAGCTCAAAACTGTCTCTAACTCCAGTTCCAGAGGATCCAACACCCTCACACAGGTAGGTATACATGCAGGCAAAACACCAATGCACATGGGGGATAAACAACAAGCTTCATTCAGTCTCTAGTGCTTTTTGTTGACTTTAGTAATAAAAGGAATAGGTCTCAGTGTGAAGAGAACAATGCTCCTGTTTGTTCCCAAATCAGAGGCTAGTGCAGTCTTGAATTTCATTTGTTTAAAGCAGCAGTTCTCAACCTGTATGTCATGACCCCTTTGGGGGTGTCAAACTATCCTTTCATGGAGATCACCTAAGACCACAGAAAACACAGGCATTTACATTATGATTCATTACAGTAACAAAATTATAGCTCTGAAGTAGCTATGAAAATAATTTTGTAGTTAGGAGTCACTACAACATGAGGAACTGAATTAAAGGTCACATTAGGAAGGCTGAGAACCATTGGTTTAAAGGCTTCCATAGTAGGGTGAATATGAGCCTAGGAATTTTAAAAAGTTGAAATTTGATGATATTGGATTAGAACAAAACATTTTTAAAGAAGTTATCATCTACATATGTATTTGAAGATTGCTGCTTAATTCAAAAGAAAACTTTCTTTACTTTAAATCACATTTGAGCTGGTAAAATGGCTCAGCAGGTAACGCCACTTGCTACCAAGTATGAAGACCAGAATTTGACCTCCAGAACACACACAGTAGAAGACCCAAACATATCCTCTGTCTTTCCCACACACATTGTGTCACACACGCATCCACATACAAAATAAATAAAATAAAAATTAAAAATATATATCACATTAAACTGATTAAGGACAATCCTAGTTCACTCTTCTTATTGTTGGTAGAATGATTCAAGTGTATGAAGCACTTGTCATTTCTAAAGCCCTTTCATTTGCGGTTTCTATTAGATTCCATGTAAACTAAATTGGTAGATATGGGTTAATTTATATGAATCACAGATACTAACAGAGACTGACTCTTGAAATACAGATTGTAAGATTTAATTTATAGGGGCCAGCAAGATGGCTCAGTGAGTAACCGCATGGGCCACCAAGCCTGACAGCCTGAGTTTGATCCTGGTGCAGATCATGGAAGGCGAGAACTAACTCCTAAAGTTGTCTCTGGCCTCCATACATGCATCGTACACCTGACTGCACGTATGTGTGAATATGTACACACAGATACATTTAATCTTTTTCTTTTTAAGATGAATTTAATTTCTAGACAATTCTTTATTGGTGCATTTTCCTACTAGCTAACCTGGATTCAGGAGTATTCTTCTTTCTTTACAAGTATGCCTTGGTGATTAGACATCTGAATAAAAGCAGGTTTCTCCAGTTAGAGTAGTTCGCTGTTGTCTGTCTTTACTCCTTAGCTGGTCACTCAGAGGCAGCCACTGCCTAGTCCTTAGAAGCCAGTTTCCCATTACTGATGCCTTGGTGTCTGACCAGAGGTGCTGGCATGTGCCACATTCCAGGAAAGTGTCTTCCTAAGTATTAATGCAGGCATTTTGTGTACCTGGGTTTAACCCCTTGATGGTCAGCAGGAGGTTGAGTACAGGCTGAACTGTATCACAGTACATGGGCATAGTTGTGGAGTTTGCTGATGTTTGTACCTTTGCTTTAACTAAAGCAGTAAGTTGTGGTTAGTCACTTGGCTGCAAGTACTATGCTGACAGTTTCCTCTGCTGGTCATACTTGGGGTACAGGAATGTGGGGTAATAAGCATATTTGTCCTACCTGGGTAACACCTGCAACTATGTTCATCTGTTTTGGCTAACTGAATTGAATCATGATTTTTTTTTAAAGACTGCATTTAATATACTCTTGGGCTTAGTCAGGGCCTCAAACCCTTTAGACACTGTCCTGTCACTTTTCAGAATCTTCCTGGAGAGGCAGAGGTTCACACAAAGCTGCTTGCACATGATGGACATCAAAGCAGAGTCCATAGCTGCAGGAGCTGACATAGCCTGAGAACAGTGTGCTGTAAGTGGTGCCGTATCCCAGCCATGCACTAGTATACTACCAGAAAGAGTCCCATTGCCAGATGTGCTTGGGCATGTAAACTGTGCATGGCTCACTGTGGAAATGTGAGAGGAGCAGTAACAGTCACCCCCAATGCATGGAGCACAGGTTGTATGGGTCCATCAGATGATGCTGAGCTGTAGACTGTCTTCCCACTTTATTCCTCATGGTTTCCATAGGAAGCAAAAGTAAATCTTTATAATATAGAATGAAAATTCTTTATGAAGAACAACAGGTTTATCTTTCACTTCAGAGAACACACATCTCCCCTATAGAAGCTTCTAGACACAGAATGCATGTGAGAGGGAAGTCAGCATGGACAAACAGGATTGAGTTTGGGGTATGCAGGTCAATAAGAGGGGAGAGGTGAGACTTCTCCAGATGCCATCAACTGAGGTGGTGGCCACCCTGGGAACACTGCTCCTCTCAGTGGGAGAGTCCTGTGGTACCTTTCTCATGGTCACCTTGTGGTCCAGAGAGCTCACACAACATTCCTGTGTACTGCTGTCTGAGACAGGTAGCACTGAATGGACCTGAACTTGCAAGTAAGAAGCAGCTCTTAGAGACCCACAAAGTCAGCTGTGGGAATTCTCTGAACAGGACAGAACACGGATGTGATGTTCTACCCTGAATCTGCCTCAGAAGCCCTGGGCTTCTGCCTTGTTCTGTGAAACACAGCGTGGGCTGCTCTTGAAATGAGCAGGAGTCTCAGCATGAAATAAATATTTTTTATGCAAAAACAACCCACAGACTTAGAACAACTACTGTTATTATGTGGATTCCACAGCCTTGTCCCTCTGCTTAAGCTGTGACTTGTAGAAACAACTGTCCCAGTGTTTACAACAAAACAAATGAGCGTGTGTGTGCTCAGCCTGTGCTTCCCTCACATAGCCCAGGCAGGGGCAGCCCTGCATTCTTGGCAGCACTGCCCAGTGGGGCCTGTAGCTCTAATTGATTATGGCTTATGGTCAGGGGTCTTCAAGGGGCCTTTTATTTTTTCCCACAGTAAGAAAATTCTGACTACCTTCTGCTGAGGATTTGCCTTCATTTCTTTCCATACAAGAAAAGGTCAGGTCCTGGCATGATGCCCTGGCTGCTTGGTGGGCAAGATGAAAGGCAGGAAATTTCCATTACGTCCATTTGGGTTTATGTGGAGCTGTATGTGAACTAGCTGAGTTGGATACCTGGTTGTTCCTCTCTCTGGAGCTTGAAAGCATCAAGTAACTCCTAGAGTCTCTCATGTCCTGATAGGGTCTAATGTCTCAACCCTCTGCACTTGTATTACCCAGGTGGAGCTGAAGGTATTAGTCAACCGTCTGAGAAGTGGCCCCCTCTCAGCTATCGATCTGCAAGAAGCAGCTGAGAGTCCCAGTGCAGACCCCAGACCACCTATATGTGGACAGCTGATCAGACGCCTTCTTCTTAGTCTCTTGCTCTGGACTCCGGAAGGCCATGCGATTGTCTGGGAAGCTGTCACCCATGTAAGTTACTCTCTTTTTCCAACCTGTACTTTAATTTACACTCTAAGTGAAAGGTAGATTATCTTCTTGAGGGTCCCGGCTTTTGAGATCACAGGCCCAGGATGCTGCCCCAGAGTATGGAGGTCAACAAGGCCACAGCCCAGACCCAGAGCCCACCTGTGCTGTACAGAGGTTCATGGAGGGGAAGGCAATGCCTGCAGAAAGGAAGTCACCTTGTACACACACTTGCAGGTGCTGCTGGCACCACCCATAGTGAGAGCTGAGTGTCCTGCATCCCATGTTATTTATGGTCACTCTCTGTCGTGTCTTGGGGAGAGAAGTCCAGCTCCAGGAACAACATACTCCTAAATAGCCACAGTGCTATTCATGCTAACAGGTCAAAGAGCTTACTTCAGAAAAAGTATTGTTTAATATATTAGTTTTCTTGTTGCAGTGACAAAATCTGAGGAAAACAACTACAAGGGAGGAGTCAAGAGGAGTTATGTGTTTCACTTCCAGTTAGCTTAGTGGTGCTGGGCCCTCCTACAGTCAGGCAGATCTCTGTGGCAAGAATGTGTGGCAGTGACTGTTTACCCAGGGTGCACAGAAAACGTGGGATCGAGACATCCCTAAGGACTTCCCCTGTGATCCACTTCCTTCAGACAGTCCCTGCCTCCTACAGTTTCCAGAGCCTCCCAGATAGTACTACCAGCCAGGTGTCAAACCTAGCTTATGAGTCTTTTGGGAAGACAGCTGTCAAAATCCTAAAGTTAGTTAGAAATTCTTGTAGAAGCGCACATGGCATGATGGCTTTGTAAAGGTCAGAAGCAAGTCACATCTGTGACGCAGACCTAGCAGTGACAGTTTGAGTATGACACCAAAAACAACAAAAGGAAAAGACAAATTGGACTACACAAAAGTTGAAAACTTGTGCATCAAAGGATATCAAAGTACAGGGTGATTCAAGAATGGAAGAATGGGAGAAAGCCAGGGTTAGGATGCACTGGGCAAGAGTTATGTGTTCAGGACACATACAGAGTTCTTATGACTGACAACAATGCGGAACCATCTAGTGAAAGATGGGTGAAGGGATAGGACAGACACTTCTCCAGGAAGCCGAGAGAATGCTCAGAAGCACCTGGGAAGAAACCCATGGCACTGTTGTCTCTGGATCACACACCTAGATGGCAGCTACTACAGAACTAGTAACGCAACATTGAGAATCGGGGTGACATTGTGAGAGCTTTCGAGTAAGGAATGCTACAGTAATGCAGTCACTCTGAAGGAAGAAAAGTCTCACTCTACTGTGGGACATAGTGATCCTGTCCCTAGGTCTCCCTAAGAACTGATGGCAGAGGCTAAAACAGGCATCTGTGTCTTAGGTTCTGTGCTGCTGACAGCAGCAAGGAGGAGTGCATGCCTGGATAACCACAGGTGCCTGTGCACACCCATGCATTACCTTTGTCCTTGGAAAGGAAGGTCCTTTTGCCACATGTTACAACATGGGTAAACCTTGAAAGCTTTGTGCTATGTGAAATCAACTAGTTGTAAGGAAACTCTTATAGGCATCCACCTGTGTGAGTTCTTTGAAATAGTCTGATTCACAGAGGCTACACAGGGCTGGGAATGGGTGGGGGTAATGTAATGGTCATACAATATTGTGAACGTAGGTGGTACAGGCCTGGAATCCCAGCATATGAGATGAGGCAAGAGGATCAGAAGTTCAGGGTCATCCTTAGCCATATCTGAGTTGGAGGCCAGCCTGAGCTACATAAAATACTATCTCAAAAGAAACCAAAAAGGTGAACTATAACATTGCCAACCATAGTTTATTTTCAAATTAAAAAAATTATTAACATTATGAAAATACCTATCATGATGAAGTTCTATATACAAAATAAAAAATAGAATTCATGCAGCCACCAACCCCACTCAAGAAAGGGCTGTTCCCAGGACCCTACTTGGTGTCAGTCTAAATGTGAATACTAAGAAGGAAAGTCAGGAGGCAGATGTGTCCCTGCCAAGAACCCTCTATCTGTCAGAGCACTGACCTTCTGTGCCTGACCTGCATTGGGGCATTCCAGGGCTGGCCCAGCATAAGAATATATTCAGAAATCTACTGAGCATGGTTCCATCCTAAAACACATGCCTTCAAAAACACGGCAAAGCAGAACATGGCACTGAGGGACAGTCATCAAAACAAATGTTGCCTTATCATACCATCATCTGCCATGTTGGGTGAGGGAGATGTTGGACAAAGTTTTGTAGTTATGAGTAGGTTCTACTCAATAATTCCACCTGAAAGTTCCTCAGCTAACCCCTTAAGTGTTCTGCAAACACAGTGTAGAGATTCATGGGTGTGTTAATTAGATTGACTGGGGATCAGTTCATAATGTGGGTATAACAGAATTATCAGCAGGCAACACCACAGCGTATAGTTCACATGAAACAGGAAAACTCCATATGCCTTGGGCTTACCAGCCAACCAATTCCCCTGCCAGGCCTGCTGCAGCAGCTCTCTCTGCCTGTCAGCTTCTTCCTGGGCAGGAGTCAGGCTAGCATGAACACCTAACGTTACGTGGTGGCAGCAACCTCATGTGGTCTCTTGGATTTCCTGTGGTGTTGATGTGAATAAATGCCCTGAGAAAAGCAATGGGGGGAGGAGGTTTATTCCAGCTCTCAGTTCCAGGGTTCAGTACAGAGAAAGCCATACACTGTTTTCTCCAAGGAGTGCTCTGTCCAGGCCTCTGTCAGACTGCCAGATGCTGTCCTTACAGACACTGACAACTGTCATTAACACACAGCCTTCCTTTTGAGGAGGCTTGGGCCCGGCTTCAGGTAGCTGGGCTTTTGGCCCAGTCAATGGCAAGAGCCATGTATCTACATGCAGCTTAGCCTTTTGCAAAAGGGCACTTCTGACAGAGCAGTTGTGGTGTCACCACCTGAGGACCCTGGCTTTAGGGCAGATTACAAATGTAAACTCAGAGCTGGCAAAAGCCACTTCCAGGAATGTGGTCTGGTCTCTTCTGGAGATCTGGGTGGGCACTAGAGTGGGTAGCAGCCCACTTCCTTCCACCTCCTGCCGCCCTAGCACTCTCCAGGGTGAGCCTGGGGAATGGGGGAGGTTGGCTCCTGGTCCTTTCATAAGTTTCGATTTCTGAGTTACTATATAGTCCTCAATAGCCATCCTTTCTGGCTTTTTTTTCTCTGTCCCTGATTGCCACCCACATGCTTGCCTCCTCACTGGTGCTAGGTTGGGTGACTTAGAGCATCAGTTTGTCTTTGGAGCCTGTGCCATCCTTTCTGCCTTCCTTGCACTGTTGTGAACCTCCTCTGCTACACTTGCTTTCCATCAGGCTGGCTGCAGTGTGAGATCAGCTCGAAGGTTATGCATTTACTATGATTCGACTCCCTTGCACACACTGCAACAGCCCAGGCCTGGGAAAGATTCAAGGTTAGGCTGTGTAGTGACTACCTATCTGCCCTGGAGTGGGTTGCCGTCTGTGCCCACACAGGGTCTAGACATACATTAAGTCTTTAAGGTACCTAGAGACTGATGCACCAGGAAAGACAGGGGCTGTGTCTAAGCTCACTAGCACCATGCAGATGGGTCAAGGTGTGCAGATGTTGTGATTGCAGCTCTCCCTAGCCATGTTTCACTTTAATGGTGGTCAGAGATCAGAAGGCCAGGAATGAAGGGTTGCCTAGGCTATGGGCCATCGAAAGCTTAATGTCACAGTTAGGGCAAATCTAAAGTCACTGGTCACCCTAGAGAAAAGTCTGGTGAGATAAGAAGAAGCTGAGTTGGGGCCAAATCAGCAGGCTCTGTATGTGCCAACACACAACAGATGTGTGTCTTCCTCCACACTCAGGTTCTTAAAGCTGCTGCACCTAAAAGGAATCCCAGTTAGTGTCCTGCACAGATCACGTGCCAGTCTTAACCTCCCTGTCATCTCAACCGAGGTTCTTGGGAAAGAAAGTACTGATGCCAACAAGCAAGAATGTCTCGAGGCTGTTGAAAGCTAAATTATCAACCACCTTGCCTGCTGCTCTGGAAGTGGATAGTCCAGGAATGTCAGCTTAAGGCTCTTGTGTGAAAGCACGTGGCCTTTGCAGAGAAAGTCAAGTAACAGATGCTGTCTTGCTCCTCAGAGCACATAGTCCCAAAGCTGTGACAGTGTGCTGGAAGTCCTTGCTGTTCCCACAGTGCTTGTATGTGGCTCTGAGAGCCTAGGGCCACATGGGGAGATTGGTCATCAGGAAGTAGTCCTGGAGACATACTTTGATAATTACCTTGTAAACAAGACAGAAGTGACCCATGCTTCCCCTGTAGCCTTCTGCTGAGTGTAGTGGACAGGGGTCTCGGGGTCCTGTCCTCATTTTCCCTTTCTTCCCTTATTGCAGATGGCCCACACGGATGCTGTAACCCAGGAGATTATTGGCTTTCTTGACCAGACCTTGTATAGATCGCATCATCTTTGTGTTGAAGCCTCAAGAAAACTGGCTAGAGAGCTCCTAAACAAGCTGCAAGCTCAGGTCTAGCCGGCAGCACAGAATGTGTGGGCACCTGCATGGGGCATCTGTCTGGTGAAGCTCCTGCAGTGGATGAGATGCTGTTTCTGAGGCAAGAACAAGTGAGAATGGTTGATACATCTGTGCCTTGCCTGACTGAGTGATGTGTGCGGCCTCCTATGCACTCTGTCTGCTTGGCCCAGGAGGTCCATGAGTATTCTGGAAAGGCCCAGACCGCCTGTCATGTTCCAGTCATTCATGATAAGAGCTAGCACTGGCTCCCATTATGCATCTCACTCTGATGAAGGTGCCAGTGATGGTGGGGGCATGCCAGTAGCAGAAGACATGAGCCCTGCAGTGGATGAGGCTGTACCATACAGATGAGCACCTGCCTCACCAGTGACTGCCGCTCAGTGAGGCCTTTGTTCCTCAGTGCAGAAATGCTGCAAGGCACCCACTGTAGTGGAAGGAACAGAGGTGGCCAGAAAAGGGTCATTACTTCCTCCTCCCCTAAACCCCCAAAAGGCCAAAAACTCTGCTTCCTGGGTGACCTATGCCTAGTAAACAGGATTTGGAAACTGAAAGTGAGTCCCTGTCCTGCACTTGCTGTGGATGGGCACGTCTGTTGTTGGTTTTCTAGTGAGAATGTACACAAGTGAGCAGTGTGTGGGCAGAGAAGATCCCACGCTGTGACCCTGCTGTGACCCTCCTGCAGATCTGCTCTGAGAACCCTCACCCCATGTGCAGATCAGCTTTAGCTCTCACAGCAGGACAGTTGATGGCTGCACTGTGTAGAGAGATTGTGGCATAAGGGCCTGGCTTTTCTCTTGCATTTGTGCAGCCAACAGAGACACTGACCTGCACATACGCAGCGGATTCGTCTTTTACCCACCTGCCGATGGGCCTACAGTGGAGTGGAGCTGGACTTTCTGCCTTTTCATTCTGAATAAAAAGTTGTACTTAATTTTAGATTCAGACCTTCCCCCTCCCACCTATGTAAGCTTCAGGTCTCATAAACTTTAGGCCCCGCTTAGAAAAGTTCAATTATGACTTACCTCTGGATAAGCTGGGAGAATGTCCAGAGGGCAGATAGTTGCGTTTGTACTCAGAGTTGTTTCCTATTTCCTGTAAGCCAAATTTGATTACGACTACACTTATCTCAGACAAAGTTGCTGAGTTACTCTCCATTCTGAATGAGAAAACAGAGCACACACAACCATTCTTACTCCCTAATGTTCACCCTCAGAAGTTAGGAAAGATGGAATTATGTGTACTCTGCTCCCCTAGGGCCGAGCCCACCCTGTCTGGGAGAACTGTGCCAAGCACCTTGAGTCAGTTTCCTGGGTGCTCAGTCACCTGCTATAGCATACCAGGACATCTGCCTACAGACAAGGGGGAGCCTTTTGTCTGAGCTCCAGGCTGCCAGCTCCTTGTAATGGTGGTGTAACTTCTCAACCTATTTTCACCTAATGATCCTGAAGTCCAGGGGCCTGGGGAGGAACAGCTGGAGTAGCAGGGACAGAGACAAGTCCCATGACACAGGAACAGGGATGCTGAATGATTGCTGAGGTACCTTCTAGTGGCCAAGGAATCTAGAACAACTGCAACCGAAGAAAGATGAGAAACAAATGAATTTCCCTCCCTTTTCATCCAGAATGAGGTCCTGCTCCTAGCTGGATACTGGACTTTAACATGAAGTCTTTATGCTTTGTGAAAACACTCTTAAGTCATCATAAAGCCATTTCACAAACCCCAATCCAACATTAAGGCAAAATAAACTCCTAGAAACCAGAACCACATTTAATCCAGGCCAAATGAACCCCTCCTCACGAGCCAGTCTCCTCTCATCCTGGGCACATACCCTATTTACCTCAGATGTGGGTGGGAAATATGTGCCGGAGTACTGAAAGCTTTGTACCTCTCTGTAGAAATGACCAGAACTCTCCCTGTCCTCTGGTGGTTCATACACAGCATGAAGTCCATAGGGGTCCACCAGGACTCTCCTTTGCAAGCAACAGGAAAGAGAATTGGGTGTGAAATCAACTGAGGGTTGGCGTACCAGCCTGCAAGCCTGTCAGGTAGCTCTGGCTTGGGTCCTTTGCTCTAGCAGGGACAAAGTCCTTGTGCCTGCTTCTTTCAGACAGTTCTTGCCTCTAAGTATGTGACAGGAAGGCAGGTCTGAAGCTGACACTACAGCTGTGGCTCAGAACACAGGAAGGGTCTGCAGCTAGGGAGGTCCCATGCCCCTTCCAGACCCAGGAAACAACCCAACAAAAATCAGGGGGGAGGGGACACTGGCAAGAAGTCCTTCTCAAATGAGGCATAGCCAACACTGTGGGTTGCCATATTATGCTGTAGGGCTATGCTAGAAGCACCCTGCCCCCAATGTTGTGAACTAACACATCCAAATATTCTAATGCTACACCTGGCAGAGGACCACAGCTATAAGCAGGTCGCTCTTCATGAAAGATGTCCTGCCTTGGAGACACATTAGGTCCAGTTGATACTAGTAGAATGAGACAACCTGACACCAAAATGCATGTGAAAGAATGAACTTCCTAGAAAGACCAAGAAGGTTCTAGAAGCAAGATATGAAGGCAGTGAAGCATTCCACATGCCCTAGTCACAGCAGGCAGGTTCTCTCTCTCTCTCTCTCTCTCTCTCTCTCTCTCTCTCTCTCTCTCTCTTTCTCTCTCTCTCTGTGTGTGTGTGTGTGTGTGTGTGAGAGAGAGAGAGAGAGAGAGAGAGAGAGAGAGAGAGAGAATGAGAACAAATGGGTTAAACACTGCATATGAGGGAACTGCACCTGCCAAGGTTGCCAGTGCTCTCCCATGACTCCCACCATCAGTCAGGTCTCAAGCCTTATGTCTTGACCCATGGGTTGGCTGTAGCTCACCATACACTGGACCCTGACATCTTCCCAAGTGGGGACACGTGGGGCCTTCTCCCTACCCACCATGGTTCCTATTTCCTATCCCTGTCCTGCCAGTGGTTCATGTTTGCTCCTTGCAGACAGCCATGTCATGCCTTAGACCACATCTGAACATCCTCACTGCTGACAGAGCACTCTACAGTTGTAGCCCTAAGGTCCTGTTTTGTGTTGCTGTCTCATATTTCTTCCAGCAGGGAATCTGATTGCTTCTACCCGTCACTCACTGTCTTGAAATAGATCCCTATCTCCTGTACAGCTAGGATTCCTCATACTGTAGAGACACTTCCAGCAGCAGGCAGGCAGGTTCTAAGGTCCCCATGGGAACCCTAATTCTTGGGCCAAATGAATATTAAGGAATGCAGGCAATCTTCCTGGGGGTCAGTACACACTGGACACCTTTACCCCCAGGAAAGGCCCTAGGTATTTTGCTGTGAGGCAAGAAAGAGGGGGCACTGCCTGGAGGTGGTGATGCTTCCCTGGATCTGGTAACCTTCCAGATAGCACTGGGACAAAACAGAGCAGATGCAATTTCAGGAAGTTTCCTTGGCTCATAGTTCAGAGGGACTTGTCATCACAGCAGCTTAGGAATTCAGGCTGAGACAGCTTTCTGCTGTGGTGGGAACCTGTGTGGAGACCTCTCACAGGGCGCCAGGAAACAGGGTCCAGGCAGAACGGCCCTCAGGACCTGCCCCAGTGGCTTTGATCCAGAAGCCATGCCTCTCTCCATCCCAAAGGTTCCAGCAGCTGGGGGCCAAGTTGTTCAAATAGATTAGCCTGTGGGGGACAGTTCCCTGCAAACAGGAAAAGCAGGTGCCACACATGACCAAAAAAATCCCTTCTCTAAATTTCAAACTAATTGCGAATTCAGTAAGAAATGTCCACCAACCCAAGAGACTCTGGGAGAGCGCCAAACGCTGCATGTGTGGGGAAATACAAATGGCTTTCAGTGACAGAAAAAATATTCAGCATAGTGTTAAGAAGTGCTGGCAAGTACAATTATACCTTCATCCTGTGCTGGGCGGTCTGTAGAAAGCTCTGACAGGTGGGGAGTGCAGACAGGCAGGGCCTTTGTGGACTACAGGTGGCCATGTGCCAGACTTTAGTGTGCAAGTCCTAGAAACAGCATGGTAATAGAGTTACTATATCCAGAATTCACCTGTAGATACTTACCCCAAAGGTAAGGTTAGCTTTAAAAAGGCGCAGCCCTGGTGAGATGGCTCAGCAGGTAAAGGCACCACAGGGCTGGAACCCAAGACCATTTAGATGTCCTCTGATCTCACATGTGCACCCTGCGCACTCCCAGCATTATGCACGTATGCATGGTAATTATAAATACAGATTTAAAAATTAAAGTGAAGAAATATGGAAGATGTTATGCCTAAGCTAGACCAGACGGGCAGATGCACAAGGACATTATAAAATTCACACATGATCCCTAGAACAGAGAGTCATGATACAGTCTAGTGATGCCACCAAGGACTTGGGAGAGCAGGGGTGGTGTTAGTGGCTGATGGATACAAAAGATTCCATTTAGGAAGAGAAAGTTCAGAACACAGATGGTGGTGGTCACACAGTGATGAGACATGGCACTGAGGTGTGCTCTCCAAACACCAGAACAGTGAATTCTAGGCTGTGAATATTTTACCACAATAAAACCACTAAAATCTAAATTACAGTTCCCTCCACCCTGTAATACACACCTGCTTTAGGTGTCCCCTTCCCATTTCGGATGGCTCGGATCCCAATGTTGAGCACATGAGGAGTTCCCTCAGATGCTAGTAGACTTGCACACACAGAATCGCCAGGGTTATTTGGTGCAGCTAACCTTAGGAGAAGGCCCTGGCTAGTGAGTTATGCTGTTTCCAGGATTTCAGGAGTCCAGGCGTGGTGGTGCATATCTGCGGTCCAAGCTCTAGAGAGATGGAGGTAGGAGGATCCAAAGGCTAAGGTGACTCTCAGTTACTCAGCAAGCCTGAGGGGGGGTGTCCCATGGCTGTGTGGTCTGACAGTGTGAACACATCTTCTATACAGACTTGAGCGTCACAGTCTTTGGAATGTGTGGAGGGCCCTGAAACAACCCTCAAGGACACTATACATTGGCTGTGGTGCTGCCTCTGGGGGGCTATGAGGCTGGGTGCTTGCCGGGCCATGGTGGAGAATATCTGTTGTAGGTAACAAAGGAGTGAGTGTTATTACAGTGATTGGCTAAGGCGGAGCCCAGGTGAAAAGGGAGAGAGCTTACGTGCATGTCTGATCTACAGAGAGAGAAAATGGGGGGAAGAGGGAAGAGGAGGAAGGAATGAGCGGAGCTGTCATCTCCTGTACATGAGGGCAGCTTCTTGATTGGTTTAAGAGGGGTTTTGCCAAACAGTGCTGAGCGAAACAGGTGGAGTGCCATCTGCGACTTAGGAGACATCTGCATCTCCTGTGCTTTAAGCAGCATGGTGGTACCCAGTACTCACAGTCCAGCATCTGAATAGAGGTTTCTAGTTAAGTACTCTCTGTGGATGGAGCCACGTGCTCTGACATGCATCCTGAGGACATGAGCTCTGTCTCCCACACGCCCAGCATTTTCACAGTCACCATCCTACTCTATAAAGTACCTTCCAACCTCCAGGTTTGCTGAGACCTCCACCTCTGTACCTGTCTCTTCCTGGACATAGTACAACAGGTAAAATCACAACTACAGTTCTTTACCATTAAATCACTATTGCATTTTATAACTCAGCATAAACCACTAACTACCCAAAGCCTCTCACCCCTGTGCAAACCTCACAGCTGCAGTGTGAAGGTGAGGAATGAGGTAAGGCTGTGTTAGGCCCAGGTTTGTTCCCCCCAGCTCTTCAAAGTCTGAAGTTCCACCTAGTTTAGAAGGCTACACCTCTCCCATAGGTTATTCCATCTGGACAATGGGCAGCAAGGGAGGACCTACTGGAGTGGAAAAGAACTTTCTAGAACTTGGGACTCCAAGTGCTACAATTACGGGTGGTTGCAGCACCTCCCGAATTCCACTGCACCAGCACAGCAGCAAGGTACCAGGTTCTAAGGGGGGCTTGAAAGTAATTAGAGGCAAAATGACAAAGGTGGCTTAAGAAATGAGAAGCCACAGGGTACATACCCACTCTGTGTCCAGACACAACCACAAAAAGCTATGTAGCCAGGGCAGAACACGGTTGGGGCTGTCACCTTCCTGGTGATAGCTTTCCCGGAATGCCATGGAATGGACAGTCTGTTAGGGCCCGCCCCATCCTCCTGGTCCTCCACCCTGCCAGTGCCTAGGTAAGGTCATTATACAGGCAAGAGACAGTGGTGGTCCCAGGACAGATGGGAGAGGTCCCATACTCATCCCTGTTCCGTCCTCGGGGGCTTATAGGCCAACCCAAGCCTGTTTCACTGAAATGGCCAGGTTTGATTTTACGAGCCATCTGACGAGAAAGGGCATTGTGTCTCCAACCCAATCCTGTCATGCCAGGTTTCTAGGGCCATCAACCAGCTGCTGAGGCCACATTCTGGTGACTGTGCTTTTGTCTCTTATGCTCCTTTGAGAACATGGACATGGACACTCCCAGTGGGATCAACCTCCAAGGCAGAGCTTCTTTCTGGCCTGTCTTCCCACCGGGACTACACATGCCAACACCAGACGAGGTTCTCAGGAGCCCACCCTGTTCTGGGAAACTTCCTCAGCTTGCACAAGTCTCCTCCCTCCGTTTCACACTGTCTGGTCACTGGTCTGGAAGAGAACTGCCTTATTAGTTCATCAATCTCTCCGACAGCACCAATGGGTGGGAAGGGGGCCATAAAACCTTGCCCTGAATAGCAGGACGGCTGCTCCTCCCTCCCGCCTCGTAAACCCCACAGACCAGCCAAGGGGCCCAAATTCACTGCAGCTAGGCTGAGTTCATGCCCCTCACTGAGACTACTCTCTGATGCCTTTCTTGGGAGGTCCAGGCACTCCCCACCCAGCCCTGGGAGTCTCAGAGATGTGATGGGGCTAGGCCACTCCACTTGAGGGCTGCTGTATGGTCTCGAGGGCTCATTTGAGTATGGGAACCCCACGGTGGCTCAGACTGAAATGCCCTAGGGAGGGAGTGTTCCAAGGGGCTGGCTAACCACTGAGCTTTTAGAAACAACATTAAGCCCCAGCAAGGTGTCTACATACTGTGGGAATGGTTAGAGCAGCCCAGCCACTCAGGGAGCAGGCCAGCTAAGGCCACAGGCCCAGCACCCAGGACTACTTGGGTGGTATAGTTGGGGCAGGGTGTTCTCCTTTCCCTTACCAGGTTAGTACCATTCCTCTACTGGCTGGCTTCATCTATATATAAACCTGGTGGTGACCAGCTGGACTGAAGCAAGAAGCTCTGCATGTGAATCCTTCAGATCCTAATCCTCTAAGTACTACTTTCTGTTGCTCTCTGGGCCACAGCTGCTTTGGAGAGTTGTGGCAAAGGTAATGCTGTGGATAACAGAGGTCCCTATGTGTGTGGCATCCCCTGCTGGCTGGCTGCTCACTGGGCTTGGGAGCCCATGTCCTGCTGAGCCACGGTCAGGAGAAAAAACTGGTAGGAATTTGGCACTTGCCTGGAATGGACCCTGTAGAACCCCCTCTTCGTTTGGTAGGGATGGCTTACACTCTGGGATATCTGCCATTTCTGGTTTCTACCCTGAGGACATTCTGTGACATTTCTGCTCACCACGAGCAAGAATACCTTGCTAGGGTATAGATTATTTCATTCTTTTGATGTGAAATTCATTTAAAAAAAATGCTTTAAAATCCTCCAGTTTTATTGGAGCAGCTGAGTCAGAAAACCCAGAGTCCTTTCTGAGACTCTTTCTCAACCCCACCCTTCCCTTCTTCCTGCCTGGATCCAGCCAGAATTCCCAGTACCTCTCCCCAGGCTTTTGTCCAAAGCCTCACGAACAGGGTGGTGGGCTCCCAGCCAGCCAGCCTTTGCTCCTTCCTGGGGTGTGGTAAGGACAATGGCTGCCTTCCTAGGCCAGGTTCAGGATCTGTGTAGAGGGACAACACACAGTGGGTTCAGGATCTATGCAGAAGGACAACACACAGTAGGGTCACTGCTGCTTCCTCCTATGCAGGGAACCATGGCCCAGGGGTCAACATCAGAGGATCTAGATGCACCCCTTTCCTGTAGACCTGGCCTTGGGTTGAGGCCTGCTCTAATCCTCACTAGAAGCATCTATAGATGACACAGAGGGGCGTGTCTCCCCTGGAGAAGAGATGGTGTGACTCTAGGCCATCAGTGAGGACAGGCTGGCCCAGCCCTGGCCTGTTGTTCTAAGTGGTGGGCATCTGCTGAGCAATAACAGTGACCGTGTTCAGTGGCAGGCACAAGAGGCTGGTGTCTCTGCTGTCCCACTGTGCCTCTTGGCGGGGATCTCACAAGGACCCTCCTGTCCCAGCCCCTCTACCTACTGCAGGTATCAGCCTGTTGGTGTAGCGGTTTGCTCCCATCAGGTTTCTCTCACCCTTCACTTAGGAACCTATGTGACTCCTCAAGTCTGAGGTAAAAGGGGCAACCATGGCTTCCTCCAGGAATGGTTGAAGTGAGGCTGGAGAACGGCATGGAAATAGTGCTGGCAACAAGTGTGTCTGACCACCAAGCACACAGTCTCTGTCTCTCCAGGGACAGAGTAGCAGACTCAAGTTCAGGCTTCCAGGCTTTCAACACAGGCTCACCCTCACATCTGAGTGGTGGGAGGGAGAGTTCCTTAGAGGGGTTCCAAGCCCCTGCTAAGTAGGAAGGCAGGGCCTTCTTCTAGTGCTTGGACATCAAAGCTCTGAAGACCAAGCGCTACACAGCATGCTCCACAGTAAACACTGACCCAGGGATCCAGTGTACATCTCACCTGTGGCTTCTCGATCTGCCCACATCTGGTTTGGAGCAGGAGTCTGGAGTAACTGTCTGAATCCTTCCCCTACAAGCAGTTCCCTCATCACCTGGACCATATGCTCTAGAGGAAACTCTTCCCTGGGTGAGATGTCTCGGAGGAGGAGGCAGACCTCCCTGGACATTCTTCCTCCCTCAGACCCTGCTTCACATCCTATCTGACAAGTTAACGATGCAATGTTCTGTGTCCTGTGAAGTCAGGTGGCTCACTGAAGAGTGGAGAATGCACTTTGTGGACTCCAGAGGTCTCGGCCAGGTGAGGGAAGCCTGCTTCCACAGCCTTCTGAACCTCTGGTGCAGCTACGGGTGGCAGGAGCTGCTGCCTAGCTTGGCAGGGATAGGCTTGCTCTGCTTCTAGCCAGAGGTGGCAAAGGCCAGCTTTACTAAAGATCCTTTACCAAAGCTGTAGCACGGGCATCTGGTTCCCGTGAGGTCTCCCATTAGCAAGAACCCAAGCAGCCAAAGCTAGACACAGGCCTCAGTGACCCACAGGGGCAAGGGAGTAGATCCCTGACAAAACCCACCATAAGCAGCAGCTCTGTTTTGCTTTAGTGATTCCTAAGGACAAACCAAGCCAGTGGTTGGCTGCTCACTCCAGTTCAGAGGAGGTAGGGGATGCTGAGGTTCTCACAGAGGAGCCTTACAGGGTATGTGGTTCCTAGTCCATCTCTAAGCAAGCCCAAAGCGCTTCTGAGAGCAGGGAGCCATAGACTCAGCCATTTATTTCAAGTCTTCACAGAAAGCAGCATAATATTAAGTAGAATTAACACATTTTGAGACTTCTACCATCATGGTATACAAAGCAGATAGCCATTTGTAAGTCCCCGCAACCATCCAAATGCAGTCACTGCTACAGCCCAGGCTCTGAAAACCAATGGTTCTCTTGGACACTCTTCTCAGTCTGTCCTAGAGCCTCCCTCACCCAGCAGATCTGAATGCAGAAGCCTGGCCAGGCAGTGGAATACTCCTTCTGGTTCCTTTTCACAGGGCTCAGTCTTGTCCAGGCTCACGTGACTGCACAGTCTCAAGCATCTTTCTCTAGACAGTGACTGGAAGCTTCTTAGAGCTTGTTCTGTATATTAATATTCAAAGGAAAGGAAACAGTCTCATCAGAGACTCCCCTAGTACCAGGCTGGCCGAGACTCCACATTTGGAACAGAGCAGAGTCCCGTGCCACACTAATTTCCCTTTACTTCCAGCCTTCTCAGAATTAACGTCATCTGGAGGTAGGAAAGGATATCGTGCGTGGAAAGTGCCTGTTCTGATACACGTTCTTCCTTGCTTTTAAGGAGCATCAAATTCAGAAGCAAACTGGAACACCAGCAAATCCGGTACTTTATTAGGACATCTTAGGCTTTCCTGCATTTTCAAAAACAGGAATGCTCTATTGACTGAACACATCAAAAGGGCTCTGCAGAATCCTTGGGGACCAGCCACAGGAGGTGTCATGTGATTCTGCAGTCCCAGAGCATGGCAGCTAGTTTTTGCAATCACAGGAAGCAGGCAGCCGGTTATCCATCTGTCTAGGGGAGGGTGTCCTTCATTCTTTTGAACGACTGCCTGAAAGTCACAGCTCAATTCCAGTGTGTAGACTCAGTCTCTCTAGGACTAGGAACAAAGGCAGCTGCCAGGTGCAACAGTTTATGAGGCTCCGCCTTTTATATATGCCACGGGAGCCCAGTCTCTGGGAGCCAGAAGCCCAAGATAGACCAACCACTGCTGTGGGCTGATGGCCTTAGCAGCCACATAATCCTCCCTTTGATGTCCAGGGTCAATGCAGTCCTGGCCCCACCAGGGCTAGGAGAAGGTATATGAAAGAGAGTCTCACTGTGATCTGTCCTGTGAAGGAAACAGCAATAAAATTTATTACCCAGTCACGACAGTCATTCCAACAGGAGTTCCTCCCAGCCTCTGACCTCTATTTGAGAGGGAACTTTCATGGGAGGACAGGGACAAGACTGGAGCCACACCTCACAATCCTGGACACTCAGAGTGCACAGTCACAGCACAGGCCATGCAGGGCTGTGAAGCCCAGAGAGGTTCAATGAAAGGCTCTACACAAAGAGCTCTTCAGACCGGCATTCTCACTGCTCAAGGCAGCAGATGACAGGGCGTGCTCTGCCTCAGCCACATGGCAAATGATCAGCTTCTGCTCTACCTGCTTCTAGGGAATGCAATCTTTCCAAGGTTAGTCCTGCACTCTATAAATCCCCACCTCAGGAGCACATACAGAGGGATACCACTGCTGTTGGGTCTGGTACCAGACACTCAGGCCCTTCATCTTCTTCTCCGTGGGAGGCCTGCCTCTGGCACTTACAGATGGGTGGGCTTTTTGCTCAAGGGCTCGACTCCTGTTCCTGCTGAACTGAGCCAGTGTGTGAAATGAGAACTGATATCAGCTCAGTAGGCACCGGAGGGCGGGTCCAATCACAGCTGGGCAGTGCCTCCTGGCATGCCCTGGGCATCATCCAGCCAGCGACTGTGGAGACATGGAGACCTGGACTGCAAATACAAGAAAGAGTTCACCACATCCAGCAGGGACAACAGAACCACATCCCCCACCCTCACGTGTGGCATCGGCTGAGACAAGGTTGGCTCAGCTTTTGTGATGCGCCTGGTTTTAGTTTTCTGTGACTTAAATACACTTGACAGTACAGTGGACTAATTAGCAGTAGATCTGTATTTTCTGTAGACACACTTAAGGGTGGTCAGCACGCTGTTTGCACTCTTGACAACACAGCCTTGAGGCTCTCCTCCTCTGGAGTGACCACCAGGCAGTGGCCTCTGCCTGGCAGCTGCAAGTTAACTGTCCCCATCTCACCTTCTCTTCAGGTGCAGAACTTAGCCACTGTGAACAAAGCGGAAACCAATAACTGTTCACCAATCAGCTAAGCTCTGCACCTTGTTAGAGAGGTCATCGCCGGCCATAATTAAAGGGCTGGTGAGCATCTTCGAAGGCTGTTGGCTTCTTTTGTTTCCAAAGAGCCACAAGGTGCCTCTGTTCTCCAAACTGCAGAGAGAAAGTAGCCACGGTTCTGCAGGAGCAGCCAAGGTCATGGTTGCGTGGTAATCCCTGGCAATGTGATTTTAATCTCAAGTCACAAATCAGCATGCCAGGAACCCAAGCAGCCAGAGCAGGTGAGGGCAGTGCCATGCCCGACCACTCCCTTCCACATGCGCTGAGTGTCCTCCACACCGCCTCTGAGCCCACCACGCTAGCAGTGCGGCCTGCTGTCCTTCAGCGGGCTAGCTGCACTGTTTAGAGGAGCATAGAGGACCAGGAGACAAAGGACACATGAGACCAATACCTTAGGGGCCATCCTTGCTCTGAGTATGTGGTCTTTAACCCTGGGGACACACCCTGTTCTCAAATTGCAGACTTTGAATGGCCTGGATGTCTCTGGGCCCCTCAAATAAGAAGCACTTCTCTGACAGCTGGTGTGGTGTGTAGGGAGCACGTCTCTGGGGCTGCTGTGACCAAGCATTTGGTTGGATGAGCTGGGAGACAGCAGAAAGAGTTCATAGAGGAGCTAGGAAGTCGAGGATTTGCTTGATCAGAGGTCAAAAATACCCTTAGAAGAGTCACTAGGACCGCTATGTGACTCCATGGCTCTCTAAAGTGAAGGCCAAGGGACCTGAAGAGGGAACAGTGGCTTTACTGTGATCTTCACACACCACACACCAACAATCCCTGAGCTTATAAATTTCTAGAGAAATGCCTGCAGGAGGCAGTGAAGAGGAACCCCAACTGACTCTGCCTATTTACACAGGCCACTGTCCTAGCTTGTGGTGTGAGGGATCAGCAGGCTGAACAGTTGCTTACTCTACCCCACTATCTCCTCTGCTTGACTATGGTGGTGGTCCCCAGCTCTTCTGCAAGAACATGGTCATACTTCAGTAAACATGTTTTCCCTTCATAAGTGTAGTTCTTTCAGATAAATAAAATAAACATATTACATAGAAAAGGGTTTTGTAAAAGTGAAATGTGAAAATGTAAATTTAATGTCTGACAATGGGTTAAGATTAGCAGCACAATTCTAAATATTCATTAATTAGTAATCACAGAGAACAGAGTAATACAGTGATTGATGTAAAATTTAAAAAATATACAAAAGTAAACATCATACCATGTACCACCATGACAATGACTAAGATGATGTAGAGATGATGATTTGTGACTGTGACAGAAACCCACTAATCCATACTTGTCTCAGAACTCCATGCTCTGTGACTGAACTACACTACTAGTCAACAAGCTGGCCACAGAAGAGGCAAGTAACAGCACAGCCAAGGACTCCGGGAGCCAGGGTGAATCCTGTTCTAGCATGAGATGGAAACAGACTTGCCCTTAGAACGAAAGTGTCACTTGGATGGAGGGGCAGAGAAGACCTGCTGCCTACCTCACCGAGTGTCACTGAACAAGGGGGATGGGCAGGAATACTCTGCTGTCTACTTTACAGGTCAGGGGGACAAGAGACCAAGGAGTCTCAGGTTTACACAGCCTCTAGGAGAGATGCCTACATGCCGAAGCTTGGGGCAATGAGGCCACAGACACTGTGTTAACCTTGACCCTGGAGCCTGTGGATCTGTACAAGACCCAAGGTGGCTAAAGCAGAGCCAGAGGGCTGTGACTCCTTCAGTAGGGCACCTGTTTGACACCATATTTCCAGAAGATGAGGTGGCTCTAGAGATCCGGAGCCTTCCTGTTCTTGGGGACCCACCCTGCTTACTCCCCAAGACCGTTTAGCAGCCCTCTGGTGCTGTGGTGGCCTTGGCTCATCATGAGGCTTACCAATTGATTGGATGGTTAGGAGGAGAAAGGAAGGAGAGAATTACCTCTTTAGAACAGCATTTCGGTCACCACCTGGGCTGATGCTCTGTCCATGTGTTCCTTCACCAGCTCGAAGCACCTGTGGGCAAGTTGCTGCAGCCTGGCATCCTCACTCACCATCAGCTCCCCATATAGGTATATGCCCATGGCCTGCAGACCACGGAGGCCAGAGAAGAGTGGGAAAGGGGTAAGGAAGACGCTGTGCATGTTTATGGGGACTTGTTTGTATTGCTTCACACAAGCTGGTCTAAAAACACAAAGGACAGAGAATCGGCTGCCACGCAGCTGACCAACTGTAGTTTGTACTTTCTACTCTGTCTCCGTTGTCCTTATCAACACTTGACAGAAGCTGAACATGGTAGCACAGGCCTTTAATCCCAGCACTGGGAGGCAGAATAGGAAAATCTCTGTGAATTCAAGGCTAGCCTGGTCTACATAGCAAAGTCTAAGCTACCCAGAGTCACACAATGACACCTTGTCTCAAAAAACAAACAAAAAAAAACAAAAAACCAAACCAAACAAACAAAAAACAACCCAACAACAGAAACACAGAATTCTATTGATTCTGTCAACAGACTCCGGTGCCCAAGTGGCAAGCTGTCCTATGGTGGCTATTGTCAGGAATACTCTGGGTAGAGCAGAGAGCTCCCAAAATGGTCACTGTGGAAAACCTTGTCTGTCAGGTCAGTGTACCCTAAAAGGCAGCTGGCATGAACTCATTCACCAAGTCCATCACCTACCAGGCCACAGAGACCACATGGCCCAGCAGTATTGGCAGGGCAGACGCTGTCACTTTGGCTTAACCTGGCCACCAAAACGTCAGACTCTTGGCTCTTCTGCTTTGAAAACAATGCTACACAGGCTTGAATTCACACGGTGCCAACATTAAAAACAGTCAATCCATTCTGCAAGCTCCGCCTGCTTTCTTGTGCTATGGAGCTTCCCAAGGGTTCCATTTGGCTTCAAATTCAAGGGCTTCAAAGTCAGCGTGAGGTTAAAAACTCAGTGTTGGTGTCCAAAGTGCTTTCCTGCAGGGGTCCCTGTACAGTGGACAGCATGGCTACTATACTGAGCTGCTCTTAGCTCTGTTCCTGTCTGCTTTCTCAAACAATTCTTACTCCATTGTGCAAATGTGACATTTCTGCTGCAAAAAGTCACATCCTTTTCTTTATGGGAATAACCAGCCCTTACTTTGCTGACCGCCCCTGTCCTTAGACTCTGTCAAAAGTCCTTTTGTCCACCCCACTCAAAGTGGCTCTAGGCCATCAGCCCACAGTTTGCACACAGACTGGCCAGAGGCACAGGCTGGGTTTGGGAGTGGGACAGAACATGGGGAAGGTCATGTGGAGACGTGTCATGAGGTACAAAATGTCAGAGGAGGTACCCTGAGGGATGACCCCAAAATGTGCCACAGACCAGAGAGGTGGAGCATGAGGTTATGGACACCACACACACATACATGTGTACACACATACACAGAGCCTGAGATTTGAGGCAGGAGACTGCTTCCTAGGACATTCTTAAAGGGAGGAAATTCACAGGCTAGGCAGAGCCTGGCACGGCATGACATGGTGTGAATTCCCAACAGGTAATCCAAGGGTCTCCTGGATGATTCACACATGTGCTGTGCTTGCAATTAGAGCCTCTATAAACTGGATGGACCAATGGCCTTGGACTGAGAGTTCTAGGGTAAGCCTCACCTAATGCTACATTCCATCTATAGCCAGGGCAGAGGATGGGGTTCTGTAGGGACACTGAGGGGATCAGCTCACAACTGCCAGTGATCCTCAGATGCTAACTAGCCCTTCAAAACTTTTGAAACTCTTCCAGTTATTTGTTCTGACAGGGATGTGGAGAACTTGGGACTGGTAATGGTGGCCAGGAAGATCACACTCACCTGATCCTCCTGTAGGAACCTCTCGACCTGATCGTATGCCTTTGTGTACTTATGCTTAATAGCCAGTTCACACCATCGATGGCGAACCTGGGGAAACAAGACAGGAAACTTGGTAAGCAATGCTGCTCTGCCTGGAGAGTGTGAGGATAAAGAACCTCTGCGCTGCAGTTTCACCAACTCGTGGGGCACGCCTGCAGGCAGTGTGGCTGAATGAGAAGTTGCATTTCATTTCTTCCTAAAAGCGAGGACTGGACTCCTAGTACAAGGACTGCCAGCCAACATGAAGCTTCAGGCAGCAGCTTCACTGTGCCACACGTAATTGTGCACAGCGAACAGGTAAGTGCAACAGGGATGAGGGTCAGGCCCGTACTCAGTCTGTCTGGCTCGGTGTTGCCAGTTTTAACAATTAAAACACAGTATGCAAGAAGATGCCAACTCCGAGCTCATACCAAGCCCTGGTACCTCTCTTGAGGTTTATGGAGAAGCTCCAGCAGGCTGCTCTTGAGCTGGCAGCTCCTGCTGAGAGTCCACTAGACTCTAGTTGAAAGGCTATGCTCTTTTCAAAGACTATCCTAAAAGTTTGCTGCAGGAACTTGCCAGGAACCTCTTGCCCTACCTCACAGGCACCCGCTGCCTGTGAGACAGCAGTAAAGCCACCAGCCACAAAAGCCTTCTCTCTGTGTCGAGGCACATTAAAAAAAAAAAAAAAAAAAAAAAAAGATTTATTTATTTTATGTATGTGAGTACACACTTGCTGTCTTCAGACACACCATAAGAGGGCTTCCGATCCCATTACAGATGGTTGTAAGCCACCATGTGGTTAGTGGGAATTGAACTCAGGACCTCTGGAAGAGCAGCCAGTGCTCTCTTAACCGCTGAGCCATCTCTCCGGAACCCACATTAATTTTTTTTTTTTTTTTTTTTTTTAAAAAAACTAGGAGCTTCTGCCTGCTTGGTTCTCCAGAGTACACTGCCACAACTGTTGCCAGCAAGCTGTCTGAGCAGCCAGCCAATCAGTGGATGCCACATCACTGTTTTAGTATCAGCCAGTAGAGTTTAAAGTCTCTCCATGTTACCCTTGTTTTTATTGCCTTTGATCCATTTGCAGTTGGGAATAAATGTTGACATTTTGGCTAGGCCCCATGCAAATCACATTGCTATACAAGACTTCTAAAATTTAACAGTGCACAGGAGTGGGGATAGGGGTGGGGGAGCCCCTAGGAAACCATAAAGAATTACCTCTCCTGTGATCTAGCCAGGGAGTAGCACCAGGACTATGGGCATCTGGTCCAGAGATGACTCTGGAACCAAATGGGCAGAACACTGGGGTCAACAGTCCCTGGGGTTGTCTGTACCTCTTTTTTTCCTCCTAACTCAAGGTCTTTCCAAAGGCCTAGCCACATCTACAGCCTGGTTTGTGAACTCTGGTAACGAGCACTAACTAGCCAGGAGACCCAGGTATGACAGTCACCCAGGGGCTACTGCTCTGCCACTTGCTCAGGGCCAGGGAAAGAACCTCACTTTTCTCAACTGCAAAACAGCAAAATACTTGTGCTCGCTTTTAATAAAGGCACACATATGAGAGCTCTGTCCAAAGTGTTCTGAGGACCTTTAGTGAGGACCTGGCTGAACTACACAAATACATGTACCCACTGGCACACATCCGAGAGCTCTGCCGGACCCAGCTGAAACACTTTAACCGCTATGACTTTTGTCATTCTAAAAGTGCAAGTTACATTTCAGATTTTATTTTGAGAGTAGAAGGGTTTTAGAAAGCTTCAGGATTGAGGCCTGGGGTGAATGGTGAGACTAACTGCTCTTTGGGTAAGAGATTTATTCAGTCATTAATGCCATAGACAGAGGGAGAGCAGCATGGTAGGGCTCTGAGGACAGATCAGGCAGGGAGAGGTCCTTCAGAGGAAGGACGGCTTTCACATCATCCATTGCTGGGCAGTCCACAGTACATGTATGTAGTCAGAATGTCCCTGATTCCAATGGGCAGAAGGGAGGCCTAGGATCAGCTATGAGGATAGGGGAAACAAGAATCTAGACAAAAAAGGACTTCCCAAGTAGCTCCCCTACACCCAAGGCAGGGTCTCATATAGCCTGAGCAGACCTTGAATTTGATGCACAGCCAAGGATGATCTTGAACTTTTGCACTTCCTGCCTCCACTTTCCAGGTGGCAGGATTACAAGTGTGAGGAGCTGTGTCTGATTATGCAGCAGTGTATCAAGCCCAGGGCTTTATGCACGCTAGTGAGCACCTCTACCCACTGAGCTACATCTCTAGTCTCTCACTTTCTTTTCTGTGCTTTCCTCTTATTTACACACAGAGAAGAAACAGAGCATACACCAGGACCCATTTAGCAAAAGGCCCTGGTGGGTGGGGGCAGGAGGCTCCAGCAGCCCTGCTGGGGTATGTGAAGGGGTCCAGGAGGCCATGTCACAGAGGCTCTTTCACAACACGAAGTCAGCGTTTCCACTTCTCTTACAGTTAGAAACGCTTTATTGTCGTGACTAATGAGAGAGCCGATCTCTGACCCCTGAAGGCTAGCTAACATGGCATCCAGGAAGGACAGACTGTCTCTCCCACCCCACAGAGAGCAGGACAAAACAGCCTTTTCATCATTGAGGGCTACATGCATTTCAGTACTCCAAAGACAGGATGTTTAGAAGACACCACAGAGATGCTGCGTCCCAGTCTCCACTCACTCAAGCACTTTTAGTTTTCTTTTTAGTTCTCGGGGCAACAAAGAACATCTTAGTTTTCTCTTCCAGACTTGTAAGCACCCACAATCCATCTGCTCACAGAACAAGGTTAACACCTGCTACCCCAGTGCAAGCGCACACCAGTGGATGGCTGAGTTGCCTTCCTCCAGATCACAGACTTTGGTGCTCTTCAGAGGGGACACCTTGACTCAAGTTCCCTCCTGGACTGACAGTGGCAGGGAGTCAATACTCTGCCAGCTGAGCCTCAACACTCAGAGGGATGGTGCCTGTAACAGTGAAGGCGGAAGACAACCTGCAAAGCCATTTAACTTTGATGCTGCAGCATTCCCAGCCTGTGCAGCAGGCACCTCTGCATTCTGAGAGACACTGTTGAAGGCCCTTCCGTGATTCACACTCCGACCTTCAGTCTGCAGTTCGTACATCTTGAGCTACTCCCACCGTTGGGGCTATCGGCCCCTGGCAAGTGGAGACAACTTGCAGGAGGGACTGTTTACCAGGTGTAGCAGGGCTATGGGAGAGTGGATGGACAGAGGACACTGTCACACCAACTAGTCTAAAGGAGCTGAGAGCTGTTTCTGGAAGAGCTGCCAGTCAACAGGGACAGAGAACCAGAGCCCCAGGGAGGAACCTTATGAGGGCAGCCTCCATCTTAGAAGGTGGAACCTCTCTTTCTCAGTCTGGTTAGTTAGTGAACCTTTACCTTCTCTTAATGGATCACTGGCTCCCCCCAAATCTCCTCTCTCCCCCCATTTGTCTGTAGGATGTTTTGGGTGTCAGGGAGATTAACTCTTGACTAAACTGCAAGCTTTTTCAGCAGAGTCATCTTGACTGCGGCCATGGTGATTTTGCTTGCATTTCTGAATGGTTCTAGTTGAATGTACTGATTATCCTTCCTACAGTTTTTCAATTCTGTTCTTTTAGTTTTAGCATTTTGTTTATGTGTATGCTTCAGATGATCTAGCCTCACACTTGTCTTGGGTACTCTTAGACATAGTTTTGCTGTTTTAGCCCAGGTTGATCTAGAATTTCCAGTGTAGCTCAAGGCTGCCTCCCAAGTTCTGGGATTATAGGTGATCCACCACACTTGGAAAACTACAATTTAAACTGTTTTATCAACTGTTAGTGGAGTTGAAATTTAATGATTTAAACAGCAACTAAAATTCAGGTCATCTCAAGCTTTTGCTAGGAATCCTCAGCAAGTCTGGAGTTAGCAAACGCTTAGTCTGAAATAGCACCTAGATGGTCAGGCCAGACCAAGATGGCAGAGGCCAAGGGATGGGTGAAAGCCGGAGTAGGTTGGCAGGGAAAGGCCAATCAGAGCCATTTCTGGAAATGAAGTTGAGTGGCTCTTGCCTCTTTGGTGTCTGTACTGGACACATGACTACCAAGAATTTGCTCTCTCTTCTCTTCTGAGCTGAAAATACAGAGAACTAACAATCCTGAGTGGGGCATGAAGAGGGAGGCACAGACTACAGCCCAGCTGATCTCTCACTGCCCCAGGCTGAGGGACAGGTGCCCGTGGATATGAGCACAGGACCTAGCTCACCAATGGCAGGAGAGAGAAGCTGGGTTACCAGAGACTTCCTAGAGGCCATAACTTGATTCTGATGTGATACATAGGTGTGTAACAAAAAGTTGCATGTGGTGCATGCCTCTAATTCCTGTAGTCATGAGGTAGAGGCAGGCACATCTCCTCAAGTTTGAGGCTAGTTTAGTCTATATAGAGTATTCCAGACCAGCCAGGACTATGTAGTAAGACTCCACCTCAAACACACATACACATACACACACACACACACACACACACTCACTCACTCTAAAAAACTACTTTCCAGGATGCTCTGCTTAGAATGTGGGTTTTCACCCAGAGGTGCTGCCTATACCACCAGAAATGGATTCCAGAACTCTGTGGGCCTTCAGGACCTGCACCAATACAGGGACCGGTGTGTGCGGTGCTCGCCGTGCTCGCTGGGTTGGGTACAGATGAGACAAAGGGCACATGGAGGAAAGGTCTGCACAAGCTGTCATGTCCGAGCTACATATGAGGCCAGACAACTAAACCTGCCAGGTAATTCACATAGCAGTGCTGGGTTTTTACAATGGGACTGCCACCAAGATGTGCTGTAGCAATAGGTCTAAGAACACAGGGCCCACAGTCAGCCAGGGTCTAAAAGGCATCAAAGCAGACAAACACAGGCTGTGGCTCATCCAGTCCAGAAACAGTAGGGACAGTTAGCTACATAGGCATGGGAGAAGGGGTAGCCAGGGGAGTTCCAGCAGGCATACATACACACGCAGCTATGCCAGAGCATGTGCACATGTGCACACACAGATAAGCTGTCTTCAACATTTTCCTATATGCAATACACTGAGTTATTGTTGTTTTAATGCTAGTAGTTAACATATTAAATAAATGTTGTGGTCTGCTATTTTATGGGAAATTAAACAAATCTACCTCCCTAAAGTGAGGACCAGAAGAGTGTGGTCTTCCTAGGAGGTGGGGGGCCATTCCTGAGAGACTATAGATAGATACTTCAGGTGACTCTACATAGTAAATTTGCCTTCTAGTCTACTACAAAAGCTGACTATTGAATCTGTGAGACTTTGGAGATAGGTAATACATGGGAATGTGTGCCCAGATGACAGGGCAGGACCTACTTCTTCTCATCCTAGGTGATGACCGTGAACAAGGTGGGATCCAGGAGAGAGAAGGGAGTGGTGGGGACCACACAGCTCAAGACCAACCAACCGTGGCCATGAGTCTTGGTTGCAGAAGAGAGCATGGGGCCTAGATGACTGCTGGAAGGAAGAGAAGAGACCTTGGGATTAGTGCTCACACCTCCTCTGGGAAGTACACCAGGGGCTGAATTCTGGGAATTTCCAAAACCATTTGTACAGAGGACTCACTTGGACTCACACCAACCCCAGCTATGTGGCAATTCTGTCCCATGTACAAGGTTACCGTGAACCAGAAGCTCCCTCGGAGCTGAAAGGCCTCTTCACTTGGAAACAGCACAGAGGAACCCTGCTCTTCTGATGTCTACAGTCTTAAAGTACTGCCACCTAGAAGGCTGCTGCTATTCCTGAACTGTGCCTCAAATTCAGGGCTATGACTCTGACCACCATCAGGGATCCCACATTTAGTGATCTCTCTCCTGGAAACAGCTGATGCCCAGCCTAGCTCTCCTTCCAACCCAGGGGACTGCAGTGCTAGCTTCCCTCAGCTCTGACAGTAGGGCCTGACACAGTCTTTCTGTTCAAGTCCAGATGCAGGGTACTACTGTTCCTCTGGCCATTTGGCTTTGCCCCTGAAGAACAGGGCAGGCACGGCTCCATACTTAAACCATTATTTACAGAACAGGCAATGGGCTGTACTGACCTAGATTGTACAGTGCTAGCCAAGTGTTTCCTCCCCAAACCTACCATGTTAATCCAGGTGGGAGTCCCTGAAACCAAGGGGTGGATTCAACACGACATGTAGGTAGCCCTGAGTGCTGGTCCCAGTTCCCGAGTCCTGTTGCTGTCTCTGCAGTTCCAATTCCAGTCTCAGCATTCATTTTGAAAGGATTATTAAAGGGGAGATCCTGCATCTCACTTGCCTGTGGGAACAGTACAGGGGCTGGTCCAGTGCTGGGGTGGCCAGGCATGGAGGGTGATGCCAGTGCAGAGAGAATGAGCGCAGGCAGCAAGAGCAGAAGGTTCCTGGCTACAGGCATGTAGGTCTGCCCTGCTTTATGTTCCCACCACAGGTCCAAGGTCATGGGGCTAACCAATCAGGGGCTGGAACCATAGCCTGAGCCAAAAGGAACCTGTCCTCTTTACAAGCTGATTAAGGCAGTTGTTGGACTAACAGCTGCCTAAAATACATCTTACAACAAGGAGTCAGCCATTGACCCCCAGTGCTACAGCAGCAGCTCAGTGGTTAGTGTCGACTCAGCAAGCTCAAGGAGGAACTCAGTCCCTCCCTCCCACTCACAGTCTGCTTACTACTGCATTGGCTCATTCTTTGTGTTTTTCAAACGTTCATGTGTAATTATTAGAAAAGCCTGGAATCTCAGTGTCTACTGACAGTTATAGCAACTTAAATCCTCACGGCGTGCTTGTAATAGTTAGAAAGTCAGTCTCAAATAAAAGCCTTTAGCTTTGTTGCAGAACTAGTGTTGAGGCAGGCCAATAGGGGTACCAAGCTGGCTGCTATGTCTCTGGGTGGTAATGCTGCAGAGTTCTGTGGCGAGTTGGTGAAAGCAAGACACTTAGCCACTGGTCCCACTGGCCTCCAAGCACAGTGCCTGCTTGTAGCATGCTTCTGAAAATGGAGCGCTGAATGGACAGCGCTTCTGCAAATGGAGAATGCTTTCAGTGACTTTGAAATTATAATGCACAGTTGGAAGCTATAAAATGCTTTGAAGAATACCACCCATCCTATTTATGACAGGAAGCCCCTTTCTTTCTTAGTCCTTTTGATTTTGAAATTTACTGCTAAAGGAAAAAAAAAATCTGTACAGGGAACATGATCTGGGAAGTCCATTAAACCTCATTTGGAGTTTCATTTTATATCTGTAAACAGAAAGACGAAGGCTTGGGGCTTTTGTAAGTTAATAAGTCTACACTGCACTAAACAACTCTGCTTTTTCAATTTGTGTGCTTAAATTAGATTTACTTGCTTTAAAGAGGGTTCACTGATGGTGAGAGGCACAGCCACTGCAGGGCTACAGGCTGATGGTACCACCAGCTAAGAACTGTTCAGGGGTGTCCACAATGGTAGGTACTGGCCTGCTCTTTCTCCTGAGAGACCAAAGGACTGTCAGCTGTGGTGTGTGAGCCACACAAAACTTTCAGCATCTGTGTTACTCTACTGCTCCTCCTCTCCCTCACTGCTCGCTGCTCCCAAAGGACTGTGACTTGAACATTACTTTCGTAATAAAGGGAGTTAGACCTTACTTCAGTGCTGCTGTGCAGTCATGTTAGTACATTCCTAAGCCAGTGTTAGGAGTGACACGTGGAGACCGGGAAGATAGCTCAGGGAGTAAAGTTCTTGCCTTGCAAATATGACGAATGGTGAGCCTGTAATCCCAGCAACTACAAAGACAGAGACAGGGGCTTACTGGCCAGCCAGCCTAGCCTAACAGATGAGAGACCCTGTCTTAAAACAACACCCAAGGCTGACCCAACCCCATGCACACACAGGCAAAGCTTGTGGTACCGACTGCCTCAAACCTTGAACTGCACTGGAGAGGCACACCTGGCCTCAGTAGGGCCAGTTTCTGTCTCATCTTGCTCCTTAAACTCTGCTGGGGGCAGAGAGGCCCAGAGCCACTTGATGAGGCTAGCCAGGCTCTCTGATACAGCCAGCAGTGTAGAGGAGGGTCTGTGAGAGACGGTCTGCTTCTCCACAAGGCAGTCCACACAGAGGTGGTGCTGCAGATGTTTACAGAGGCTTTCTGTGTCCCACAGCATGGGCTCACTGTTCAGTACCAGCCTGCTGTCACCTTCCCTTGCAGGCCTGTCCTCTTTTATCAGAGGAACGCACCTCTCCCAAAGTTACATTCTCTAAAGCTTTTGGTGGGGCAGAGTGGATTCCACGTGGCTCCTAAATGATGTCAGCTATCATACCCTAGGCTGTCACCAAGTGTTAGACAATTCATCATGAGATTTTAAAAACTGCCTTTTCTGAACCTTCTGCTACCTCAGAGCAGAGCTTCTTCACAGGGACATCACCCCTCAGGAAATATCTGGCAATATCTAGGGACATTTGGAGTTCTACAACGGGAGAGAGGGAGCCTCATAAACAGAGGAGCCATGGATGCTGAATACCCACACCACAGAATCTCGAAGTATCAGAAATTGGGGGCCAAGAAACCTTGGAGTATCCCCACCCCCACTCCATCTCTGTCCCTATCCTAGGGGAAAACACATGCCAACAAACCATTAACTCAAAGTCCAGGAATTCTGTGACCACAAATAAAAAGGGCTGTCCCAAGCAGGAAGATGACACATACCCAGTGGCTAAGTTTTTCCTCTTTCTGCTTTAGTTTATCGGGGGAAAAAAAATACAGAGCTGAACAGACAGCATAGACTCTATCAGCTAAGAAAGAGCCTTCCCATGAACAGAAACCACATTAACCAATGGTCATGCACAGCTGGGTTATGGCTCAGCGGTTGAACATGTTCCTGACATGTGCAAAGCCCTAGATTCTACCCCTAGCAAGACAGCCCAGAAACAACCTGATAAACCCAACCATAGGTTGTTCATGTTTTCTTAATAGTCTTGCACGGTTCCTCATCTTACCTTGTTAACAATTCTGTGAAGAAAGTATTTATGGATTTATTTTACTTCTCAGAAAATCAAGGTTTAGGAACCTTCTCCCAAGTCACCAAAAGGGAGGGGTCTGGAGAGCTGGTGAGAGTGTGGATCTCCAACTGAGGGTTCTATCTGCTAGCACATCCTGACAATGTCGTGCTCAGACACAGCACATAGTTTCCAAGGAAAACAAAATCAGATATAAAACCCTAGAGCAAAGATGACTTCATCAAATCTCCCATCCCTCAGTGCTGGCAGTATAGTTGAGATAATGTTTTGCTGAGGCAGAAAATGAGGCCAGGGGAAGGCAAATGGCGTGTATCCGCACCTGAACCTGAACCTGGGTGTTTAGAAATCAACCACGAGTAGTACTTCAGGGATGGGCATACACTACCATTCTGCTTTCTTGCTTTTATTTTGAGACAGGATCTGTGTAAACCAGGTTGGTTTGGAATGTGCTATGCAGACCAGGCTGGCCTCAAACTCACTGAGATCCACCTGTATTTGGCTCCAGAGTGCTGGGATGAAAGCATGCCACTATACCTAACTCTGACTCCTGTTTCATCCTGGTGGCTCTCTACCCCTTTTTCTGTGGTAATTTGAGACTGGTTTCACTATGCAGCCCAAGCTGGATGGGAATCTGTCCTGATGTTTCTGCTCCTATGTGCTGCTGCTGACAACCTTCCTTTTATGTTACAGAGCTTCCCACTTTGTTAAGAGATGAGCTGTCAGTGGCCTTGTCTCATCTTCTCACCTTTCTGGCCAATGTCTCACCCTAAATATCAGAGTAGGGCACACTGACTATGGGCCACTCTGGTCACTGGCCATACAAAGCAGTGAGACGCTGCTTCTGAATTTTCCAAAATTACATTAGAAAGATATGTGTGTGTGTGTGTGTGTGTGTGAGAGAGAGAGAGAGAGAGAGAGAGAGAGAGAGAGAGAGAGAGAGAGAGAGAGTATACACATATATACATACACTCACACACATATACGTGGATTGTGTTAAATGAAAAATGTTGAAGATGTTTTAGATCAAGGTTATGTCCCAGTCTAAAATGTTCATGGTGGCCTTCACACACAAGTTGCCTGAAGTAAGCTGAGGGCTGAGTCTAAAGGGATGTGCATTGCATTTTGTCATGAGGGGCATGGCCAGCTGGAGCCACAGGTTGCAGCAAGTTCCTTCTCAACCACGTACGCCTTCAGGCCAGTAGGAGGAATGGGAGGGCAGCCTTTCAGCAGGTCTTAGAAACACTCTTGCTATAATCACAGACTCCTTATTCAACACCAGACCCAGAGCTTGACAGTGATCTGCACAGAACACTGCAGGCCTAACTTACCTCAACCCTTCTCTGGGGAGGCTGGGCACATAAACCGGCTACAGAGGTCTTTTTGACCATCTTTCAAGTGACTCCTACTTATTCCATATCTGAGAACCCGGACAACTGGATGGAACACCCTTGCTTGCTCACACATACACACTCACAGGGAGATAGTGGAAACCAAGTCAGAAACCTCAAGATTGTTTTCACGAAGGAACAACTCTTTCTCCTGTGGAGTGTCTGTCTCTCAAATAAAAGTAGCTGATAGTTCAACTTAGTTCCTGCTGCCTAGTCACCAGAAAGAAGGCACACTTAAAATCTGAAGTTTCTAGAAAGCAACATGATTGCTGAAAATCAGGTTGCGTTTTGGATTCAAAGTGACATTTCACAGGAACTTCAGTACAAGAAAAGCCACAAGCATAAGGAACTGCAGCCACACTAATGACAGAACCACTAGCACAAAACCGCTGCTTAGTTTGAAGTCCCTAGTGCAGGATCTTCAATCCGCAGCCCCAGCAAGGGCCACAGCTGCGAAATGCTGTGAGAAGTGACCAGAAGCAGAGTTGGCGAGAGTCCTGAGGAGGGCTAGTCAGTCATACTGAGAGACACAGGTTAAGCTTAAAACAGCTTTCCCGGCTTACAACAGCATTCACCCATGTGTTCCCAGGTGTGGGGCTTTTTGTTGCATGTGCTTGCCTCAACAGCAAAGTTGAAGAGTTGCTGTTGCAGAAACCACGTGGCCTGAACTATGAACTCTCCGGTCCTTTACAGACAACATTGGCTGGCCACTATCCTGACATGTGCTGAGTCTGTACATCTTTTCTGGTCTTGTGGAGCCACCTCTTGTCTTCAATGTTGCTTCCTCTGAGGGGCCTTTCTTGGATACTTGGTTTAGAGATGTTTGCCCTGTGTCTCTTCACTCTGTGTCACCCCTTCATAGCTTTTTGGGTGAGCCTGACCTGCATGCACCATTTCTTTCTCAGTGTGTAGATGTTAAGGATCAATGCTACCGTCAGATCATGAGTGTGTAAAAGAAGCCAGGATACATTTAGCCCACCTGGGCACCAAGGATCACAGCAGAATCCATACTGCCTTTGAGCAGTAAGATATAGTTTCTGATATTTACAGAAAAGGGAGACACCTACTTCCTTCTCAAAGATCTAAGGAATGATACACAGTAACTGCATCAAGCTGTGAGTTAAGACAGGATGTGTGACATGCCAACAGGAGGAAGGAGTTGCCAGGGATTGGAGCCTTGTGGCTTCCTGGCATCAAGGGACAGGTGCTCAGCACCTGCTCTGACCTTCCCGCCCAGTCAGTGTGGGCTGGCAGAAGCCTCGGCTCCAGTGGGATCCAACCCCGTCAAAACACAACCCTTTGCCTATAAATAGCAAGGTCTTTCAAACACTAATTAAAAATAAGTCTGGCATTTGGAGTCTCTGATAAACAAAAGGGCTAGGAGCAGAAACAAACAAATGTGATCTATCCATGGGTGGAAAAGGGTGCCAGTATCTCCCTATGGACTTCTTTCCACTGCTCCTAAATCTATGGACTTGGAAGATGTGTAATAAAGTCCTCCTTCCTGAGGTACTCCTCCTGAGCTACTAAGGAATTGTTTGCCACTTTACTGACTCTGAAAGCCATTATAACATTTCACATAAGCCAACTGGTCTAAAACAGAAGCTCAAAAACAGACTGTATTGAGTAACAAGAGCCTGAACACACCCTTGGTCCCACGTGCACCTCATACCTGTGCACACCCGACTCAGGAGGGCTAAGTTTCCAGGGTCCTAACATCCCAGGTGCTAGTGGCTACCGACTGCAGTGCATAGAAAGCTCAGAGTTAAAGTTTCTTATGTTCTCTGCATTTTAGAGCTCTGTGTCAAGGACCATTTCTCTTTGAACTTTTTCTTATGATGATTAAATACATTAAATATTTATGATTTTATATTTTTTTCAAACCTGGAATCCGTCTAGGATCTGTACTGTGTTCTTAATAAACTAAAATATATTAAGTCTCACATCATACTGCATTACCACAACCATCCAATTTTACTTTTTAAACCATGGCTGCTAGATTCGTTTTTCATTTCCTTTACACATGGCTTCTTTCTTGTCCTAGCTGAATGCAGCCGAGCCACTCCCACACATCTGAGCTGAGTTTCCTTAATGAACAAGGGAAAAGCGGCACCACCAGAGCACAAAATGACCCGCCCAAGCCTTAATTCAAAAAACTCCACCCCATAGCTCAAGCTTTTGGGAGACTTGTATCGTCTTTATAATTTACATAGTAGGATGGAAAACTTAGGCCTCCAACCATTTCATGTACAAAGTGACCACAAGAGACCCCTGGAAAAGAGCAGGCACTTGTCTGAAGTGTCAGAAGGCTGATCACTTGTCGCTGGTAGCCCAGCCCTTGACTCCTAAAGCAAGCACAAGGCATCATACTACAGCCAGCAGCAGCTCACAGGCTGGGGTTGCAGTGGGTTCATTGCCTTTCCATCAGTAGGGGCACACAGTTTCAACTGTGTTACCTCTGCATCCTGCTCCTGGAGATGGTACGTCTGCTGGAGACAATGCAGTGTCTGGGGGCTCAGGGTCTTCTGCTCTAAGAGCCACTCCAAAAGCAAGATGATCTGGTCTGGAGAAAGCTGAGGACAAAAGAAACAGCCCTTGAAATGTCAAGAAGTTAATACCAAGGTTCTGAGCAAGAACCTCAGAGCCAGGGAAACCCCGCCCTCTTAATGTCTGAGGAATGGAGAGAGCACCTGCTGACTTTCCTCACACATCATGATTGTCTGAAGTCCCAAAGATTTGCATCCTGGTCTGGCAAAGCCATTTTCCCTGGTTTATCATGTTGGGTATGTACTTACAGAAGATTAAAATGGCACTTGTCTTAATGTCACAATGCCTCATGACGTCCTTGCCTTTATGGCATGCATATTCCAAGAAATGTTTCTGGCTATACAAGGACTCAGGAGGACATGCAACTTTAGGCAAATTCACAGGAATTAACTAGGCAGAGGTAGCTTCAGGTTTCTTTCTGAACCATGTAGGCCTACAAGGCACCTGCAGAACCCTGAAAAATAAATAGTGTAACAACTGCCTCTTCTCACAATGTAACAACTGTCTCCCCTCACAGCCCCTCCCCTTCATGAGCAGCCTGTTTATAATCTGTGCATATAAGGTACTACAATGCACTCTACAGGCTTCAGACAAGCAAAAAAGCACATACGCCTAAGCACACAGTTACTCTCACTCCTATTCCTAATATCCAAATCAGTGTGACAGCAGCTAAGGGCAATGAGAGGGAGAAGTCTGCATGTGATACAAACATAAAACAAAGTGACTGTGAACAGACAGCTGCAGTGCTTACTGGGAGCACCTCCAGCCTGGCCATCTCAACCCCCCAACTGCAGAGTGGAGAGAAAACTAGAGATACACCTGTACTGACTGAAAAAGATTCCTGCTAAAAGCAGGATTTTACAACTCTTTATACAAAGTCCACGTTCTCTACACTGGGTACCCCGTCAGCCCTGGCTATGCCTGATAATTCTTCTAAGCAAACTAAATTTCTGGAGGCTGACACTAGGCCATCAGAGGGTGCCTACAAACACCATGATTTTGACTGCCAATTTCTATTACTCAAAAGACATTAACTTTTCAACTTTTCTCTCTTGCCTCTCCTTTTTGCCCTAAAATGCACGCTTTGTCTAAAGGCCACAAGCTAGATACCCTCTTGCATGGTATCTTCCCTCGGGCCCCAACTAAGGTCCCTTTACCTCAAGCCACCTCACTGATTCTCTTGGTTTTGCTGTGGCAGTGGCTAAAGTCACCCATATGCCTAACCTGAGTATCCCTCCTGGGTTCAGTCATGGACCACAACTCTACCTTAAAAGTCTGAGAACTGCTAACATGGGAGCCCAAGCAGATCTACACCTCTGTGCTGTTTTTCTTCTAAGCAGAAAGCTCACAACCCCACACGAACAGAATCAAAAGGATCATGGAAAGCTTTTGTTGTCACAAAATTGACGCAATGGAAACATTTAGAGCTAAGCCCCCTGACTTAAGGTGGACAACTGAGATGGGAGGGCGGGCTGGAGGGGAATACATATGCACTCAAACCTTTAGGGCTGTTTCCTAAGTTTATCTGGCTCTAATTAAAAGGCAGGAAAGAGTGAGGGTACACACCCCTCCAAGGAATCCATCCTCCTCCATTCAGTAGGGTACAGACACCCTTGTGCAAGAGCAGGCTTGTTCAGAGGCACGCAGGACAGAAGGCACAGCCTTGCTGAACATTCCTCCCTAATGCGGGGAGATCTGTGCTAGTCTGGCCTTTGTAGAATGGACTTGGAGAAAGCACTCAGTTAGTAAACAGCCTACAGCCACCTGGCTCTCCAATTCATGGGAAAATGTAGTCTCTAAACAATGAAGAAAGACAAATCAGTGGCCTCATGCTGTTTTTAGCCACATAATAAAACTATCATTCATTCACAAGTAAATATTATATCACAAAAAAAGGATTACAGACTTGAAAAGAGGATGTGTTAAAGCAAAAATATTTTAATATTTTAATAGAGTGAACAGCTCTTTGTAAAATACATATTTGCTCCCTGACAAGCCACCCTACAGTGGAAAAGAAATAATACATGATAAATGTTCGCAAAGTGACTAAAGATCTCAAGTACTTGCAAATGTGCTGGGAGGCAGGGCTCTGCAGCCGGCTGTCCTGGCAGCTGGCACAGGGAAATAGCCCACTCCCAGTCACAGAGAAATCAAATGAGCTTTGACATAACTTTGGGACCAACTGTGTGGTATCATGGAGGTACTGCAAGGGGCACAGCCAGTGTCAGCTGTACTGTGGTGTCCATGAGCATCAGGCCCCAGGGAAGCCAGTGTGACACATTACAAGACTGGCCTTGCTGTGAGACTGACAGCTCGTACCCACCATTCAATTGCAACAGGAGAGGAAATTCTTCCTTTCCACAAACAATGATCTATGTTATTATTTCCACCCAGGGAACGTCTAGGTACTGTAGAAGTGCATCTGCTGTGGAAACTCAAGACAAAATAAGACTGTGAGCTGCCTAAATCAGATGGATACTTGAAAACAACGGCACGGGCCTATAACACGTACTCAAATGAACACACGAAGCAAGATGTAACAGGAAGTCAATCAGGTAAACGTTATTAAGGATTGTGGAAGTCTGCATTCTTGCCATTAACATTGAAGACTTCATAGTTGTTTATTTTGAAGAAATATACAAAGAAGAAAGTTAACTTCATTCGCCCTCACCCCCACAATTTAAAAATTGAGGAAAGCGGCACAAAGTCTGAACAGTTTTAAAGTTTCTTGGAGAGAAAATGTGAAATTTCTAACCCCCAACCCTGATCCAAGTAAAAGCAGCACAAAGAAAGCCAAGCCTGGCTCTTCTAGGAGCCCCAGTGCCTTTACAGGAGGCAAGGGTGGGAGTGGGTGGGTGGGGGCAGGGATGGATGTCACTCTGAGCTCCCTCCCAGAGGACAATCCATGCACACAACTGCAGCCCCCACTTTCTCTTCCATTAGCACAACACAATGCAGAGGAGCAGGCTTACCTCCCAGATTAGGAATGCCACAGACATGACAGGTCTCACCATGAAGCTTCCACAGGCACAAACATCAGGACTGCAGCTGGCATGCCATGAAGGCCAAGGGGAGCCCTTGAGCCCCTCCCTGGCCACCCAGCTGGGGCACAGCAGTGGCTGCATGGGGAAAGGAAGTCAGTGTGGCTCCAGACAGAGCGAGCCTGAGACTAATGCAGCCACAGACTGACAGTGGCGTGAGTTCTATTATTACCCCATTATCACTCTGGGATCTGAGCCGAAATGAAGCATGCTTCCTCCCTGGTGCCATTTCCTTTTATCCTGGCTGGAGACTAAAAGCGGATCAATGGGGCAATAATGTATGATGTCACTTCCATTATAGCAACAGCCTCCCCGCCTCTTTCAGTCTGTCTGAAACACACAGAACGATCAATTCTTCCCAAAAATGGTTAAAAAATGCTTTGGGAGCATGCATCTTCCAGAAAAGCATTCTCTGCTATATTTGTCTATGTTACTTTGGCAGGAACTGTTTACACAGAACAAAACAGAAGAAATGGGGGAGGGAGAAAAATCTCAAATTCTCCTGTAGGCTGGAGACTTGTTGGCTGGAATTCAACCCAAACAGGGGCCAGGGCAGAATGCCGCTGACCTTTGAGAGTCACGTGCAGAAGGTGAAGGGTGACCTCAGGGACATAAAACACCTTCCATTTTATCAGGCACTCCAAATCTGGAAAATTCCTTGCTACCTTTTCTAGGAAGCACAACCACTACCCTGCAGGCCTGAAGGCCACCCACTCAGGTCCATGGCTGCCTGCTACAGGTGAGGGACATGGGTGGACAGAAGGAAGACAGGCACTGCTCTGAGACTTAAAATAAAATTCCACGGAGTGAATTCTCACTTACAAGATTCTTGCCAATAGCGTGAGATGAGGGTATCATGGAGAGAAGTTCCCCAAACAGGAGCAGGAACTTCTATTTCCTCAGGATCCAGAGAGAAATACAAACAGGAGCCAGAGGAAGCCATGGTCTTCTCTGCCTGTCAGGAAAGGGCTTCTTTTCCTGTTGGGATGCACACAACAGGGAGGGTAGGCGTATTAAGCCTGTGTTCATGGGTAATGTCTGTGGGACCTCCGGACAGAACCTTCCATGCATTAGAAACTTAAAGAGAAACAGCTGCTGCTGCTGCTGTTGCTGCTGCTGCTGCTGCCGGCAGCAGAAAAATGGTTCTTCGCATGGGTTTTTGTTTTAATCAAATTTTAAAGAACTGCCTAAACTTAAGACTAGATAGAACACTGAATGTGAATCTTGTTTGGATTATTTTGAGGGTAAAAATGAAGGTTGCTAGCAAATAAAGGTTATCAAATAATGAAGAGTAAAAATAAGTTTTCTCCAAACTATAGAAATCAACCAACAGGCAGACTCTCCTAGTAGTGCTAGTTACTTTTGGTTATCAAGCATCTTCAGAGCTACACTTTGCAATGACCACTGCGGCAACAAATATTCACAAAATCCATGATATTGGATATTTGAGACACGTTACTAATAGCTTGAGATGATATGGGAACTTGTAAGTCATCCTTTGATCACAGCACTTCCAAACTGCCACTACAAGATGAAAGACCGTGAGAGCCGCCAAAAGCAGGTGGGAGCCGAAGTAGGCTGTGGCACAGAGAATTACCATGCTTCCAAGTGGGAGAGTCAAACTGTCAAATGTGCTATTATTTGAACCTTTGTTAGAAGTATTACCCATGTTTAGTGCAATGTGACATAAAGCATATTCTGTGAACTACATGAAACCAGACCATTGGGGCCAACTGGATCCGACAACCGTGTGTCTGCTAATATTTTATGCTATCATGTATTTCAGAAACTAAATCACGCTAAATGCTCAAATTAAAAATTTCCAAGGATTTTACAAGAGACATTTGAGGTTTTCATGTCTGCCTGCCTAGAATCTGCCAGACCCACAGTGATGGGACAGAGGGGTACACTCCCACCACTTTATGTTTCTGGGGAGAACTGATTCAAACAGGAAGTCCCAGAGCGCTTCAGGCCATCTTCCATCCTGCTGAAGGATTCCCAAAGCACAGCACTTTAATGTATCAGAGAGCACTTTCGACTTCTTGTGTTCAGATTTTGATGAAATTGACCTTCTAATTTATATGCAGTGATATCTTAACTCTAAATTCTTGTTATCCACCAATTCATCTCAATGTAAAGTCTAGCACGGGAATAAATGCATTTCATCAAACCTTTAAGCTAGTTCTGAGTTGAAATACAGTGTTGTAGCCACAGAACGGATATTATAGCTATTACAGAGAAGGTAGGGGCTTCTGAGATGGTGAGATGGTGAGAGCTGTTATCAGTGGAGAGAAGAGTTCAGCGTAAAATGCAGAAAATGGCTGAATTTGGGTAAAATATTCCTTTCTTCTTTTTGAGATGGGTTCTTATGTAGCCGAGGCTAGCTTGAAACGTCCTATGTAACAAAGGTTAGATAACAGTGAACTTCTGATGTTCCTACTTCTACTTCTGGAATTCTAAAATTACAAGCATGTGCCACCATGCAAGGAATGTGTGGGTTCAGCCGTGCGTTCGTGTGTGCATGTGTGCATGCGCATATACATGCTAGGCAAGTACTCTACCAATCGAGCCACATTTCCAGGACAAGTAAAATAAATTTCTAAAGACCTAGAAGGAAGTTACAGGTCCCAGTCCAGTTCTGGGTGACCCACACACCCTTTCCTTTTTTTCTGCCTATACCTCAGCCTGAAATATGTTCGTAATCCTGATGAACTACTGAAGGGATACAGACCTTATGTCGTTCAGGCTGCATCTGTGAGTGAAGTGCTGAGAAGGCAACCGGCAGCTTCTAAAACACAGGCCCAGCTACGGGCTGCTCCCCTAACGGGGCACACAGCGAAATCGCTATGTTCATGACCAGGAGCAGTATTCGCTGGCTTCAGTACTTTCTCCCATAGGCTGGTGACAATCTTGTGAAATAGAAAACTTGCCTCTGTGCAAGGAGGTGTTTGTTGTGCAAGCCTGGTAAACAGAGTTCAGTCTACAGATCCATATGGAAGACACATGGCACAGGTGCCCACACATACATTATGTGTGCACACATAATAATGGGAGAAAAAGATTTAAAAATGAAAGAATATTGTTTTCCAAATGCTTATAGATACACACAAAGCTCTGGCATTTAAAGAAAGTTACTAAATATTGTCTGATTTTTTTCTCCACGAAAAAATGTAGTTAACTATAAATTCATTCAATCCCAGAAATTTTTCTTATAGTTTTCTATCTTCCCACATTATGATGTCAAAGTAAGATAACCTGTGTAGCCACAGGGTACAAATGAGCCGTTTTTAGTAAGTAACTAAGCAGACATCAGATCCTTCTTGGCTGAGTTTGGTTCAGTTAACTCTGCCTTCTGTAAAACTAAAAGAACTGAGGCACTCATATTCATGACCAAGACCTGCAATCACTCTGGAAGCCGTGCCTCCTCTGAATGGGTGCTAACGTACAGAACAGCCCACCTCCTACAGAAAACACCATTTTCAAAGTTGTATCACAAAAGCCAGAATCCTCAAGTTTAAACGGGACCAAGTATGCTCAAACACAACTCTATTTTAACGTCTGTCATGAGAGTGAACATACTTAAGGGAATTTATGGTAGACGGAAACCACATCTGTTTCATGTGCCCACCTACTCCCAGATTTCATAGTCAAATGATTAAAATGAATTCAGTGTCCAACATGGCAAGATAGAATAACAGGGTGACAACGTCTGCAAGAAGAGCCATCAACAAACAATTTAATGGTGTGAATGAATCTATTGAGAGCAGATGTACAGAGCTGCAGGCAAAGGTTCAGAACAGAAGATTTGCTCTACAGTAGAACAAATTCAAAGAATTTAAATTCAAAGGTTCTGACCTAAAAGGTTTTAGCATTGTACGAGGCCATGCTAATGTCTCGGATGCAGTGGGCCAGGCTTAGTGAAGATGAGGGTCCACTGATGAAGAAATGGGCCAACGAGCCTGGCCTCCATATTAAATTTGCTAACAAGGATTAAAATTCAGTGTAAAAAACAAAGCCACAAAAACATGCTCATAACGAGAGGGATGAGAAAGGCAACAGAAGCCCAGAGAAGTCACTGCTTAGAGTGGTTCTCCTCCACACTCAGGTGTAGGAACAATCATTTTGAAAGTTTCAAAATGAATTTCACTCTTAGTTGTCCATCTGAAGTCAAAAAATAATGTCCCCTCACCCCTGGCTCTGGACTTTCTTCTTCACAGAAGGAACTGTATAACAAAAATATCTTTCTGGCCAGAATTTTTTCTAATGTTCTTCTGTCTTTGCTACCAAATCTAAACTACCCACAGATTCTGGCCTATGTCTACAACTTGCCAGTTGGTTTCTTCTGTATCATTAATATACGTACAGCCAACCACAATTACAGACGAACAGCAGGGCGTTACAAGAGGGGCCAAGCCTTACTACATGGGTTACTGCTGGAAAAATAAAACACGTGGTTGTTGTTGAATAAAATGCTTGTTAGGTGCCACTGTCCAACTGCCACCCAGTGTGGCAGTCTCACTTTATAGAGTAATCTAAGGTGTGTAAGGCAGGGGAGTCATGTTTGGCCCCATCTTTGACACTCTGGGATTTCACTGTGAGTGTTTTATGCCTGGATGGACTCTGAAAAATTCAAGAATATTCATGCAAGGGAAAGAAATGAACAACTTGGGGGGGGGGTGACCCCACAGAAAGGGGCTTTGGGCCTTTAGGCCAAGTATTTTGCATACTAAAGAATATGGAGGCTGTACTGGGCCAGCATCTGGTGTAAAGGAGAAGTTGCTGATTGCAGATGTGCATGCAACATATGGGACAGGAACCTCACCAAGTCTCCCTGTCCAAAGCCATGCTCCTCACAGTGACCAAGCAGGTCAGAAACAAACACTGGCAAAAGCACAGAAGCCTCCCCCCAGTACAGGAAGCCACCCAGGAATGGCCCTGAGGTGCTCTCGTCTGCCGTCTATTGTGAGTTCTAGGCTGGATGCAGGACAGATATGGCCTGCAACCACAAGGCCCAGGGTTGGAAAGTCAGGAAGCCTTTGTGCTGCTGCGGAATGAACAATCCATGGTGAGGTGTGGGTCTGAGGCTATGCAGGTTCTTCCTCAGGAACTGGCATGTACGCTAGTGACCCCAACACAGCTGCTGCCTAAAATCACAAGGGCACCAAGTCACTGCTCAAAGTTTCACAAGAATAAAGCTGCCCAGCTTCTGGCCAGTTTGTGTCTCACTTTGCATAGGTAGGTACAATGGGCCAATTTAATAAAGTCCAGATTTGTTTTGTTGAAATGTTAATGCATTCTAAGTGTTCTGATCATTTCATCTTTAATAAAAAATGCCGTGGAGACCTTCCTTCTCCCTCAGATCCTAATGGATCTGTATGAATTATCTTGGAACCTACCAATTTTTGATTTTTTTTTTTTAAAGAGGAAGAAATGAAGCTAGGTTTCCTTAAGAGAAAATTTCCCTACGTAATTAAATTACATAACTGAATTTTTAAAAGAGAAACTTTAAAAACAAGGCACCATGGCACACATTCCCGTTTCTTACCATCACTTTGTGGTTAACAGCCAACTAAAGTGGTCATTATTCCAAAGACAGGCAGGACTCTAGTTTACATAATGCATGAATCAATATACCACAACCCACCCCCTAAATGTGTTCAATTATAAAGTGCCAACGAAAACAAATAAAACTCAAAATAACAAAAAAAAAAAAAAAAAAAAAAAAGTGACTGCAGGTCCCTCAACGTGAGGAGACCCAGAAATCACTTTATAATCACTCACTTTAACGCCACAAGCTGAGAACCACTTCCCCGCTCATTTCCAGCTTAGCTTCTTAACTCAGAACACAACGAACACACTGTGCACTGCAGGGCGACGCAAACAAATGCTGTCAAAGTCAAAGGAGAGTACGGCCTCTGCTCTTCTGGGTTCCCTTCTGAGCAGAGCCTGGACGTGCAGCTGTCTAGAACCTCAACTTAACCTGTTGAACATTCCCAGACAAAGCCAGAAGCAGCCACCATGACGCTGTTTTCCTGCTGGAATGTCCTTCAAGCTTTCCCGCCGCAGGCACGATGTCTCTGCGGATCTTTTCTCCAGAACCAGCCAGAAACTATAATCCCGAAGCCCTGGAATGCACTCCAAATAGAAACGCCCTCATCCCGATGCCCTGGAACGCACTCCGAGTAGAAACGCCCTCAGCAAGGGAGAACAAAGCAGCAAAGTTCCAGACAAGGTACAGGGGGAGCAAAGGGAGCCGTGGCCTCCTTACCTTGACCTGGGACCTGCACCTGCATGCACAGGCTGATAAGGGCCACTCGCCCCGCCCCCCTCTGCGCTAGCCAATCCACAAGGCCGCCCCGCCCCCTGCAATTCCACTAATTAGATGTTCACCTCCTACCAGGCACTTACACAAGACACAGACCAGTCCCACTATAGCCTGTGATTCAAATGTGAACAAAGGCGGGCTTAGCATGGCACTTTTCCTCCAGTTCACTAAAGTGAGGCCCCCTCTTTACACTGGGCTTAACCTACAGCAAAGTAGAGTCCCATGAACACTTCCATGAAGATCTTTCCAGCTATAACTGGGATGAAAAAGCAATGGTTGAAAAACAGTCTGGTTTTACCCGCGGAGCAAAATGCTCCTGGGTCACCTGGAAGCAACGTGCAGGACTAGGAGGGAGGGCAGAAGAGGAACAAGCTGCCCAGCCGGTTCCTAGTAAACAATCAGCATAATTGCTAATTAGGAGTGTGGGGGTTGGGGGGCGACTGCCGACCTCTCATAGCAAATCATTAAGAACAGTTACCTGAAAGAGGAAGGGAAAAGGGATGCCAGAATAAATTTCCTGGGTTTGCCAGGAGTTCTGATGAGGAACACTCCTAGGACACGCCACTGGCCGTCTGGTCAAGAGGACAGATCCCAACAACAGAATCACTCCACTACTGTCCCTAGTGCGGCTTCTTCAAACGTGATTATCACTGCGAGCACAGTTATGTACCAGGATGGAGAAGCAGGCATTTGAAGATACGTCACAAACAAAACCTTAAGGATTTCTGAAAACAAGCAAAATGCATCTGGCAGAATCCCATTCACAATTTTAAGTATTAAAATTTCACTCCAGTTTTAGATGCTGAGTGGAATTTCAGGGACTAGAACCATACCCATAAAATATGCTTAGAAAAATACGGCATCACATGAAAGCTGGCTGGTACATGCTACCTGCCAGTCTTGGTTTGATCTAAGTCATCTGCATCCATTTAGAACGGTCCCCAAGCTTACAGGGTAAATTTGTGAGAAGCATTTTTATTTTATTTTTAAGTTTCAGGCAATGAACTACTACTGTCTGGGAAGAAGAAATAAAAACCTTGACACTAAACAACCCAGCACAAATATGTTATACAAGTCTTTAATAGACTTTAAAATTTAGAACTTTTAGTTAATTATAGTTTCTGTCTCATTCTAGGCTTTCACTAGGGTATATTCCAGTTTCAGATAAGTGAGTCCAAGGTCTAACAGCCCAAAACTATGGAAAATTGATACAGCATTTTATTTTCTTACAAATCCCCATTTTTGTTTAGCAGCTAAGCACATTTTAAAGCTTAACTGTAGCAATCATTTTAAGGCTTTTTTAAAAGATGCAAGCAAACAAACAAAAAACAAAAACACAAGTAATTTTTAGATTAAATAGTATAAAGAAATCGTTAGGACAAATGCAAACCAAAATCATCATATCTAACTCAGATCAAAGCTTTAATACCAAAAACCAGGACCCTGAAAAATAAAAATACAGAAGGAAGTCCCAAACAGCTGCTCTCTAGGCCAAATAACAGTCAGGGAGACCACCCCTTCAGAGAAAAATAGTTCCCCTAGACTCATCTTTTCCAAATTCTTCAGTCAAGATTTAGAAATCAAAGTTTTGGCTAAATTAATCTCCTTCTGTGCAAGACAGAACACTTTTCTTTATTAAGAATGTTAATATTTTAAATAACAAGAATCATTAAAAATCATAATTCCTCAAAGTAATTTTCAGTTTGAAAAAATCAAGCAATATAAATACACAATAAGGAGACAAGGGTGAGAAGCTCTACAGAACTCCCCAGAATGTTCCTGTAAAGATTACTTTAAGCAGCCTTACGCCATTGCTCAGGGTTAGATTTTAAAAGCAAAAGTCTGTTGGAGATTGAACTCTCACCGTCGATTAAGAGCAAGTTTCGGTCAGGTCCCTAGGGCAGTCTCACGGCGATGCAGGAGCATCTCAACAGTCCTAGTGTTATCTGTTCACGCTATTTAAAAAATAATTTTTACTTCCCTTGATGGAAATCAAACCAGAAGCGCTGGTCCATGCAACTTTTAAATTTTTTAAAAGAACGGTCCTTCCGGGACCTCCCCTTGGCAGGTCGGGCTTTCTCTCCCATCCCAGGCTACCTGCATCTCCCAGTCATCCCGTTTAAGAGGTTGCGGAGAGTGCAGGACAAAAAAATAGAAGTCAGTGATCCTGCCAGAGGACGCAGCAGCTAGAGCATCCGAAAGTGGGAGCATCTCAAACAGAACCTTCGGGTACCAGGTCGCGATGCCCCACCTCTGGAACCTGCCGGCCTTCCTGGCAGCACAACTCCTGTACTGACACAGACCACTGATCAGGGAACTGAGGCTGAGGCAAAACCCAATATTCAAATGTAGAGACAACGACCTGCCCTTGTGGGTCTGAAGACCCACTTTGGTTCTAGGTGTGAGCGCACAATGGCCTGCCTCCCTTTTTCTTGGATGTGAGCGGCAGGCAGCACCTTTAAGCTACGTACCTCCCCTTTCCAGACTCCCTAGGGGCCTCACCCCCAGGGGTTTGCTAGGGCAGGACTCCAGAATCACTGCAGGAAAAGCCCTTAGCAGTCTCACCCGGCAAGGCACAGCTCTGGCTTTCTGGGTTTATCCTCAGTCCTTTCAGTCGGCAGCTCTATTTCACCAGCTAAGAATTATCCTGTGGCAATTGCATCTGCTGGGATTTCCTGAGCTCAGGGAAACCTGGGATGTCTTCTCTCCTCAGGCTCTCACTCAGCACAGTGCTGAAGCAATGTAAATCGTCTCCTAGTAGGATCAAGGTTTCCATCTTGGCCCATTAGCAGTTATTCTTAGCAACTAAATGATGAAAAGTGAAAATAGTCCAACTTAAAAGATAAATCAAAGACACTGCACTTACAAACCTACACCATTAATTTCACAGCCATTACAGGCAAATGTCATGTCTATTTCAGGGGTGCTTCCTGGGAGTCTGGTGACAGCTTAACAGACGCAGCTCCACCATGTGCAAATGAAGACTGTGCCTCACAGCTCACAGGCTACCCCACTGCCCCAGGAAACACTTTGTGGCCAGGGACAATGTTACCCAAGATCTGTAAAGAGATGACCTAAAGAGAAGGGAAAGCAAAGCTGCTTAATATATAAGCACGTGTACACAACAGTCCCACCATGGAAAGGTTCAAAGATGGATCCTTGAACGAAGGCTTGTGTGTTTAAAAAAAATTAGTATTATAATGGAGCTTTCCCTGAAAAGTGTTAAAAAGTATATACTGCAAAAAATATACAAGACAAACAATTATTCACAATCAATACAACTATAATTAGATTGTTCTTTTGAGCAGGAAGGTCAATTTCCCTTAACCAAAATTATAAAGTACTTATATGTCACTTAAAATTTCTCCTTTAGTTCTGAGTAGCTAGCATGTTAGACACTAACCTGACAGGTTAGGTAGCAAGGTAGAAATTCCCATCATATTAACAAGGCACAGGGCCTTTTCTCCTATTCGTTTACATGTGTATGTATACATACATTACCTTTCCTGGCACAAAGACTTCTCTGATACTAGACTGTCTGCCAGCATTAGCTAGCTGTACAGGTTTTCTAACTCACTGCCTTTTCTTTTCCATAGATGTTTCACTGTGGTGGGCAGCAAGATGACAACCTGGAAATCCTGTGATTTTTCAGAGGTGAAGAGGCAATGAAGTCAGAGATGGAATTAAGACTGCACATCAACTAAGCTTGCTGATTAGAGTGGAGTAGCCTCAACTATCACAGCAGCCCTACAAGGGTCTTTATTAGCAAAACGATAGGGAGGAGAAAGACCCTGAGAGGCCAGTCTGACCAAGTGGTCTTTGAAGACAGAGGAAGAGGTGATGGCTCAAAGAAATTCATAAAAGCTGTAAGAGGCAAGGAAGTGGCTCCCTCCAGCCTCAACTCAAAGGAAAGCAGCCCCACCCATAGTCGGTTAACCTAGGGAGGCTTACTTGGACTTCTGACTTCCTGATATTGTAACACAATGTTTTAAACAGCTAATTTTGTGGTGCTTTGTTACAGCAGCCATAAGAAACTGACACATCTGAGTTCCTCTATTGCTAACACCAACCTTAGCTTCTGGCTCAACACAGGCGAAAAAGGGTAAGTGTCCTTCATTCCCAGCTGGACCTGAATCCATCAGACTCCTTCTATAAGGGAGCTTTCTTGCATGCATTCTGCTGTATGGGTGATTTCAGACTCAACTCTAGTAGCTGAGAACTTTGCTGGAGCAGAGGAGTGGGACAGAAGGAGGTCTGCTGCTCAACAGAGCACCACAACCAGGCACAGGGCGTTAACCTTACAGGCCAAACATGAAACAGAGCGCCACTGGCAACTGTGTCTTGATCAAATCTAGGAGTTAATCAGTAACATAACCCCACCACCTTTTTTCATGGCTTTAATTATTACAGCCAGTAAGAAATATTCAGCCGTCTCTGTTTAGTAATGTTTTATTTACCCCTAAAGGCTGAAGTCTTCATTAAATGCAGAAGAGTTGAGTTCAATTCAACACATATGGTGAGCTCACAGTCCAGTGGCTGCCTTTGTCTTAAGTGCCCCCCCCAGCACAACCGCCCCCAAGGACCCCAGATATATAATACACAGTCACCATTTAGCAACACTGAAACTTTATGTCACTACCTATTTTCTAAAGTTTTATTTTTTAATAATTTAATTATTAATTACAATTTAATAATTTAATAATTAATGCTTTGTTTTGCCAGCACAAATCACAGCTTTGGCTCCCAAACATACGTGTGCATGTTAAACCTGGCTAAATCTCGGAGGAGCCCAGAACCTTTGGGTTTAAAGTGACAAAATATCAATGTAGTAAAAGGAGTGGGGAATGGTCGCACCTAAGGTTTCCTGCTGCCCACGTGGCCATAAGTTGATGCCCATCCATGCGTGGCAATCAGACACGGTGTCTGCCGGTTCCTGCCAGAAGGAAACGGCTACTTTCAGGTGAGTGCTTCAACAACTGAACTGCAGGGTGGGCTCTATTTCCCTGTTGTTAGATCCATATTCCAGCTCTGACTGACACTTACTCCATGGAGGAGGACCCTACAAGAGGGAGACCAAGGGAAAGAGTGGTGGTTAGGGGCAGGGGCAACCAGTGTGCCTGAGCTGAGTAACTTATAACCTCTTTTGATGTAAAGATGGCAAACACCTCATTTCTTCCCTTAGGAGTCATGAGCAGCTGGCACGGCTAGAGGGGCAAATGCTGGAAGCTGAGGGCTACTTACTCCTCAGATCCCTGAACTCTGTCAAAACAAATTCAACTTAACCCCCCCCCCCCCAGGCCATATTTGTTTATCTTTATCAGACAATCCTCAATGGCAGACTGTTTCTGAAGAGCAAGACTCCAATAGCACAGAGTAGTCTGGTAGACCCCAGACAACCCCCCTGTGACATTCTAGTAAATGTTTTCAGTTCATAGATACACAACCACAGCTGGTCCCTCGGACTCCTATCTAGGAAGTCCATGGTGACCCCTCTTTCGATCCTAAAGTGGGTCAGTTCTCCACATGAATTCCAGCGGTGCCTTGGTCTAACATGGTCCTGCCCAGTCAGATGTAACCTGGATTCTATGAGAAGTCTCTGAGAGCAAGCATCTTCTAGAAACCCAGCATTCAGGATAGCTTCCTAGACTAAGCTTGCTGCTTGCCAGCAAGAGGTCCAGCAGCTAAGGATCTTGATGCAGCGCTACTTAAAGGAACAAGACACCTTGAGCAGACACCTTCTCTGCAGTGCCTGCACTTCAGTGCAGTGCCTGCACTGTACAAGTACTAGTCACTTTAAAATAAGGGAGGCTATTACAGCTCTTTTGTCTCCATTTCCTAGGAGTGTCCACCAGTCTCCACACGGGCAGGTAGTGCTGTAGCTGCCAAGAGTTGTACTGAGTAAGTTCTGTCATTACACATTTTGTCCTTTTTTTCAGTTTTGGGTGTGTGCTTGTACTCAGATTTACGATGTGTACAAATTGCCTAGAAAGCAAAGCCCCGAATTCACAGCCTGATGCAGACTAAGCTGCAGTCCACTAGAAATCAGCAGGCTCCCTACTATAGTATGGGGAGGGGGGGAGATTCCCATTCACTCCTGTTTGATGTTACTTAGTTTTCAAGGGAGTTGGTGTAACTGAAAATCAAGAACCTTTGTACTTTACTCTTTAGGAAATCCATGTTCTTTTTATGTGACTTTGTTGTGGCAGATATATGATCACATGGCAAGTATCTTTAGACAGACAGGTGGATGGAAGGTTTGACACCCAGAAGCCCTTCCCACATCATTCAGCTTTCACTTGAGTCCTGTGAAGTTTAAACATGTCTAAGGTGCTCTCCTACTGTGTCTCTGACTCATGGTTACAACGTGTCAGTAGAAACTCTGGCAGAAAGCTGGTCAGAATCAGCAAAAATCAGCAACCTGAAGTCAGTTTGTGAACCCTTCGGAACTCTGAGGAAATTGGCTCCACTGTTTCACGGCATCCCATCTGGGACACGGCAGCTCCTAAGCGTGGCCTGCCTCTCCCTAGTTGGAAGCCAATCATGTTCCTCAGTTTCTCATTCCACTCTGGAGAGTTGGAATGCACCTCCCTAGCTTCTTTAGCAATCTCTTGGAAGAAACTGTCCAGAACAGGTCACGTTTATTCACAGACCTGGGAGTGGGAGGGATTCACTATCCCAGGGGAAGTGACAGTTAAGTTCCCCGGATAAGACTTGAACTCAGAGTGTGGTAGTACAAAATACTCTCTGCCATATGCCATAATCTCAGATGGAAGAGTCTACAGAGTCCTCTGTACCTGAACACAGCAGTGCACCTGAACACGGCAGTGCATCTGATGACTTTCACAGTTAACTGAACAGCTTATCAGCATCCAGTAAAGAACTCAGGCCAATTTTCTAGTCAAACAAAGGATAGCTTTAGAGAGAACCCTCTGGACATAAGGTCTAGAGTGTAGAATAGAAAACCTTCCTCTTTAAAACTGTGACGAAGGCATTAGATGAAGCAAAATTTTAATTTCTCCTGAGATTTTGCAGAACAGTTACTTTAAGCCATGCAGACAGCTGTGACTTAGGTCCTTTAAGAAAGGTCCAGCCTGGGCTTTCTAATGCTCAAAGCCCTTTCTTAACTCAGAGATAGCACATTACACTGTGATGTTCAAATCCTAAGCAACTCACCTGCTTTGAAAGGCTTCAAGAAATGGTTAATAAACAAGGAAGGAAACCCCAGTTCTCCTGTAATCTGGTGCTGCTCCAAAAGTGCTACATGCAGAACTTATAACCTACTGACTGGTTAAGAGCTGGGCTCTGCAGGGGACCTCAAGGTCAGATCAAGGGCGCTCAGGAGGGTCTCAAGACAGGTTTGTGGGCTGACAAACTGAAATGGTTCTCAACAACCATGGTTCCCCAGGGCAACACTAAGCCTCAGAGTTGTGGTGGCAACTGCACCTCCATCTCTCAGTAGTACAAGGAAATATTTGGAAGAAACTATCATCATCTCTCCACATTACAAAAGCCCCCAAACAAATCCAATCATTTTGCCAAATGAACGAAAAGCTACACTTCTGCATTTTATTTTGAAGAACAAGTAAATATTTATTTTACAGCAAATATTTAAGAAAATTGAGAAGAGAACTCAAACTCTCTTAAAGAGATTCATGAAGTACCCATGGGTAACCCAGGCATGCTCAGAGCAGGAGAATGAGCTCTCCCCAGGGAAACCCTGACTGGTCATCCAATACCAAGAGGTTCAGCCCTAAAAACATACACACGCAAGTAACATTATAGGGACAGAGCAGGCTGTACTAACATGTAACATATATGTACATATATGTAACAACGACTAAGAATTTAAGGCAGTATGTAACAAAGAATCATAAGTCTGAGACAGCACAGTGTGAGGCGGCAGGAAGGGTGGGAGGTAGTGAACGGAAGGGGGAGTGGCGTAGTACTTTAATTTGAAACAATAAAATAATATTTAAAAATTAATACCTTTAAAGGTGATAAAGGCCTTCCTCCCTGACCCACTGTGATGTTCGTTTTAGGGGCAGCTGCTCTTAAGAAATTCATTTTAAACTTAGGGTTTTCTTCCGATAAGCAAAGGTTAAAAGCAAGTAGGGCTTGCCAGATAAATTCTGTCTCCATGAACTATGATTTCATACTTCAATTAACTATGTTTACAGATGTCCCTCTGAGAAGTTCACTGGCAAAGATCTTTAAAAAGCCATCAGTGGAAGGCTCCAGCCGTCTTCAAGCTCAGAGTAACTCACATGCACACAGGTGAGGGTGGTGTCTCTGTGTTCACAACATACAAGTTGTTAAAGCCATTTTAATTAGCCACAGTGAAGACTTGGGGAGACTGGAAATATAATACCCCCACAAGCCTCTGTGTTCAAAAGGACCCTGTCTCAAGAGACCTCCACTCAAGATTTATCCTCCAGGGAAGGCCCAGAAAGTATGTCTGGGGGAAATGAATGATGGGGGACCAGGGGAAGGAGTGGGGTAATATAAGTATTATTTGATTTTGGTATCAGAGACATTTACTTTACAAAACATAATATCAAATACACATGAATTATAAAGAAATTTCCTTGTACTACCCACTTGGACACCTACACTATGAACCACCAGGATGCTCCACTTGGCCCTGAAGCTTCTTGAGTCTCTGCAGCCCTGACTTCAGAACTACAGGATACATAACTAGGGCAGATCTTCCAAACATGCCAAGAGGCAATGCCCAGTTTAGAACCAGTGGAGTGTGGGAATCACAAAACACTCATTTTTTCTACATCACTGAGCAATGTGCTGGATGGCCAGGTCTGTCTTCTCAGTGCCAGGCCAGATTCCTATCAAAGCCAAAAGCTCCTCCAGTCTTATCCACCCCTAGGTCGGACTCCCTGGCAAGGCCCATGTGACAGCAGCATCCAACATCTCAGTGTGGCTCCAGTCAAGCAGAAGAATTCCAGGTGTCAAAGCATAGCCAATTGCCCCACCTCTCCCTGTTGGAAACAGGATGGTATTCACAGCTTGCCCACAGTGCCTTTGCCCAACGGGGCCTCACAAGCCAGTAAGTGTGTTGAAGAAGTTAGTTATCCAAACAGAATTTCAAAACTGTTTCACCTTTATCCGTGTTTGCTTCAGCCTCAGCCCTCATGATGCTTCTACCCACATCTGCTTCTCACACAAGCAGCATGCTCTCAAACTCCCTCATCTGTCTGACCTGTATCGGAAACTGGCTTACCAGGACAGTCCATCCTGTGACTCCCTAACACTGTGTGACACACCAAATTTCATGCATGGAGAATGCAGAGACTCCTCTGTGAATCACTGTTCAATCTACTGTCTAAAAAGCCTAATAAAAATATAGGTGAGGTGCCGACTATTTAACCTTGACTTTGAGGACAAAGAAAGAACAGGTGTTTCAAACAGAACTGAAACCAGGCACTTGGAGGCAGAGGCAGAAGGATGACAAGTTCGATGCCAGTCTGGGCAATTTTGCAAGAACCTGTCTGAGAATGCAGAGAGGCAGAGTACAGCTGAGCCTGGAATTCATTCTGCAGCATGAGGACTCCAAAACAAAGTTCCACCAGAACACACAGCACAGGCATGTCCTCAGCATGTCATTCAGAGCACAGTCCTCTCCTGTGCGATGTCGTCACACAGAACACAGAGGTGACAGAACATACAAGAATTAAAAATCTCCCCAGGATTAAGCAAAGAGTAGAATTTGATAGCATGCCCATTTACCACATGTTTAGATGTGCACATATGGAATTCAGGGCCTTTAACTTCATATACAATGTGAATTTTGCTAGTTCCTGCCTAGAACCATCAAGTACTTCAAACTCTACCCCGATGTCAATGGATGCGGATGCTGGTAACCAAACCAAGAAAAGAAAACACAAACACCTGAGTTGTGCTGAAGCCTCAGTTTAAATCTCACATTTCTGAATGTCAAAACTTCACAGATAAGCTATATGGCGAAAGGTGCATATTGAGTAGAATAACTCACTGATTAATGATAATCATAACTAACCTAGCATTTAATCTCTTCAGAAAGTGAAAACTTGGGGCTGGGGAGATGACTCAGTAGTTAAGAGCACTTTCTGCTCTTTGCAGAGAACCCAAGTACTATATTGGGTGGCCCACAACCACCCGTAAGTCCAGCTCCAAGAGATCTGATGGCCTTCTCTGGTTTCCACGGGCACTACCCTCAGATGCACAAACTCACAAACATAGACATAATCAAAACTTAAAAAAAAAAATTTTTTTTTTTTTAAAAAACAAGAACGTAGTTTTGGAATTTTACCTGCAGTGACATTCTCTGACAGGCACATTCAGGTCACCCATCATTGGAAGGTGTGGGAAGTCAGTTCACTGTGGGTGCTGATGAGGGTCACTGTGTGAGGTGAAAATGGAAGGAGCTGTCCAACACTTGGAGGGACCAAGAAGGACAGCAGTGGTATCAGGAGGGAGGTACAGTGAGGATGTGTCAGGCTTGCTACTCCATTCTCCCAGTCTCTGGACTCTGTGATCTGCTGTAAGACCTTCTGTGCCTCAGAACACATGGACACATCATCAGTATAGACATAATTAGCACATTAGGCTGAGTTATTCTTAGTTAACTGTGTTGGCTGCAGTTGCAGGCACCTTTCTAGTCATATCGGGTATGTCTCCCACTGTATTGCTTCTAAATGAAATCTCTGTGCAAAGTACATGGGCATTCTAGAATTAATTAACTTTCCTGTTCCAGCACCTGGCATAATACTAGGAAAACCTTGGTGCCTGCTGTATGCACTATGTGCATACCTCTTATTTACAAGACCCTGAGAATCTCTCAGAAGTAGACCCTAGAGAACAGTGAGAAGCAACAGCACCCAGTTGACTCCACTCACTCAAGCAGGGTTCACCTGCTTCTTCAGAGACAATTATCAACCTCCGTTACTGCTAGTTATAGACTATGCCCCAAGAGATCTTGCGAATGAAACCCCAGGCATACTATGAGCCATGGGGACCAGGCCCTCACCACAGGCTCTGGTCACTCCAGTCTGGAACCTCTGGTAGGAACAGTGCCTCCCACATTTACCGTCACGCACAGGACCCCACCTCTAGATTAAACCTTGGCTTCACTTCTGGGGATTCCTGCGTGGCAGGACTTACTTCATGGAGAATGTATTTGAGAGCCACGCGTCCTCAAGAAGTGGAGCTTTCTAACAGGCTGTCTGTCTGCTGGCAGATTTAGCTTAAGCTCCAGGTGGGAGAAAATGAAGGGCTTCCGCTGGACAGAAACCAGACTGCGGGGTTTTCGTGAACATGCAGGGCAGTGCATACATTTCCAGATGCAGTCACCCTGCAGCATTTCTGGGCTCTGCAGTTAGTTGGATTTTCTGGGACATGTTCCTTCTGATCAGGGTCCTTTTTGTGCTATGGTTAATGTAACAGGATGAGAGAAACCACAAAGTACAAAAAGCTACAGAGGAGTAAGAGACTTCTCCATGGCCCCCATAAGCACTAGAAAAACAGACCTTTAGCAGAAACACATGGACTCAAAAGCTGGGGCGGGACTCTGGAACATCAAAGTTCTTCAGTTGTGGCACAGTCCATACACGGGATGGTTCCCCAGATAAGTGGGAGAGTCAAAAGACGGGTTACATGTGACGGTCCCATTTGAACCAGGATGCAGTGCAACTCTGAAGGAAATTGGGAGGATGTGACCTGGGCAGTTCAGGAAGATTGGGTTCAACGCCCTGCCATGCAAGAGGCAGAGCTGGGTCTAAAGTACATGGCTAAGTTCTAGCAATCTGTCCTTATAGCCTGACTCATCCCAACTATAGTAACCCCACAGTCTAGCAGCCACCATTGCCAGGTGTACACACAGAACTAGGCTCTCAGGCTCTGATGGATGGCAAGGCTGTAATCAGTTAGCAATTTCCTCTAGGGCTAAAAATAACAACCAACTACTCTGAGCATGAGAGGCAGAAAATGCCTTGGTTGGTGTCTGGGAGAAGAAGAGGGTTGCTTGAGTTTCATGACATTTATTTCTGAACTAGGAGGAGCAGAGGCAGAGAGACACACTTCCTTTGTTTCGCTAAGAACTTCAGGTCAATGCCAGGAATCTACTAACTGCCAAAATAGTTAGGCCTCTTTGTCCACACACAGCTCCGTTGAGCATGCATATTACTGGCACCTTCGTGGCAGTGTGTCTCTCTACGCCACCATGAGTCCACACTTCTTGTCCCCATCATACCCAGCCAAGTAGTCAAGAGAGAAAGTTGGTCAGCAAAGCCAGTCAGGCCAGATGATAGAATAAAAACGCCAAAGCAAAGGCCAAGTGTCGGCTCTGCTTCTTTCAGGATTCAATTATGCTGCTTTGAAGTTGAAGCTATTTGCATTTTAATAAAAGCCAGAAAAGAGGACCCGGCTGTGTTGCTGCACATTTCTTAGAAGTAAGTTGGCAGGATCCATTTCACTGCAGCCCTTAAAGTAAACCAGCAATAGCCCCATAGTTAATTACTAAACAGGGGCTCGTCTTCCACGATTTCCATACTGACTACATACTAAACATACTCATTGCTGGGTGGCTCACAGAGTTCCCTCACATCTTGCAACAGATGTCAGTTCAATTCAAGTACCTAGGGAAGAGGAAAAACAAGAGGGCTGCCTGGCTCTTCACACTGACGTCACTAAGGGAAAGTCACGGGCAAAGAGGGAATGAATCTGCAAGGCCTGTCCGTCCCAGCCCTGCAGGATCCTCCCCAGCTTGCCCTGCATCCAGAGACATCCACTGCAGGACAAGGGATAATTTCACACACATCTGTCCAAGTCCCCAGAACTTCAGGACTGCAGCTACAGCAAGTGCTGAACCCCAGTATTCATGGCCAGGCAAAGTACTTTCTATGAAAGTTACAGAACGAATCTTTTCCCAAAAGCAGAATTTTAAAAACATCATTGAATTTGATTAATTTAAATAATAAAAAGGAGCTTGAGAAAACTACCTTTGAAGTAAGAAAAAAATAAAAAATAAAAGTCATAAATATAAAACACATTCCTGTCCTTCTCCAATAATTACTTCCCCTAAAAGACTTAAAAGGCAAAACAGTATTCAGAGTAAACAGCTGAATGACCAGGCAACCATAATTTAAGTTTTCTTTTTTAAACCTTTCCCTATTTTAAAAATTTTGTCTAATAGACAATACTACTTTGATGATAATAATAATAATAATAATAATAATAAAGGAAAGGCCAAAATTCTTAATCTTAAGTTAGTTAGTTTGAATGCAGAAGCTAAGCATGGTGAACCCAATGAAAACATAGGACATAGACCCCGTCAGAAATCAAGCTTTCATGTAGAAATAGAGACCACACTGGCCGCAGCACCCTCAGTAACAGAGCAGGAGTGCCAGGGACCACTGTAAAGATTCTACATCTGCCAGCCAAGCACTGAGAGAGGAGACAGTCTGCAGCCCACTCAGATTCTACAAGAAACCCTCTATGGCATACAAGCTGAAACAAGAAACCCCTGCCTAAAAACCACGTGAAAAGAGTGTCCTCTGATTTCCATACCAGTGCTGTGGAGAATGCACCTTCCCCCTTACCATAATAAGGAAGGGAGGGGGAGAGAGGGAGAAAGGGAGGAGAGAAAAGACACACATTGGCTGCTGGACAACTCTGCTTTTCCAACACAGGGTGCCTGAAGGCGAGTTCAGAGACCAGGAGGCAGGGGAAAGCGTGAGTCCCCACTGGAGAATCAATCTGCTGCAGGTGGAGCACTTTTGGTGGCAGACAGAGCTCTACCACCTGGAAGCTTTGGCCTCTTGCATCCTCCTCCAAGCCCTCCCCAACACCCATAGCAACTTCTCCCACCCAAAGACTAAGTGCTACAGTCTTAAACCTGTGGGAACCTGGAGCCAGTGGCTTTCGTGAAATGAGATATAGTGCCTCACTTTTAAGACGAGCTTGAAATGAAAGTCCTAGAAAACCTAAAACACATAGTACATGTACTTGGGTAAGGAAGCCTTGACACAATGTCACACTTAAACTATAAGGGTGGATTACAGTATGCTCATGTGGATGTCTTTATTGGCAGGCTGAAGTCTGCACACTCACGAAGGCACAGCAATGCAGTGGTGAATGACCTGCAGGAACACGCAGCTAATGACACAAACTACAGCAGGGTTATAACTCAGTTGCCCAGATGCCACAGAAAGCACCCTGTGGAACCTTTCTGACTGCCACCAACTCTTGGGAACATTCAACAGAATGCCTTCCTTCCAGGCTGCCTTGGCTGCCGCCTTCATGAGAACATGAGCACAAGGTAAAAACATGCACAATAGGTGCTGAGGCTGCATGTTGGGAGTTCTCACATACATAACTAACTCTGCTGGACTGAAAGGGCTTTCCAACAGTCCTTCCAGGCACAATTCACATAGGCCTGGAGGCATACCTAAGCATGACAGCCACGTCAACCATAAGATTCTTAGTGAACTGCCCTGTAATACAATGCACATCTGGAGCCAAAATCATCCTTCTGAGCTCACCAGCTGTTTGTTCAGATATCAATACCTGAGAGTCAGCTCAGTAGCTACTGTCCCCTCTCACAGACCTTGGCACTGGAGAGCTGTCAAGTCAACTCTCTTCCCTTCCTCTCCGGAGGCCGTGTATTCTCTCTCTAGCCATTGTTAAAGCTGTCTTTTGAACAAGCACGTATTCTCAAAACAGTCCACAGCCAGTGTTCTAGGCTCCTAGTTCTATTCCACATGGCAGTGAGCCTGCCTAGGATTGAAGGGCTACTTCCCCAGCTTCTCCAAGGCACACTCCACTCACTTGAGCAGAACACCTGCAAATCCTCAATGGAGCAAGCAATGTAAGTGACCTGTCACGCCAAGGATACCACACAGCTTGCAGGACTTTGGACAGGCCAGTGGCAACAGCCCCATGTTCATGGAAACACAGCAGATGCATTTCTAATAAAGAATCTATAAAAGTTCCCCAATTTTATCAAGTAGGAACTAATGGTTTAATTATTGACAGCACCACAAAACAGGGCTCCCCAGACTCATCCAAGCCTGCTTCATATTAAAACGATGTACATAATCAGAAGCACAAGCCAGCAAACACTGTGTGGAATCATAGAGAAACTGAAAATAAAAAAAAAACAATTAAAATACAAAAATAACTTTCTCAATATAAATCAACATACTGGGTATCACACACACCTCCTTCCCCCACTCTGAACTCTTAACTACCCTTGGAGTTGCTAAAGTACCATGTGCATGACTGATGGGAGAACGAAGACACAGAGGGGACAGGACAGCAAGGACAACTCCAGTGAGCATGTGTAAAACAATGTCTGTGTCCTTGGCACATATCCAAAATAACAGAAAACTTATGTCCCTACAAAAAGCCACGAGTCCTTCAGAAGCATTATCCATGCTGGCCTCAAGTAGAAAACAACCAAACTGACTACTAGAACAGAGCTACATAAAATGTGGTACGTCCATACACTGGAATACTACTCAGGAATGAAAAGGAACAACAAGTTATAATCCTATATTACAACAATGGACTGTCCTAGAAACATGCCACATGATGGAAGGCAAATGGAGTAGCATACATGAGTTATCTAAATATTGTATAGTTAATTCTACTGTTGTGAAACACCCAGAAAATATATATCTACAAAAAGGAAGACAGCTCGTTTCCTGTGACAGGGAGAGGGGGGTGTGGTTAAAAATGACCACTAACTGGCACTGAGGATCTCTGAGGGTGATGAACACATTTCTAAAACTGGATCATACTGATGCTTGTACAACTCGACTAATTCAATAAAAAAAAAATCACTGAATTGTTTATGGTATGTAAATTATGCCTCAAGGCTGTCAAAAACACAGGCGTGCATACAGAGCCTACAGCTGAAGCCCTGGGCAGCTGTGAAGCACTGGGCCTGCACTATGTGGCTTCTACTTTCCTGACTCTGGAGTAGAAAAGATTACATCAGCCCATCAGCATCAGGAGAATGCAGAAATCTGCTCTTCAATTTCCTCCTGGATAATAGAGGAGTGTGGGGGAGAGAAAGGCATGCAGAGGAGCAAGCAAGTCTGTTCCTTCTTCATTACAGAGTTCAAGCCAGGTCACAGCCCTATTAGAAAGGGCTGGGCCCAGTCAGAACTGCGCACTGCCAGCGGGGGCAGTGCTGGGGCTTGGAAACTGCAGAGCCCACCACACCAACACAGAACTTTTACAAAGAGGTGGCGGCAGACACTGAACAGTAGAGAAATGAGAGACTGGTGAAGTCCCTATATTTAGTTCATATACCCTAAAACAAACACAAGCCTTTGACCTTTCAAATCGCTAAGTTAGGCTGTGTGTGTTAAAATCAACATCAACTTAATAATTACCCATAATGAAAACATCAATCTGCTAAGCAGAGTGTGCAGTGACCTGAGACGCCCTAGCTTGCTGTCCATTCCCATCTCTGAAAAACCTGACATTTGTCAAGCACCGACTAACTCCCAGCTGTAACCTGGAGAGGCCTGGCAAGACAGCGTACAAGCTGCTTTGCAGAGCCCTGTGCTGTTGGCCATAGTATAGGGCTGACAGTACTTAATAAGGGGAAGCCAAGAGGGCATGGGAAACATAGAGTAAGGATGATCTAGTCACACAGCACAACCAGGCCACCCAGACAGTCCTTGCCACCCAATACATAGAAGGTCCCAGCCAGAAACACACCATCACCTGCACACTCAGAAGGTAAGCACCTCAGGGCTATAATTCCCACAGGGGTTTGGAACAGGAAGAGGAATAATACAAAGTGCACACATGAAAAGATGACCAAACTGATAGAAATGGAGTGACGGTATTTTTAGTTGCAACTAATTTGGGCAAAGATCCATTTGATGACAGATTGCCGTGGAAACAGCCAAACAGGCAGGAAATAGGAAATGCTCTATGCATCTCCTTTCCCACTAACCCCAAGAGAGTTCCTTTTATTTTGAGAAGAAAGTAATAAAACTGTCCTGACTGCCAATATCCCCACTACTGAGAGTTACTCCGGCCTTTATGGCTGGTGGTACTGTGCGCATAGGCCCAGAACATGCACATATCCCGGTCTGTACAACCAGGCGTCAACAGGGGTACGCGGACACCACTGGGACTGCTGTAGCTATCAGTTGGGTGTCACTTCCTTTGGCCTATGAAATCCCTAGTCCTTCCTTCTACTGACGGGAGGAAATGGGGAGAAGGTTCCAGACGCCTCCGCCCTTCCCCTAATGGAGTCTGCAGGGCAGCGACTGCTCTCTGCCAGCAGCATTAGAATGTTCCAAGAAAGTTGAGGGCTGTTAGACACAATGGGTGGTGTCTTCTTGTGACTCACGCCCAGCTCGCGCTTCCTGCTCATTTCCTCTTCTTTCTGGACCCTGCATGTTAACTTCAGAGAGAAGACAGAATCTGGGAGGACAAGACCACAACCTGCCGATACCACTCCTGCTAGCTAATGCAACATTTGACATGAAAATTATCCTACATAAAAAATAATTTCTTCCCCCATAAAAAATTCAAGAATGCTAATAATCCAGAGGGCATGGGAGTTTCAATCCTTAGCAATTAGGAAGCCACAGTCAGTCCACTGGGCTTTTTCCAAGGACCCTTTTAACGACTTGAAAATGACAGCTGATCACCAAGTAACAGTGTGGCTCACCTATTAAACCCTTCTAAAATGTATCGATCCTCAATTACATAAGCAAGGCCATTCTGAGAAGCCTTTTTAATCATGCATAGCCCATTACTCATAGCTGAGACACACACAGCCCATTTCTTTAGCATCTAAGTGGGTTTCTGTTAGTAAGCCTGAGCTTAGGGAAACATATTAACTATTTTGAGTGAATGCTACCTGAGAATCACAATTATTGTAAAATCTGTTCTCTATCATGGAGTGGAGGTGGGGTGGAGATCACAGTACTTGTCTTGAAAGCTGCCCTAGCTTCTGTGCTCAGGACAACAAACAGCAGGTACGACACTTGTGGGCTGTTAGACCTTGCAAAATGAGCTTAGTTGAGACCTCACCCCAAAGCAGTAAAACAGCTCTAGTGGCTTCCACTAAAATCCCCTTGGAGGAGTCAGTGGAATTCCCAGCAGAACCCCAGTGAATTCTGCTGTTTTCTGAGGACAGGGTTTCAGGTAGAGCAGGCTGGTCTCAAATTCCTTATGTGGCTGAGAATGATGACCTTGACGTTCTGATCATCTTGTCCTCTCTTCTTAAGTACTGGGATTCCGGGAAAGGCATCGACCCAGAACAACTTCTAAGTGAGACTGAAAAGCATGCTTCTTACACTACTCTGATTCATCTAGCTGGTACCTGCCAAAGCAGTGCCTGTGCAGTTACCTGCAACTTAACATTCCAGCTGGCTCGCAGACACCACAGCAGTACTGCAAACACCCTAGTGGTCTGTACTACAGCTGCCATTCCCTATCTATCTTCAGCTCTAGGGCTCCTGTCCTCTTAATTTAAAAGACAAATGACTGTAAAGCCTGAAAACTAGGAGGCCAACACTGATAGCATTAGTGCATGGTTTGTGAGCAATGACTGACAGGCAGTTTTCTGAGACTGCCGTAGGCTTGAGTGGCCAACAGAAAAAAGTGGAATGTGAAATTTCATCCCACCTGTGTGATTCCATACCCCAGTGTTGAAGACTCTAAGGAGGGAGGAAAATGCCAGATTTCAGCTTAACTGAGCTGCTGACCACAGCATCACTCTGTTCTCAGGAAACCACACGTTCTGGGAAGAGAAACGAACAGTCCAACCACTGTTAGCATGACTAAGAAAACCAAAGTAAAATAAAGGAATGGGAAGTACAACGTCCTTAGCAAATGGGAGCTTTGACTGAACTACTGTTGAAGCCGCTTCTGTCTTATTTCTGGATAATGCCCTAAGATACATTATAGCACAGCCCTAAGATACATTATAGCATAGCCCGAAGAAACATCATAGCAGGCTGTCTACAAACCAAGGAAACAGTCCACCTGCTAGTAACGGTTTTCATAACAAAGCCCCAGCATGATCTGCTGCTTCCCTAATCTTCATGTAAATGCTGTAATACATGAAACCTACACAGAGGTACTTTCTGTACCAGCCTGTGACCTCAAAATGGGCTCTCCACAGGAAGCGAGGAGTAGTGAGTCTTGGTTCATATCTTACACAGGAATATCCCGGGCACAGTCTATGGAGAGCTTCACACCAGGGGAGCAGGGCAGTGGTGCAGATGGTAGCAGAGGCAGGGGTTATACAGCTCCAGGACAGACAGGGCCACACAGCATGACCCTGTCTCAAAAAAAAAGCAAATCAAACAAACAGAAAATGAGTATGAAGCTGAGCAAATCAAAGCAATGAACCATCTTATTTTATCTTCTGCTGTGAAGCTCTGTCTGTTTAACCCTCACTATTTCCATCTAAGCTGCCCCCTCGATGCGCCATGCTGCCAATGACTTTGCATTACGCACAGGCAGTTCCGCTAAGGCTTAGTCGGCTAGTGAGTCAAAGTCAGATGCAAACCGTCATTTCTGGGAACGGTATCTGCAGCTTCAATCCAAGACAGTAGGCTGGCCACAAAGCAGGTCCCAGCCCAAGTCAACAAAGCTCTGAGACCAAAGGCCAGTTAGATGGTCTGCATGTGTTTCACACACACTGTTTCTAGGCACATACGGCTAACCTATGTGCACACACTACAACATGAATTCTCTACTACTGGATATGCCCAAATCAATCAGGTTTGTCTTCTGACAGACAAGAGTTTGCTCACGAGGCCATGCTATTACTGACTATTGACTATATCCCCAACGATCAGATGCAAGGTATGCTGGGGCTCTCAGAGCCAGTATGACCTGGCACCCTCCCTCCAGTATTTTTTATTTTGTTGAGGGAAGAAAGGGAGGGAGAGGAAGCCTTTAGGGGTCTGATCAGCTCAGTCCCCACTCTCCTGTGTGTTCTCCACCCACTTAGAGTTCTGTCCTTCTATGACTACCAGCAGCCTTTCCCCTAACTGCCTCCTCATTCTGCCCTCTGATAGTCCATAGTTCTAAGGTACCAAACCTGCACATTCCATGTAGATCATTAACTTTATCACTAAAGTTTTAGATTTGATTTACTCTACAAGCAAAGTCCAACAAATTGTAAGAAAATTTCACAGGCTTGCTTAGCATGTTGCAAAGTGCCTCCCTAAAACATTCAAGGTTTTGAGCACTGCACAGAAAGAAAAAAATTCCCTAACTAAATTTACAACTCACCAAGGTATGAACATGTACAAACATGGACTCATTACAGAAAAAAGCAAAGAAAGATATCCACTAAAAATATTTGAAGACTGCGGGGAGGGCAGTAGGGTGGAGCCAGTCTGCATTCCAACATAAGATGGCCACTTATGTTTGGTTCAACACACACACCACAGCACACACACAGCACAATGCATACACATGCACATAGCACACATACTCACACACACACACACACACACACACCACACAGCACACAAACACACACACAGCACACACACAGCACAATGCATACACATGCACATAGCACACATACTCACACACACACACACCACATAGCACACAAACACACACACCACAGCACACACACAGCACAATGCATACACATGCACATAGCACACATACTCACACACACACACCACATAGCACACAAACACACACACCACAGCACACACACAGCACAATGCATACATATGCACATGGCACACATACTCACACACACACACACACACACACACACACACACACACACACACCACACAGCACACAAACACACACACCACAGCACACACACAGCACAATGCATACACATGTACATAGCACATATACTCACACACACACATACCACATAGCACACAAACACACATACCACAGCACACACACAGCACAATGCATACACATGCACATAACACACATACATGTACTCACACACACACCACACACATATACACCATACACACACACCACACAGCACACACACCACACATGCATACACACACGAATAACATACACACACTTTTATGCCACAGCTCTCTGGTCTGTGACAAATACCACAGAAACTTCCAGTAATCTGTACCCCACAAACACCACTTTAATGTCTCCTGAAGATGCCTGGCTACTGCAGCGGCAGCAGTCCATCCTGCCCATCCTTTGATGGTGAGCCAGTGCAATCTGTCCCTGTGCATTCCTAGGCAAGCCACAGCATCCCCTTGGGATGGCCTTATAGGGGTGCACTAGATTTCTTTTCCATCTCCCTCAATCACCAGGACCCATACACAGCATGCCCAGCCTCACATTTCACTTACCATCATCCAGAACCCCAAACTGATCTGCCTCCATCTGTATGGGGGCTACAGACAACTGGAAAATTCAATAAAAAGGAGAATCAGGCCACCACACAGCCTAGGAATTAAACCCAAGAGCATGCAGGGTCTTGTAACTGCGGTAAGCATCTGGCCTGGAGAAGCTGTAAGATCTTTCCTCACTGCCCATTCCTGAAGCCAAGTGGCAGTTGGCAGTGGTCTCTCTCTCTTCTCACGAGGCCCATACACAAATGGGTTCTAGGATCTCAGTAATTGTTAGAACAGAACAGAGCTTATTCCTCAAGTTGCTTGATTTATGGCTTTTCCAGTTGTTTTTGACAGCTTCCTGCTGGTGATGATTTTATTTTGTGAACTTGCCTCAACTCTGTAGTCTTCCTAACACTATAGCACAGTACAGTGAGATTTCCATCAGTCCAAAGCACTAGTTCTCTTTAACGCTCTGAATTTCAATATGACCAAGAATATCCAGGGGAAACAGTAATCTCATAAACAACAAGAGTTCATTTTTTGTAATACAATAAATTAAAACATGACACACTTCTGCTCTACAAAAGGTCAGGAGCTGGGATCTTCCCTTTCTCTGGCCTTGCAGGAGCTATGCGCTGCTAACTGTATATGCTCCAAGTGCCCACAGAGTGTCTGAAAATTGAAAGAGCCTGGGTGAAGAAATTACAGCAACGACCTACCCAGCATAAGAATTGCGTATGGATTCACCTGAAATGCAGGTTTGGCAGAAGACAAACCCATCGGCATCACGAAAAGTATGTTTCAGTCATTAGACTGTAAGAGAGACGGCCTTTCGCCTGTTGGATCCAACAGGGCAAAAAGAGACACAGGGAAGGGTGCTGCTGCTCTGACACAATGGTCTCCCAGAAAAAGCCTGGATGTGGACAGGCTGCATTTGCTGCTGGTAGGGAAGAGAGATGGGGGCAACCAAGGCTGAGTTTATTTCTCAGACTGTAAGTGCGTTTGATGGTGTGTTCTCTCTCAGCACACAGAGGGGAGAGTCCCAATTCACATGCCTGGGGACCATCAACCTTTCTCACCATTTTTGAGGAGTGGCCCTGAAATGCATTTAATAATTTAGTGATAGCCAGGTGTATATACCAGGTCACCTGCCTAATCCCCACCAGACTCAAAAGGGGTGTATACCTAATCTTTGTACAAGATGGCATAGGGTCCCTAGTATCTGTACTGCTGGGCTCTGCCCATAGTGTAAGGAACATAGCAGAGGGACAAGAGGAAACTCTCTCCGGGATGCAGGATGCTGGCAGCAGCCTTAGACACAGTGCTGCATCAGACACCACTCCACACAGGGTGAGGATGGGGCATCTTCAGAAGACAGAAAGGAAGCCACACCAAAGAAGGCTTTGAGGACACAATGGGGTCTAGGGCACAAGAGCTCTGCATCAGAAAGAAAGCAGGTTGCTACAAGCCAGCTGCCTTAGAGGTGTGGTGACTCACTTGGGGAGACACCCAGATTTCCAACTGGAGGCACAGGCAAGGGGGTCAGGGACTCTGGGGATCATCCACACTGCTGCTGGGAATGTGAAACACAGAAACTTCTGAAGTTGGCGAGGCAAGCACCAGCCGTGGGCAGAGCTGCTCTAGCTCAGCATTCCCCACAAAGGAAAGGAAAACACCTACACGAGGGCAGCTATTCCCATGGCTCAGTGAAGCAGTATTCACAACATAAAAACGGCAAACATGTCTAACGACTTGTAAATGTATAAACAAGATGTAGTAAATCCGGCTGTGGAATATCACTGCAACAAAAAGAAAAAACAAACTCAGAAGGAGCAAACTGTTGATACACACAGAAATGACGGCAGAGCCCCAAACTCGGGAAGACACTTAAGCCGTCTATGAGTCGACTGCAATGGAGTTTCTAGAAAAGGCAAGCTATGAAGTCAGAAATCGTAGAACTAGGAATGGGAACAGAAACAGACCAGAAACTGACACAAGAACTCTAGATGAGACATCTGAAATTGGACTGTGGGTCTGCAGCTGCAGCACTCACAGCAAGCATTGGCCTGGCATGCTTGAGACTGGGGCTCCTCTCTCTCTCAAAGTTGGTCATGATGGTCACAAGTTTCTTACAATGCAAAATACTGCACATGTATGAATTTTAAGGCATGTAAAATCTACCCAGCTCAATAGTCATTAAGAGACTCATGGCTGTGCTTTGTGGGCTCTGGGGCAGCCAGCATCCTTCCTTTCCACGTCAGGAAGAGATGTGAGCTGTACCTTCAACACTGAGCACAAATATGATAGTTAGGGCAGCAGCAGGAGACTACACTGCTTTATTTCCAGATTCCATCTTGTGGCACTGGATTAAGGTCCCCTCCCCTGTACAGCCTTTTCCTGGACAACACAGTAACGGCAGGAACTGCAACTGAAAATTTACAGCAAACCTCGAGTCCTGCTACCTTGTGAGCAGAAACAGAAGAAAAGTAAAAGCACACACACACACACACACGCACACGCACACACACACGCACACACACGCACACGCGCACGCACACGCGCGCACGCGCGCGCGCACACGCACACGCGCACACGCGCACGCGCACGCGCACACACGCACACGCGCACGCGCACACACGCACACACACGCGCACGCGCACACACGCACACGCACGCGCACACACACACGCGCACGCGCACACACACGCGCGCACACACGCACACACACACACACACGCACACACGCGCACACACACGCGCACACACATTCTACATGGGACTAATTTAGTTTGCTTCCCTTCTTTCACATACATAAAAATCTGAACTTTTCCATATGTATATTTAGAGTCCAAGGGCTAAGAAGTCAACACTTTCAATTTGTGGATACATGAGATACTGAAATGTACAGGGCCCATCATGCCCATGTACTTTCTATCATCAAAGAGACGCTAACTTAAAAACAAACAAAACTTTAAAAAATAAAAGAGATCCCATTTTAACTGTGGTGTTGGAAACATCGGATACTTGCTAATTATTTAAAAAAAAAAAAAAAATCACAATATCCAAAAAACTCACAAGAGACTGAAAGTTGGGAAAACTCTCAAACTATGAATCACCATCCCCAAGACTAAAACATTTTACTTCTTACTTTGTCTTGAAAACAAATGTCTAAAGGGAAGAAAACAGAAATCCAACCAGTGAAAAGAGGAGGGTGCGCTGGAGGGAGGAGATGGGAAACCACCCACACCCAGTGTGGCTACAATGGCCGAGTTGTGAGCAGAAGACAGATGCTAATTTCACATTTTATCTATCCAGAACGACCATCTGAACGTCGACTGTAGAAATCACAGTCTCCTCAGTTCTACAAAATAACCAGAGTTGAATGAACTGAATACATCAGTGTCCTGCCATCAGCCTGGAGGAGACCCACAGCTACTGTCCACCTACTATGCTCTTCCTGTACCTGAGACAGGGACCTCCTTAGCTTTGTTTTCCAGTCTGATTTCTACAATTGCTTCTTAGAATCTCTACTCCTTGCTCAGGGTTTTGTATGTCATGGATATGAAATAAAGTTAGTAATGAAGTTGCCTAAATAAACAGAATTTGGTAAATAATGATTCAGAGATCACACTGGCCTAGGATCTCTTAATCATCCTGACTGTTAAGTGTGGGCAAGACGTAGGTGATGGGCTTCAGTCTCACTTGCAAAACCTGAGGGGATATATTATAAGAATGGTGGTTTCAGGAAGAAGACCACCACCGCTCACATGCAAATCAATCAAAGTCATCCCTGTCCATGCCTACAAATTATACAAAAATATTAAAATGGATTCAGTTAACTCAGTTACTCCATTTCCCACCATAACTTCCAGCCTGTGTGTGAGAAAAATTGTGTCATCAAAAGAAGGTCCAGGCATGAAACAGTAGTGCGGGATGTCCTTAGGTAAAAGGCATCATACTACGGAAGCCTTTGCTTCTGCTGTGTGGTTTGGGTAATTTCTTGCATATTGCTTTATTAAGTGATTGTTGGTGGGTCTTATGTTATACCTTCCCATAGCCAGAAACTACAGCTCATGTTTCCTTGGCATTTCAATTTTGACAGAGGGCTTGTTGTATAACATTCAAGACAGTGTTCTGGGTAAACTGGCTGACTTAAGTTTTCTATGTTACTTATTGAAGAATAGGCAATTGTCTTTCTATTATTCTGTGAACATATAGCTGAGAACATATAAACTCAGGGTTTCTGTGAGAGTAAAACAGAACAGAGATGGAATTTTCCAGCTGAGAGGCTTCAGAAAGCATCCTGCTCCTAAGTCACCTTCTCTGAGTGGCGCCCAGAGCCCTCTCCTCTCCCCACACAGAACCGGAGCCGCCCGTATCTCAGTCAGCTCAGATCTGCCTGTAACAGTTTCTACATTTCAAACATCCTAAGCACAGAGTCTAGAAAGAACATCAGAATAACAGATTCAAAACACGTTATGTATCACGTCATTCGGTTTTAAGTCTATTCATTGAAAAGTAAAAATCTGATGTTCTTAACTTACAAACCAGAAAAATTAAACTCAAGGTCAAGTGGTGACTGAGGAAAGTGACCCACAATAATCCACTTTTACTGTCAAATTTTTGGAATTTAAAAAAAAAAAAAGAAATCCAGACCCCCAGAAAGGAAAACAAAAACCAACCAAATACCAGATCACTCTGAAGAAAAGAAATGAGACCAAAGAAATAACTACAAGCAAAGTTTAACAACAAACTTACAACCACACAACCATGATTCAATATTGTCACCAAAACTCTTCCGGAGAAGCAGACACCAGAACCAGCTTCCAAATATGGAAAGGAAAAGCTACCACCTGTGAGTGACCTTGAAGATGTGAAGGGTGACAGATGGTGTCCTGAGGTCAAATGTACTCCCTAGACAGTATACACCATTGCCCCTGCTGACAATGCCCACATGTGGGCAATGTGAAATGACATGAAGATCGGTCAGCTTGTTCGCCGTTCAGACTTATTTACTTGGAAGTAAAAGGGTATTTTGAGTCACATGATAAAGGGTGAAGGAACAGAAACGGTGTCTAATTTCCTTCCTGCTCACATCACAGAATCAATATGAAAAAAAGAAGGGTATTTATAAAAAATACCAGGAGAGCCAAACCAGACATTTCCCCAAATGCCCCAAAACGACAGAACCGATTCACTGGTTCATAAGAAAATGAAACTGAGGTAGGACTTCCACAAACCCGCCTGTGGCCTGCAGAGTAAAGGGGTTCTCAGAGGTAAACAAACCCAAGGGCCAGCATCAGGCACAGCCTCAAGTCCTCCTGCCTCTAAGTCCTCCTTATAGAAGACACTAAAGAGATCGTCTCCAGGAAAGCCAGGGAATCTTGCCCCATATGTTTTCATGGATAACCAGTAAAGAACAAAATAAATAGCACACTTAAACAAAATGGTAATTGTTTTTTGGTTTTTTTTTTTTTTTTTTTTTTTTTTTTTGGCTTTTTTTGTAGTGTTTTTTTTTTTAATTGCAGTATCAGGGAGGATTGTAAAAGTAAATACCACTTGTGAGCTTCATCGTCTAATCAATGCCACAAATACTTGTGAGGCCACATGTGGTCTTCTCTGAGTGCGGGGCTCTCAAGGTTGAATATATATCAGATACATACTGGCTGGCTTCTAGGCAGAACACACTCAAGTGTCCACTATAACACACAATTAACGGAAACAATGACAGGTCCTAACCCAAGGTGACACCAGTAGGTGCTACTAAAAATAACACATCTTATTAGTGCCATATGAGCACAGGCACAAAACAGCAGCTCATTAAAATGCCTAAGATGAGAGTGAGCACCAAGGGAAGCATTCTGTCACAGGAATGAAATTAACGCTGCCTATAAAAGTAACTAAAAAGCCACAAGAATGTTCTTCTCCCACCTCCCTCTTCCACTCTTATGTTTTATATGAAAATAGCTTTCATCTTTCAATGCGGGGAAGAATTGGTGGTGGCTGGCATCAAACACACTGAAATCAACACAAGTGTAATCATCTGCACACTTTCAAGTGTTTTCAAAATACATGCTGGTTGAGATGTTCTTAATTTAGAAATATGTGCTTTGTGCTGGGTGTTGAGGACTAAGAAGAGTTTTAAGACTGCCCAAAACATTATTTTTTGTAGCAGTTATTTGACTAGCTCATACTGCACCGATTTACACCGTCTTTGTGTCGTGCTGCTGGTTGTGACGGGCTTCAGTGAGACATTCCCATCAGCTGATACACGTAAATCACTCAGAACCAGGTGGACACACGGCAAATGTTAGCTATGGGTGCGTTAATGGTTCCATTCAGAGAGACTGTAAGTAGGTGCGTAAGGACAAGTGGGTGACTGTTGTGATGAGTAAGTGCTGAGGGCAGCCGGTCATTGTCTTAATTTCTCCTGTTATACCAGTTTAAAGCAGGCAGGGATTTCAGAACACACAGAGACGTCAGAATCTCTTCTGGTTTTAAGTTGTAGACTCTTAAAAAGAATCAGTCTAGGGAACAGATGAAAATTTAATGGTATAAAATTATACAAACCAGACTGTCTTCCTGAGGCTACAAAAATATTTTTTATTAGCAATTTTCTTTTAGTCCAGCTTAAAGAAAGCAAAAAATGTCAAGATCTTGCATGATCTGATCTGACATGAGACTTGTATATAGAATGTTCAATAATGTATTTGTTAAGGATTTACCATAAATACAAGGGCAGGAAGAGGTGCAGAAACAAGCCCAGGTACACAGGATTATCTCAGCAATACAGTGAAATGCATATGGACATACCTCTCTCTCTCTCTCTCTCTCTCTCTCTCTCTCTCTCTCTCTCTCCTTGATTGCTTTATAACAACTTTCATTAATTACTCTACATCCATTACTCACGTAAGCCCTTCTCCAAAGGCGAGGCACAGGACACAAAGACACTCTCTGAGGAGGTGAAGGGCGGCTGGTAATTCATTAGAACCCATAAAGCTTTTCTATGGAAATCAAGAATCAATGAAGCTATTGTACAAGACCAAGGCTCTGCAAGTGTGGACTAGTTATGGATTCTCAGAGCAATAGTACTCTTAAAAGAAGCAAGGGCACCGAGCCTAGGAAACTCCAGGGGAGCCTCGCCTCAGGTATAAGGGCAACCACCCAAACCCACCAGGTTGCTGGGTGCAGGGAGTGGCTACCAGTAAGTGCGGGTACTTGGCTGCATGCTCCCAGTTCTTAAGGGCTGCTTTTACTGGCTTGTGCTTCAAGGGCTACGAGTGAATGAAGCCTATCAGCTGCCACTGGCTGCTGTGAGTCTGGTAAAGAGCTAAGTTACTTTAAAACAAAACAAAAATCTTAAATATTGGTTTCCAGAATTACAACAGAATATAAAAGACTTATGTCACAAAAGATAAACACTGTGATAAACTATTTCAAGCCTAAACCATCTTTAACATTCTGGGTCTGCGCGCTTTCTCTCTGTGTCTGTCTCTCTCTATATCTCTGTCTCTGTCTCTGTCTCTGTCTCTCTCTCTCTCACACACACACACATGCAGCAGACGTGTACCAAGTGTAAACGGCGTGCAGACCTCCCTGGGCTCACACAGACTTAAAAGTCATTGTGATTATTACCCCAACAGAGATTACTACTGGTTGTGTGGCTCCGAGTCAAGTGTGTAATAAAAGTGTTGTAAAAGCAGATTAAATTGCTCCAAACTTTAGCATTTTATCAGAACAAGAACAAACAGAGCTGACTACTAGCCGCTGTTGGCCATGAACAGCTCAGTCCCATGTATCTCACTCTCTAGTTCAGTTATTATATTTAACCTGGACACCTAACTGTGAGTTTCAGCAAACTGTAAGCTCAAAAGTTCTATTATCCAGATTGTGGCAGGAGTCAACAGTGGCGGCTCTCGGCAACAATTACGACTCACAAAGGCTGGTTCACATCCCCCTGGATGTTTGCTTCAGATACACCAGACACAGAGGATGGCTTGTGAGTCACCCCAGTGGCTGGAAAGCCAGCCTATGAATTCTTCTGATCTCAGCATGCACACAAAGGCTAAAATGGAAATGGCAAGGGGGGGGATCTCTAAGTTATCAAATGTGCAGTAACCAAGAAGGTGGATTCTTTTGAATCTTACAATAGAAATTTTCTTCCTTTAAACTCCAAGTTCATTGTCTTTAAAATATACTATTTCGTAAGGTGCTGTTATGTTATATATTTTAGTTCTTAGAATAATGAAGTTATCTAAACTTTATTCACATGCACATATCTTAAAATATTAGTTCTTACTCTATAATGGTGATACACAATTTGTGCTTACCTTTGAGTTAAAAGTTATGTGTTCTTCCAAAGCCAATAATAGATCAAGTCGCAAAAGCTATTACTGTTAACACACTCACACATACACACACACACACACACACACACACACACACACACACACACACACACACGGGTGCGCACGCAAATGCACACGCACGCACGCACACACACCCTTCTCGCTGTTGGAATCACAGCTGTAATCAGCCCCACAGAGCTAGCCCAGGACTGTCGTCTGTGTGCCATGCATGTTCTCGCTTTTTGTAGCCACATTTATTCTAAATTACAAGCATTTGAAATAACAGAAAAATATCAGAGTGGGTGGAGAAACATTCGAGGAACAGGAGAGAGGACACAGGCTTGAGGTAATTGGGTTACAGCCATGGCAAAGATAGGGAGCTAGGACAACATGGAAAAGGACGTCAAGGGACATCCCAAGGAGATGCAAAGGGGAGAATGATGGTCCTTCCGAAAGGTACGTAAAGCCCTTAAAGATGGCTCCCTGGTAACAGGAATGGCCAGAGAGAGACCTACATGAGGCCAGGGCAGTCGGGAAAGCACTCCGGTCACTTACGGGGCGAGGTAACACAGTCACTCAACTTGTCCCTTTTGCTTCTTCACAGCTCAGACTTCACAGGCAGACTGCACAGCTAATATTTAAAGCTCCATCAGACTATGCCCACCATTTAGTGCCTACGACGGTTTCTTTAAGGGGCAAACAAATGTCTCCCATAAAATGACATTCTTTCCACACAGCTCCGAGCCTGGCCTGCTGCCATGGCTGTTTTCCTTTCTCAAGATATCCAGATAGTTCTGTTTTTCACCAGGCAGTAAGAGCTGCCTCCGCCTATGGAAGGAAAACCGTTGCAGTCCTAGCATAGTTAGTACAGGCCACTTAGCCAAAGTCACTCGGATCTAGTCCACAGGCCATTCGACCAAATCCACCTCGCCAGTCCAGTCTAGTCTGATCTGTGTTGAGTCCAGAGAGAGTCTGAAGGTGGGGGACACTTGAGGAATGGAGGATATGGAGGGTGAACAGCTGGTCATCAGGGGAAGGACAAGGACAAAGAAGACAAAGGAGTAGACAAAAGCTAGGTCTAGAACATGCACGCCCGACGTGTACACTCTTATTTCAGTCTTGCTAAACTAGTGAAAGCAGAAGCATGCACAGAAAGGACACATATGTTAACTTGCTTGTGGCTCAGCAGACATTTCGAATTTTGTTTTCCTTTTGATTTTATTTTGAGGCAGATCTCTTTACCTAGCCCTGGCTGTCCTGGAACTATATAGACTAGGCGGGCCTTAAACTCAGGCCTTTGCCTCTTGAGTGCTAGGTATTAAGGTATGAGAGAGGTTTAGCGACTTATCACAATCAACAGTGAGTGACCTACTATGAGTCCACCAGCAACAGGGTCAAGTCCTAGCACCAGACTTGGGTTGAACGCTCACCTCAGTGACCCCTAGGTCCTGTGCCTTTCAGGTTGCTCTCTAATGCCCTTGGGTCACAGATCTGACTGCTTACCTGGCCCTTCACAATGCCCACCACCTTCCTTGTCAGACACTTCTCCTAGGTGTGACAGGGAAAGTGCTCATTAGGGCTGGACCTAGGAAAAAGAGGCGCGGACACCCACACAAATGTATGTCTCTGGGCACACCAGATGTCCTTGCACTCCTAGAAAGGAAGGCCATCCAACTCAGCTTAGAGTTCTTTAAAACCACTACCCACATTGTCTAGGAAGAAAGTCAGGGGTGGCTTTTCCAGTAGGCCTATTGAGACCCAATAGGGGAAAGCTGCCACTGTCCTGGAAGGTGGAGGCCTCCGTTGTTGTTGTTTTCGCCTCCCCAGTTAGAGACAGTTACTGCTTCAGATTTTGGTAGTGGCAATACCAAGTACTCAATAATACCTCCTCCTTTTTCCATGTGTGGCTGATTTTATTTGTTATTTAATAATAATACCTACAAACATTTGTTCAAGTGCTGAGCACACCATAATGCTTCTCATTCTTTAGCTATTTTATGATCTCGTTCACTAGTCACAAACCTTTTAAGGCTATCTAAATTGTTAGAGAACAACAACCATAACCTGCTGTAGCATCTAAGGTATGGCTCCAAATCCATCTGTTTAAAAGAGTTGTTTTCTTATCACTGTTGAACTTAGTTGACACGCACAGCTTGCTCTTTACAAGGCTGGGAGGGGGAGCACTTCTCACACAATTTGGGCCCCTTGCATGCCTAGCTAGTTCTTTTGCCAGGCCTCTTCCAAGTGGCCCCGAGTACCCTTAAGTGCATACTGAAACTCCACATCACCATTACTGTGAGCTCTGTGCGCGTTCTCAGACGCCCGATGCCCATACTAAGGCAACACAGGAGCTGGCAGCATAGTTATCAGCAAGGATTTGGCTTCAGAGCCCAGTGATTCATCATCTATCCCGGCGGCAGAACAACACACCGCTATTTTAGTCCCTTAGTGCTATAACCCACCCCCCACTGCCGCCAGCCCAACTGCAAAAGTATATTTAAGCAAAATTGACAAAACCAAAACATGTCATTAACATTTGCCCCCTTTTCAGTTAGTAAGAAAAGGGGCTAATGGGCTACTCACCTGATTTCAAAATATTTATCACAAGTTTCAACCCCTCACAACGGGAAGCAGCGAGCAAGGTCTACAAAGTAACTATTAAAATTCCAAATTCAGGAGGAAAAATGCTGAGCAAAAAGGAAAATTGGTCCTGGCGTGTCTGAAGTTGCCCACTTCTCACACTGCTGGTCGCCAGTTCCCACAGGATTCCTGGTAGGGGGTTGGCTGTGTGGGCCCATGTGCTGATGCCTGCCTGTGGGGGTCTGCCTGGAAGAAGCTTTCGTTTCTCGGGGGCACTCCTGCAGTGTGAGGAGCACATGACAGGCCCCCCATCCCGGTCAAGTCGGACACCACTGTTTATCTGTTTCCCACACAGGTAAAGCTTTCTTGCTGGAAAGCACAAACTCCCTCAACGCTATTCTAGTAGCGGAGACTGAATCTTGGGCACGAGGCAGCACACAGGATCTCCTCCCAGCAGCACTCTCCAGGGCCTCCTACCTTTTCAAAGGCGGCTTCTCGCTTCCCTCGTTTGCGTTTTCGGGGTCTGCGGTTCACTCGAATCCATTTCGCCACCTGAAGTCAAAACCCAACAGCATTTCAAGCAGGCCGAGGTACGGGTGTCTGCCTCACCTGAGCAGCTGGCGCTGTTGCCACCTCTGCCTGCCGCACTCACCTCGGAGCCCACTTGCCGTACCAGCCCACTCGGTGAGCAGTCCTCGGCCTTGCGCTCCTCCTGCAGCGCCTGCGGGGAGAACGAGTCAAGTTCACCCAGCCCAGAGCCACAAGCGCGACACCTCGGCGGGCGGGCGAGCGGGCTGGCCAGCGGGCGCAGGCGGGGCGGGGCCTGCCTTAAAGGTGTAGACGCCCAGGTCCTAGCTGTTATTGTTCTCGGAAAGCACCCTCTGCCTGGTCCTGTGCCCCGACGCGCCTCGCCCCACGGACCCATCCACCCACCTACTCATCCATCCATCCATCCATCCACCCACCCACCCACGAACACAACACACCCCCGGGTCTAGTCTGAAGCTCGGGTTATGGGATGAAGGGACCCTGAGCCAGGGATTCCGAGGGGAAGCAACTTTTCTGCCAGCACTACCAAGGTGGCAGGTGACCTAGGGAGTCCCGTGTTCATGCGTCACCATGGACCTGGAAGGGGGGGCCCTCCTGTTCCACAGCTAAGGATGGACTCGCCCTATGTTCCTCCATCCCTCTGTGCCAGCCAGGCCTGAGGAGAGATTGCCTTGCTGCTGGGGCTGGTTGACTCTGCTGCCCTTTAACTTTATCACATTTCTTAAAAAAAAAAAAAAAAAAAAAAAAAGTCTGCCGGGCCCCCTTTATTGCTACTCCATCCTTCTTTCAAGATCAAAAGGTTTAGATCAAAGGCAAGATCAAACTCCGGACTTTAAATAGAAGCAACTTCGCCATGGAGTACTTTACACAAAGAGGAGCTGCTTAATGAGACATCAGAATGGAAAACTTTATTGTACCCCCCATTCCCAAGCACAGCCGGACCCTCCTGTGGCCGCTAAAGATGGCTACGTCCTAAAATAGACAACAGGCCTGCTCGAGGAGGGGATTCTTAGCAGTGTTTGTATTTCCGGAAATGTAAACCAAACAAAAACAACAAAACAAAACTCTAGATAGAATATAAGTAGATGCAGTCAGATCTGCACCTCCCTATCCAGGTACAAAAATGCATATTCATTTGCTAAGTATTTTACACATATTAAGTGATCTTACATACACGGACAACAGTCGCATCCAATTTTATCCTGCTTTAAGGGTAATGCATAGAAATACTTAATGCTTTGGAAATCGAGGAAGCACACACACATAAACAGGTAAAAATTATGAACAATACATTATGCAGATCTACTTAATTTTAAACAGGAAGAAAAATTTGAATTATTCAAGCTTCATGATACTCATAATTCCGGAATCAATATATATCCATCCTGGCAGTCACTGCCTTTGATCATTAATTTTTCCCCTTGGGTGTTTACCGCCCTTAGGAACGCTAACATAAACAGTTCAATGCAAAGAGTTTATTAATAGTAAGAAAGCTAACCATTGCAAATTAAGTTTTACACAGACATCTATAAGAACCTGTTATGGCTGGATAGTAGTTAAAGTATTTAAAGGCTTTTTTTTTTCTTGGTCCTACAATTTTCATTTTGTTGTAATCTCAAGTCACATGTGTATGTGAAATTGTTCTCAAATCCATACCCCCACGTCGTCACTGGTAATATCTTAGGAACAGGAATCTAGAACTTAGGCCTCACCAAACAGCCCTTTTCACCCCTGCCCAGCACTGGGAGTGCACAAGAGCTCTGACTTAGACTGCATGGTCCCCAATGTGTTCCCTTGTCCCACAATCACTTCCATAGAGGAGCCATGAGAGTCTTTCCATCCCATCACTTTGCTTTCCTGGAAAGGCATGGCCTGCCTCTGGCTGCTACCCGAAGTATCACATCTAAAGGGTTTCTCCTCACTATCAAACTCAAGTCTAATACTCCCCAGTATTCTAATGGCACCCTGCCTGCATCATCTTCTGCAACTCTGTCGCTGAGGCCTCATTATTAGAGCAGGGTTAAATTTCAGATCTTGAAAGCACGCATCTCACACCCCTTCCCCACACACTTATCATTACCATTGTATGTTTTATAAAATGCGTTTACATTTTACATTTCTTATGTCTGAAGAGCCAGTGTTAGAACCTGAGATTAAACCCTCATCTTATATTAGGCTCACTCAGCATGGCACAATTTTTATGGCTATTTATTTTTAATCTATCGTGTGGGTATGTATGTGGGGGGAGGTGTGTGCACGTGTGCGTGTGTGTGTGTACATGCCATGTCATGTGTGTAGAGGCAGAGGACAATGTGCAAGTCAGGTCTCTCCTACCTTGTGAAATATGAGATAAAGTTCAGGCTATCAGCCTTGCAGCAATCATTTTTCAACATGCTAAGCCATCTTACCACCTTGTTATTTATTTTTATTATTAACTGGTTAAATGTCTATCTCTCTAACCATACTTTAAGCTCCTGGGATGGCACTATCCTGGTTTTAGGGTTTTTTTCTTCATTTTTGTCCAGTCACTAAAACATGGCCTAACACACAACAGATATTCAATTTCTTCACAGTGAAGGGGAACTGGAGAGAGAGCTCCAGTAGATAAGAGCACCTGCTCCGAAGCCTGATGACCTTAGTTTAATCCCCAGGGTCCACATGGTGGAAGGAGAGAACCGACTATACACTCCCTCCATGGCACCTGTCTGACACACATTCATACAGTAATAAATAAATAAATAAATAAATAAATAAATAAATAAATAAATGTAATAAAATTTTATTTAAAGTAAATAGAAGTAGACAGGGAAAGAGGAACACACAGTACACAGTTCAAGGGTGATTAATCTTATAATTATTATGTCTCTAATTAACTCCAATTTCCTTAACTGCTAGAATATCACCATTTGTAAAAAGCACAGAATTGTACATTTGAGGAAAAAAAAAAAGGAGGGACATATTTCTAAAATGACTTAAAAAACAGAAATAAAAAATAAAAGACCCCTATACACCAGTAATTCAAATTACATCTTGGTGCTGTGGGCTAAATTTAACCCAGAGTGAAGGATGTAACACTAGAAAAATTAACGTTCTTATTGTTCAATGCAACCTGCATACATTTCTCTGGTATTTACTTAAACCCTTCCTTGCTTATGAGTTGATGCAAATGTCAGCAGACTGTGAAGAAACCTTTAAACACATTGAAAATTTGCAGTCAGGGATGAATAGTCTAGCATCTTCCAGAGTGGCAAAAGTACTTCCAAGATATCCTTTAAAAATGGACAGTTTTATGTTTGAATTATATTGTTTTAATTCAATGTCTCAACTACTTTGACAGGCATGTTTGGAAAGGAAGTTTTTCTAAGAAACTTTTTGTCAAAGCAGTTCGTAACAGTCAAAGACAATTTCAGAGCCTGAGGAAGTGCCATGGCTTTTAAACAAAAACCCTGCTAAATACAGAAACTGGAGATTATTTTCACAGAGAAAGTCTTTTTTGGTTTTCTTTTTCAATCTTTTTTTTTTTTTTTTTTTTTTTTTTAGTTGAAGAGGAAGTTACTCCTCTCACAGGAAAAGGGTCCTGATGCCAATCTCGTACTGATAGGGTGGGTGCTCTCTTCCTGCTTCTATTTGGTGATTGAAGCATAGCACAGAGGAATGAGGAGAGCCCACAGGAAGCCCTGCAGGGCAAACATAGGGAGCCCTTTAATTATTCCAACAGATAGCAAATTATGTTCCCCTGGGCAAAGACAAGGGAGAACCATCTGTAGAGAGAAGCCAATGACTTGCGCTCCTAAAGGATCTAAGGGTTCTGTTACTAACCTACACCAGGCTTATAAGATAGCACTGGAGAGACTGTGGCAGGATTGTGAGTTCTAGGACAGTCTGAGCAACAAAACAAAACAGCAGGATAACAGGTGTCTGCAGGGTCTGCAGATACAGTTACCTATAGATGAAGCAATAGGAACAAGTCAGGATTAAAACTGATTCAATGTTACAGCTTTGAATTTTGACTGAATGTAACACACCTTACACCTTGTTTTGTCCAAATTTAGAAGAATGCATCCTGTTATTGTCTGCTCCATCAGTGCCATGATCAAGGCCCTAGTTTCTTTCTGAGGGAGATTTTAGCCCTGTTGGGTGGTTATAATCCTGCAGCACAATTTTCAGGAGAGAAGTATGGATCACACTTGATGGCCTGCTACGAGCTTAGCTCCCTGCCCAGATTTATGTTTTCCTGTTTGTAAGTGCTGCCCTGACCTAATCAGTATTACCCAGAATGCTATGCAGAACCCAACCTAGTGGACAGTGTGTAAGATGCTGATGTCTCCTTTCCCCCCTTGTACTTTTAGTACTAAGGACTGAGCCTCGGCATTATGTACCCTAACCAAGGACTCCACTACTGTGCTCTTTGCTGTAAGCTCATGACCCTTGCCTAATGAGCTAAGGAAGGCTAACTAATGGTGCTGTGCTGACTAACAAGAACAAAAACAAAAAATCACACCTATAGCAGGCACACACACTTCCCAGCTTCCAGACTACTGATGGGGTCACATGATTGAGTCCATGCTTGAGTTCAGTCAGACCTCCATAAAGTTGGCTCTGGACTTCATCTTCCTGTGCTCTAGGCATGCCCTCTCACCATGTAGATCTGGTGAGATGCCATGGACCTTTATGGAGAAGCAGCAAGAGAAAGGCCCCATAAATCCATTGCTGTGTTGACTGGGATGAGGCTATTTCTTCCCTCAGGTTTACTTCTCCCTGGTACCAAAGTCAGGAATGGTCAAACAAAGGCGCCTCATTCCTCTTCATCCTTCTCATCACTGTGCTTTACCTTCCTGAAAACGTGGAGCTTTGGGGCCCCTCTTAGCCAGGACAGGAACCTCAGGGACAGTCTGCTGGATATTAACTAAGCTCCTCGCCCATCTTCCTGCCAAGTTCTGCCATGGTGTTTTGGAAGCTCCCTTAACTCCATTTTGAGCAGGAGAGGTCTGAATAAGTAAAAGTATTGGGTTTTACTTTTTTTCCATTTTAATTTGCATTTCTCCTTAGTGAGCTGGAAAATGTCATATTTCCAGCATTTCCCTCCATTAACACAACACTTGGAAGTTACATGTGAAAGCTAAGGTCATATAGTTATATTCTTTACATAGTTCAAAGAAAATATTAGGAAACAACAACAATAAAGATAATACTGAATATGTACCACACAGCTGTCATAAAAATGTTGACCATGGGGCTGGAAAGATGAGTCAGTGGTTAAGAACACTGCTGTTCCAGAGGTTCTGAGTTCAATTCCCAGCACCCACAAGGCAGTTTATGACAATCTATAAAGGGATCTGATGCCATCTTCTGGCATACACATGTACATGCAGCAGAGCACTCATCCATACAAGAAGAAAGAGGAGGAGGAAGAGGAGGAAAGGAAGGAAGGAAGGAAGGAAGGAAGGAAGGAAGGAAGGAAGGAAGGAAGGAAGGAAGGAAGGAAAATGTTGATAGCTTAATGATATCAAAGCCAGAGGAAAGGTGCTCTGAAGCACCAGTTATCAGAGATCACAAGAGCCTTGTAACTGGTAGAAAACCAGAACAGATCAGTTTCAACAGAAGCAGTTTACACAGCACAGGATACCTAAGCTGCTCTGCCTGTGCCTCATGGGGTCACAGCTTAAGAATAAAGACATCGGGTCTTAGGTAATTCCAATGCCTTTATTGCTTCATATAGCCTGGCCCTTAAGTTGTAATTGGAACTAGGGGAACATTCACTGTTACCATGTCACTTTAAAAATCTTGTTTATTATATGGATCTGATTAACCCCAAGTCAAAACACAGACCACAGAATGTAGCCCAGCCCCATAACATGTACTGAAAAGACATTACCACATGTTCTTCACCATCAGCATGGCTGTAGTTCCTTAGTGTCTGAATGTGTCTGTGCAGATGTGCATGCATGCGTACACAGCAGTGTAGGGGCAAGAGGTCAACCTCCAGTGCTGGCCTTGGTTATACCTGCTCCATGAATCAAATTCAGGTCATCACACTTGCATGGCAGGCATTTTATTGAGTGTGCCATTTCCCTAGCCCCTGACTATAGTTCTTTATGTGACCTTGACATTTACTCATAGACACTATAACTTAAAGGGTGGTCGAAGGTGAAATACAAAATTATATACAGGGGCTTTCCACTTGCAGTTCCTACCTCTAAATGTTCTTTGAGAATCACATGTGTGTGTATGTGTGTGTGTGTGTCAGTGTGCATATGTGGTATGTTGATGTGGGAGGGGCTGGGGTGGGGGTGTTACAAATCTCAGCATTTGGGGCCCACTACAATTTATGCCTCAGAGTCACGTTAAGGCCTTCTTTTTCAGTAATCCTACTGTTGAGTGCCAAAAACCAATAATTTGGGTGGTTTTAATGATGCCCTATACGTAACAGCTTCCAAAAAATATTACAGATGTTAGGGAGGCATCTACACTTTGAAGGTCAATAACACAGAGGGAGACATGCTCTGTGACAGCAAGTTCCCGTGAACGAAGGCAGACATGGTGATGAAGAGGATGGGCTGTTGGGATGACACAGGGAGCATTTCTCATCACTTGTATTTAGGAATAAACTCAGGGCATGAATTAAGCAAACCCACAAAAAGACTTAAAACAATACAAGATTCCAATGGTCCTCCCATGAAGAAGTAAGGTGTCTTTTTGAGATTCATGGTTAATATAATTCTGGGTTCTGCACAAAGACCTTATGTCTTCGGGGGGGGGGGGCTGGTTTAATGTTAGCCAATAGCACTGGCCAAAGAAGGCAGCACTACTTCCCGTGTTCTGATTAGAGAGCTAGCCTAGAATCAGGGAGGAGGACTATGCCAATGGAAAAGACCCTTTGCTATGTACAAAGGGATTGCTCCATTCAAAGAGTAGCCATGCTGGCTGACTTCCTTAAGTTGTGAGCAGCCAACTGGGAAGAGCCAGTTGTGAGCTCTGACCAAATGGGTTCCCTTGATTAGAAAACACACATACACACACACACACACACACACACACACACACACACACACACACACACACCCTCATGCATGCATGTGCACATACATCTGGGAGAATTAATGACAAACATCTCCCCAAAGGCACAGACACACATATACGGTCTGATGGTATTTTACTAGCTGGAAAGCCAACAGCACATGTGGGTACCTTCCCTTCATTTCCTGGGGTGGGATATGGCATGGTACGGTACAATATGTAGAAGTGTGTGTGTGTGTGTGTGTGTGTGTGTGTGTGTGTGTGTGTGGCTGTGCCTCTGAAGGAGGGGCTGTATAGGAAGTCTATGGCTTCAGAAAATCTATTCTTTTATAAAAATTGCCCACTCAGAAGAGATTGCTGGTCATCAGGCCTTTAAAAGGAACTTAAGTTGAAATTTGCAAACAGAAGACTACACCTGAATCATCTCTATTAACAAGTATTATAAAAATCTCTCCCTCACACAGAGAGGAAAGCAAAGTCTACCACCTTGGAGGGTTGCTGACTCTAATACAAATAATTGTGATGGAAAGCCAGTTTCCAGGGTGTTTGTTCACCAAACACTTAGCTCCATAGGAGGAGGTGCCCTGGGAAAACAAGGGGAAGGGCCTGCACTGATTGGCTACTAATCCGCTGCTTCTTCCTGGGACGCTCCTCCAGCAGTGGATTAAATCAACGTTTAATGCTCCCCAGTCCCAGCTGTGTCCATATTAGGAAAGCCAGAGCTCACATCTCCCCAGGATAAAAAAGGACCTGCCCTTCCTCCCTTTGCTTCCACCCACTGTGTGTGGAGGTGGGAGAGTGGGTGCTGGGGAATGTGAACTTGATCCCACACTGATCAGCCAAGCAGCACACCCTCATTGTTCTTTAGATGCCAAACATAACTTCTCTCTAGAAGGGATCAACCCAGCCACTTGACACACAACGTAGTTTTTGTGCTCAGCAGTTGAACAGACAGCAAAAAGCTCCACAGGACATTGAAGCTTTGCATCATGGATACCCCTAAGAGACCAGGTGCAAGCACCTATCAGACAATGTATGCTTCTACTGTATACCTCAGATGGAATGGTAAGGCTAATAGTCTCCTAGGACCCTCCCACTTCTCTGAGTTGCCCACAGAATCTAAGGCCTCATGCATACTAGGTAAATAACCTGTCACCAAGCTCCATATTGTCCTGACTGCTTTCCTAGTTATGGGTTTTAATCTATTATCCAACTGCTGTGGTTTGTTTTAGCTTTGCTTCTTATCTTCCTTGCCTTGCTATCTGAGGTTCAAAGTCACCAGAAAAATGGCTAATACAGCCAACTAACGTCACTGTTTTCTGTGATGTCCTTCGCGAATCTAGCCTCACTGTCTTGGAAAAGCCCAGGTGTAATGGGGAAGGAGTCCCTGAGAACTGAGACCAAGGTACCCTGTCTCGACTTCTCAAACACTCGTGTCACACAGACTCCCTGAGCCTGTGAGAGACACACACTTCACTGAGGGTGAAGTGAGACGGTGCACGAAGCAGGCATAACAGTAATCTTTAGTCCCTCCACTGTCTCCACCCCCACCTTTTTCCTGAGGACAAAAGCCTGTCTGGTATTTTGAACCAAAGTAAACTTTCAAAGGTCTCAAAAATAACTGGGTTGTGACATCATAATAGAAAAGCCTGACCTGACAACCACAGGAACTCAGTGTTCTTGTATGGAGCCTGGAGAGATGTGGCCCTTCTGAGCTTCTACAAACAAGCACCTGTCCCTTCCAATGACAAGTGGAAGACAGGAGGAAGCAGGTCCCCCTTATTACAAAGGAGAATCAATAATCCCATTAGTAGCCCCTTCTCATACAAAACAATAGGCCATCTGTTGTTACAGGAATATGGAAAACAAAGCCAGACCTGGTGGTCATACTTGTAATCTCAGCATTTGTAACTCTGAGTCAAGAGGATCAAGAGTCCAAGGCTACCCTAGGATGCATAGTAATACTGTGTCAAAACAAACAAACTGACCATATAGTGGCATGTTGACACTCCTCTGAATGTATCAGCACAATTACGTCCCAGTTGTGGAAATGTCACAAACCCAAAGCACTAATTAACAGGGACTTCCAAGTTAGACAGACTCATTAGTTGCCTCATCTATAAAATGGGCACAACAATGTTGATCTTACAGACTTCTGAGTAGAAGTACATCAGTATCGTACATGATGCTCCTATCAGAGTCTCCTCCATGAAACAGCTGCTTTCATCTTGGATTTTCTAATATACAAAATAGGACAGAGGAAAGAATTAAAATACATTGAAAATTACAGTTCTCAGGGCTGGAAGAGATGGCTCAATAAACTCTTTGTTTAAAAGCATGAGGACCTGAATTTGGATCCCATGAACTCATTAACAAGACAAAACAAAACACCCCCCCCCCAAATAAAAACAAAAAACAACAACCCGGCCATGATCCCAGAACTGGGAGGCCAAGACAGGAAAACTCCGGGGGCTTGCTGGGCAGCCAGTAGTAGCCAGTGAACTCCAGGGTTAGTGAGAAACTCTGACTCAAAAATCAGTGGAGGGAACAGAAAGAAGGTTCTGTAGGCAGAATGCTTTCTGCTCTTCCAGGGGATCCAAGTGTGGCTCCCAGCACCCATGCCCAGAGGCTCACAACCTCCTAGAACTTCAGCTCTAGGGGATCAGATATGCACTCTGGCCTTTTTGCCTACGTATACACATGTGGCATTCATGCACACAGACAAATGATTTTTTTTTAAAAGTCTTAAAAAAATAAGTTGAAAAGTGACAAAGGCTCACACACTGGAGATTTAAAAACTCCATTCAGATAGTTAAACAACCTACATATTCTTGTGTTTGCCATAGTTTCTTAAAGGATTTATGTAAAACTGAAACTCAGGCAGATGTCCCTAACTACAAAACCAGCAAACAAAAAACCAAGCCAAAATAACAATTACAAAGGAGCACAACAACAACAACAACAACAACAACAGCAAAACATACTTTGAGAAGGGGGGCACTGAGAACTCTGGAGAATAATAAATCTCATAATAACTTCATAATAAGCACAAGTGCAGAGTCTTGAGGGGAAGCTTGGTGGCTCAGAGCAGAGATGAAAGCACCATGAGGAAAGGACACAGAGAAAGAAAAGAGATGAAGCTTTTGTCCAGAAGGAAGTGGCCAGACGTCCCAGGAAACACACAGCACAGCTGAAGGAACCGTCGTCAATGACTTCCAGTCACTTACTTCCCTGGAGTCTTGGTCCTGAGTTCTGCGTTTTGACTTTCGCTGCCCTCCTATATGATTTTATGAAAATAAGGTTGCTGAAATTAAAGAATTGAGTTGTGAAGCTTTGGGGGCATGAATGATGTCATGCTGTAAAGTCGAGGTTGATAACAACCAGGGTGCCCCTAGCACACTAAAAACTATCTTACCTGTGCTCCCTCAGTGTGCTTTGTAATTTCCATTGGCCTACAAAGGAAAATATTTTTAGCATGTAGCACACTTTGTAACAGATATATAAATGCACTAAAAATATAATTTTAGGAAACTGTGTGGGTTTGATCATCCCTACCCCAAATACGTTCAGCCTTCTCAACCTAAGGACCACCATGGTGCTGTGCTGTAAGCATGGTAGTTTCTCACAAACATGACAGCATGGCTGGTTCAGTGTACTTTGCTGAAACAAAAAGCCAGATTAAAGGAGGCTTCTTCTAGAGGATTTGGTGCTTTAAACAGCAACCTCACTGGGCCTCCTCCTCAAGGATATTTAGATAATAGGCATTAAGGAACATTTTGCTTTTTTATCTCCCAATAAAGATGGAAACTGAACCTGTAGTGTTTTCTGATCCATAGAAAATTTGAGACTAACAAGCCTGGTACAGTTTTCTTATCTCTTGCTGGTCAGACAGGTTAGCATCTGAGATCAGCACTGTCCTTCCTTAGTCACTGGCACACAGTACACAGGCCCTGTAACCTGGGGTTTCTTTCAATCATTTCTCAAAAGTATAATTTCCAGTGGGGGAGAAAAGGCAAGTAGAAACAGCATTTCTTGACAGAGTTTATAAAACATCATGCAGGAAGGTAGGTAAAATCTCCCAAACCACCATACTGGGTCTCAGATCTAGCCCAACTCAGATCCCAAGGAGAGAAAGCCATTGCTCTTAGAGGTGACCAGGCATGCCTGTGAGACAAGAGCCAGTGTGGTGACACAGGCTCTGCTCTTCACTCAGGCTACAGAAGCAGTGAGGTGTCAAACAATGTAAGGGCCCCACTCAGGGTCACACAGCTCAGTGGTAACCAAGCTGGCTCCAGAGCTACACTCAATATCTGAACTGCCTCCAGAGTCCAATATGGTATCAGCACTACTTAGCAGAACCTCACGATGATGTGGATTGTGAAACCACAAACTTGAAGGAGACACTGTTGACCCCTTCACCCACCTGCACGATTTGTTCCTTCATCACATAGTGGTGTCACCTTGCATTTTATGTGTCACACTGTGACAATGGCAGCTACAGCTCAGCAGGACCCTAGGTGGGATGTATCTATTTGCAAAGGTCCAGGCAGAGGACTACCTAGAAGGACAGGGCGTCTGCTGAATGACCTAAACTCTCATTAGGGAGCATCAACTTTTGTTAGAGGTATATGTCAAGAGCACCATCCTTTTATAAACACATTTGGACTTCAGTGATGGAGTCGCTGACCTACTGTAACTTGTGACACATTTGTTGGCTGCCTACCACCTGTGTTCCTCTACTGCTTGGTACCACTGCCCAGGACCCTCTGCTACACGCCTTTGTTGCACCTACATTCACCAAGAGCATGGCATTAACTTGGGTTAAAAACACTGCTAAAAGTTACAGAAAGATCTTAGTATGGACCTTAGCTGTGCCACTAACTAGATTTGCAAGGACTGGAAGATGGCAACACTTCTCACAGGGCTCCTCTTATCATGGTGAGGAAAGTAGGCATGGTTCTCCAAAAGGAGTCCCCTAGCTGGTGATCCTAACGCATTCTGAAAGTTGTTTAAACTTGACAAAATGAAGTAGAACAGGCAGTGCCCAAGTAACATCCCATGGAGACATCAAACCTATCTGGTACCATACAATGGTTCTTCACAACAGAGAAGGAAGTCCTGTTCTCTGGAAGTGGGATTCTCTGGTGGCAGGAGCTGGAACAAGATGCCCTGGGTATCAAGGAAGGCCCCACTGAGAGCCACTGCCTCTAAAACCCAGATGCTGATTTTTACCATCAAGATGTGCAATGATGCTAGGTGATGCCAGGCAGCTCGCGGCACTAACTCCCCGGCCTGCTCCTTGAATTCAGGAGGGACATTGTGCTCATTTAAAGACAAATAGTTCTTATAGAGAGTGTTGAAAAGGAAAAGGAAAAAAAGAGGGTGGGGCAGCTTTTACTGAAGTGAAGTCGCTCCCAGGGACAGACATGTATTTCCAGTAGCCATCTTCCTTCCAGCTTTGAGTTTACACACTCCTTTGTAAAGAATACTCTCGATGGAACAGCCTCATTACAATAGAATCCTTCAGGGCAGTCTTGTTTGCTATGAAGGGCATGAAAGACTCTAAAGGGCCTCTGTATGAGTGCACAACACCACAAGTCTGAACAACAACAACAACAAAAACAGGCAATGCTCACATGTCCCAAGATGGCTCCTCACACAGTACCTTAATAGCAATCTCATGGCTTGCTTACAAAAAAAGCTTGCTGACTTGTGAATGAACTGAGGTTTGATTCAGCCTCCTAACTGAACATGGCAAATACCAGAGTCAGCCTCTACAGCTCCTTTTAGGTGCCTGGTTCTGTGGCAGAGGCCTCAGTGCCTTGCTGATCAAACACACTGAGCTCACTGGCAGGGTCTGTAACGGGATATCTAGTATACTGTACATGGATACACTGTTGTCCTTGAACAAAGTAAACATCAGAGCAAGTATTCGGACCAAGTATATGAAGAATATGAAATTAGAGGATATTAAGTATTTAGAATGTACTTAGAAAAGGAACATTTAACAAAAGCCGTTTCTGAGTATAACATAACTATAGATCCTATGAACCAATCCAAGACCTACTCATGAGAATAGAAATGAGATAAGCCTGAGCTTTATATTAGGCTCCTGGGTGATCCTGATGTTCCCGTGGTCTCTGAACCAAGTGCATGGGGCTATTCTTCTAGCAGGGAGTCAGCCTATCTCTTTAATAATCACAAACCACTCACTACCAACTCCCTCCCTCTCTTTTCTTCTATTGGAGATAGGATCTAGTTCATAACCTTAGTTTGCTTGGAGTTTACTGTCATATAGAGCAAGACAACCCTTAATGTGCTGTAACTTCCTGGGTCTGCTTCTCACTGGGGCCACGGGGATATGGTGCCATCTTTCCAAAGCTAGTTGTCCTGGCTTCCTTTTCCTTCTGCTTTGAAAGGCACAACAGATTTATTTCAGTTTACCAAACAAATACTAGATTTCTCTCCACTGGTGCCACATGTCTGAAAGTATTTGCATCAATTTGGCCTACTTTAGAATTTTCATATTTTTTTCCCTCAAGGAAAAAAGTTCTCTAATGCTCTTTGACCAAGAAAGCCATTCTGACATGAATCAAACATAAGTTCTATGAGCTTGCTTTAAAAATACATGGTCAGTTGAGGAGCAGTTCAGGGGTAGGGTGCATGCCCAGCACACATGAAACCTTGGATTTAGGCTCTACCAGCACATGTCCACCTACACACGCATAACGCTCGATCTGAGGTCCTAAAGGATGCAGGCCTTCAGTTTCACTCCACCATCATACTCTCTGGAGATCTCTCCCATCCTACACAATTTGCATTTCAATCATTTGGCTTTCTCTCCAAGGCTGTATACTTACTCATTTTAATGCATATATATATGTATACATGCAGTTGTGGTGCATATGTGTCTATATGTACATGTCTGTGGAGGCCTGGAGTCTTCCTCATGAAGGCAGTTCCCCTTCTTTGAGATGGGACCTCTCACTGGGGCTATTCTTCTAGCAGGAACTTACCAATTAGGCTAGATTGTCTGGCTCTAAAGCCTCGGGGATCCCTGTCTCCGATTCCCCAGGCCTAGTGTAATAAGCCTAAGAGCCGCTGCACCTAGAATTTTCTCTTAGGTTCTGGGGATCACTCAAGTTCTCCTGCTTATGAAGCATGTTGTTTACCAACTAAGCCGATCCCTCCCACGCCTTCTTTAAAGACTCCTGTGGGTGTGGAGGAGTCCCAGTCCACTCCATGTGCTCTCTAGCTACATACTATTGGCCAGATAGATTTAATGCTACTTTTTAAGTATCAGTGCGAATGAACCACTCTACACATGAAAGTGCAAAGGTGAAAACTAAGGGACAAGAGTCAGTCTAACTTCATCCCTCCCCAGTGAATCACACCATCCTACTGAGGAGGAGAAAGGTGTAACCCTTCACCCAGGAATTTATCTTTCCAACTGGTGGCCCACCTGGCCCTGTTATGAAATAGTCACTCAAGCAACTGTTACACCATCAAAAGTCTCTGGTGACTCCCTGCATCACAAGTCCCTGTGGGATCTGGTTGTATCCAGCCTTACTGAGCTCCTTGGCAGATCTTGCTCTCCACACATAACAAGCAACCACATACCTGTTTGTAATGGAGACTGGAAGGGAAAGATCATGACTCAAACACATCACAAGGTGGAGTCCATCAGTAATTTAAAAGCGATTTACTCTTCTATCACTGGGGCAGTACAGGTGGTCTTGGGAGGAGAGGAGGGTGAGTGTGAGGCTGACTGAGAAGGGCTACTACTGCCACTGTCCTAGCAGGGGAGGAGTCTGCTACTGGAACCAGGTACCATACCCTGTGCTTCAGCCATGTTTCTGACACAAGCCTATCACAGACTTTGGTTACCTGACAGAGCTTACTTGGGCACATTAGTCCCCCACCCACAGTATCTTCCTGCTTTCTGCCTCAAACCCGCCTTTCCTTCAGAACCAGCTTCCAGTATCTCCATAGCCTCTTTGCTTCCATAGCAAGGAGTAACCCACTCATGAGCTCTCTAAAGCTAGCTTTTGGGTTGCTTTCTGGTTTAGGTTGATTATTTATGTATGTACTTTCCCTACTGAATTTCACTGAGACTTAAGGGAAACACTACTTCTTTCATCTTTCCTTCACCCACAGCTTCTCATGAAGAATGACCCCTGGGCACAGGAAAGGCAATGGGATGGGAAGGGTCATTTCAGCAAAGATGGTGCTTCCTACTATACTGTGGGGCCTTGTGTCAGGATGGGTCAGAGTGGATCCTTGAACAGAGCACAGTGCCAGTACATGTACCTCTGCAAGACAGAAGAACAATCCCTTCCTTTATTTCTCCTTTATTTTACCAGACATGACTTTCAGTTTTTTTTGGACTAAGTAATCAGCATCATTTGGGACCAAAAGCTACTCAGAGTGTATTCTTCCATGGGGTTAAAATGTGTGAGGCTGGCTCATGACCTCTGGTGTGTTGAAGATTTCCTAGAAATTTGGAACTTGTCAGGAAATTGGTGGTGAGCGTTGATGTGGGCTGAGCTGTCTCTTCTCAGGTTGATGTTATAAACCTCCAGTATCTCACTCAGAATGACTGTTCTGGAGGTAGGACCCATCACAGTAAAATAAAATCCAGGCCTTAATACAGTGTAACGGGTGTCCTTACACTGAGGAGATAGGGGTGGAAAAACGAATGTGTGTGAGAGACACTGACACACGTGCACAGGCATGCACACATGGGGGTTGGAGAGGGAAGCTATCTGCTAGCCAAGGAGAGAGGCCTCAGGAGACGCCAACTCTGTGACCTTAGATTTGCTGTTAAGGCTGCTGCTCTGCCTGCAGTACTTAGCTATAACAGCTTAGCAAACAAATCTAGGTACCAAAGTATAAATGCCAAAGTTAAAAAAAATTAGACTAAAAATGAAAAGGTTACTCTGCTGGGCAGTACGGCATTTGAAGAAGCTGTGGAAAGGGCTAGGCACCTTGATGGACAGTGAGGGGCCACCATGAGTCAGCCAGAAAGCACCATCAGTGCATCATCAAGATGCTCAGTCACAAAGTGTGGATGAACTACTAAACAAAATGATGTGAGCCAATCCAGAGGCCTGAAGTGGGCACCTCCACTATTAAAAACAGCAGCCTCACAGTCAGTACGATAGCAATTTAATCTGATGAAAATTTCAAAGCAGTCCTTTCTTGATTGACCACGAAGTGTCAAACTTTTGTAAATGCCCTGTGATTAACTATTCTAATGACCTCTAAAATTACATGAGAAAACATTATAGGAGTGTGCTAAAAGAAGCCTACAAGTCACCCTCCTGATAAACCAGCTGCCATTCTCTACCTGGAACACCCATCCTTGGCTATAAGAACACAGAGCCTGCGCAGCAGACCTGACCACCTCCTCCCAGCCCCACAACAGCAGCATGTTCCCTGTAGAGCCTCCATCTCTCCTTACTGGCTTGTGTGACCTTTGGCAACTTCTTGATGTTTGCTTGGAAATGAAGTGGCATTTCCCGAAGATGGTAAAATAACTTTCTGCTCAGTTCTGGGATTCAGGAGCCAGTGTGGGAATTCAGGTGGCTCTCAGCCTGTTTCCAGGACATATGATGCAGGTGGCCTGACAGCCATCTGTCCTTTGTGCTGCCCTTGCTTCTGCTGACGTTGATTCTACTACTGGGTACATTCTTCTGAGAAGGTCCAGGTACAGATGGACCCCAGGTTCACTTAAGTCAGAAAGAGACATGTTCAGATCTCTGGAAACAAGCTGACTAAGGAGTAGAAATTGAGAGCAGACACGAGGTAGGGATTAGTTCCTACCCTTGAGAGGCCTGCATCAGCCATCTCCACTTTGACTCACAGACTTATAAACTTAAGATAGTTTTGCTCAGATCTGTTCTGTGGATCACTCTAAAGTACCATGACTTACCTATTAACTCAGCTAACAGTTTCAGTGCAGTTCTGCACACCAGGACACACAGGCATGCCAACAGTTCTCAACAACACACACAGGCCATGTCAATAGTTCTATACACCAGGAACCACAGGCCATGTCAACAGTTCTGCACACTTGAACACACAGGCCATATCAACAGTTCTCCTCAACAACACACCAGGACATGTCAACAGTTCACACTTGGACACACATAGGCCACACAGAACAGTTAAAGCTTCTCAGCTGCATGAGTCAGTACTTGATGCCCCTGTAAAAAGCTGGACATAGAGGTAAGCACTTGTAATCCCAGTGTTGGGAGGTAGAGATAAGAGGCTCTCAGAAGTTTGGTGGGCAGCTAGTCTAGCGAGTTGATGAGCTTCAGGTTCTGTGAGCCTGAGGAGATGACTCAGCAATTCTTGCACCCCTGATGGGTGGTGTGATCCTGCCAGGAACTCTAGCTCTAGGTGTTCTCATGCCAGTGCATGTGCACTCACACAAACACACAGACTCTCACACACACTCATTACACACACACACTCATACACACACACATACACACACACTCACACAGATACATGCTTATATACTCATACACACACATACTCACACACTCATACACACGCTCATACACTGACTCATACAAAGACACACACTCATACACACATTCACTCACTCACACACATACTCACACAAATAAAAATTAAGCCTATAAGTAAATGAAGTAAAGAGTGGTAGAAGACACTGGATGCCAGCCTCTGCCATCATACCTGAATGCACAGCCCCTTCCTCAGGTGTATACGCACATGCACACACCATATAGACACACTTTTTTTTAATTATTAATTTTTTAGCTGTCATTTTTGTAATGTTTTTCAGTCAGGCTCAGCTCATCAGGATCTCTGCTTCAGGGCTATGGCTACAGGCCTGCTCTATCATACTCAATGCAGTTGCTACATCTTAAAAGTAAGGCAGAGCAGATAGTTTTTGTTTTTCAAAATAATATTTTTATTGTTCTTTAGGAATTTCACCTCATACACCCCAATCACACTCATCTCCCAGTACTTCCATGTCCTCCCTTATGACCTACACCCCTCCCCCAAACAGTCCAATTTGTGTTGTCCATATTCTTACTGGAGGATGGTAAAACTCCCAGTGGCCCACCCCCTAAAGAAAATTGTGTCCTTCTCTACCTACATGGCTGCCGGAAGCCATCAGTTGTGGAGAGCTACATCTCAGCATCTTTATCACAGTTTTTTATAGATTTATTTATTTATTTTATGTATGTTGAGTACATTGTTGCTCTCTTCAGACACACCAGAAGAGGGCATCAAATCCCATTACAAATGGTTGTGAGCCACCATGTGGTTGCTGGGAATTGAATTCAGAACCTAGAAGAGCAGTCAGAGCTCTTACCCACTGAGCCATCTCTGCAGCCCCCTTATCACAGTTTTTAAGGGTTGTCTTTGATGGCTTCCTGGGGTGGTAAGGGTTGTCACTTAAGCCTTCCATATTCCTCCATCTCAGCTGTGCATCTGCAATCATCAGTAGCACTGCCAGAGTCACTGCTCTTTGCAGTCAGAAGGAGGTCAGATCATGGGATTCCTCATGGGATTCCTCATGGCTTCTGGTGACAGCATAAACACAGTCCAGCCTCAGTAGGACCCCCAACACAGACAAGACCCTCAGAGACATCCCAGACCATGGGTATCAACATGGGTTCAGGTGGCAGCGCAGGCCACTCACATCAATCTGGCCCCCTTCAGCAGCATGGCCTGTAGACATCAGATTGGCTTCAGTCTTTAATTTAGATCATGGACATCTACATGGTCTTCAGTGGTTAACATGAGCCACAAACATCAACATAGACCCCCAGCTGTTGTAGGACCATGGACCCAGACATGGCCCTTGGTGACAGCATGGCTCAGATCTCACCATGGCTTTAGGAGGCAATGAAGGCCACTTAAATTAGTATGGCCCACATGGCAGCACAGCATGCAGACATCAACATGGCCTCAGGCAGCAGCATACACCATGAATTTTCATGTGGCATCAGGTGGTGACACGGGCCACACTGACCCACACATGGTCCTCAGCAGCATCATGAACCACAGTTGTCAAATTTTGAGGGGGTCCAGTCTAGAAAGTGAACTGCTCTTCATCTTGGCTTCCTTCATTGCCCAGAAGCAGGGCAATCCTACGGACCAGTGATGTGTCCAGGGCTGAATCTGCATCTACATAAGCTCCACTGTCTCCACTGCGCAAGCACTGCTCCACTGTCTCCACTGCGCAAGCACTGCTCCACTGTCTCCATTGTGCAAGCACTGCTCCACTGTCTCCACTGCACGAGTACTGTTCCACTCTCTACACTGTGCAAGCACTGCTCCACTGTTTCCACTGCACGAGTACTGTTCCACTGTCTCCACTGTGCAAGCACTGCTCCACTGTTTCCACTGCACGAGTTCTGTTCCACTCTCTACACTGTGCAAGCACTGTTGCACTGTCTCCACTGCGCAAGCACTGCTCCACTGTCTCCATTGTGCAAGCACTGCTCCACTGTCTCCACTATACACTCAAACACTACCATTTCAAATGTAGCAAAAAATTTTAAATTAAAGAAATGCTTTACTTTTTTCTTTCTTTCTTCCTCCTTCTCCTCTTCCTCTTCTTCCTCCTCCTCTTCCTTCATTTTTATTGGTATGAGGCTTCTTAATCTGATATTTTGCACATTCCATCTCAACCCAGATGTTGAATTTTAATCATAAATGCTTGGTTTTTATTTTTATTCCATAAAATCAACAGTTGAAAAGTAGTTTCATTATTATACCTGAGATGTGTCAAGCAATAAAGATTTATTAACTTTTAAATTTAGACAAATTTAATTAAGATTAGACTTAAGATTCAGCCACTGAGGCCAGCTGTTCACACAGGCCTGCAATCCCACTCAGGAGGCAGAATTATCAAGGTCTGTGAGTCCCAGGCCAGCCTGGGCTACAGGGCAAGTTTTAGCTCAGCTTGGACTACATAATGGGACCCTGTCTCATGAAATACATACATACATACATACATACGTACGTACGTACATACATACACACACACATACATACATACATACATACGTACGTACGTACGTATGTACATATTAATTGACTAATTAAGGTGTCTGGGTGTACCAGATATAGTTCTAGTACTTAATGCCATGTGTTGCTGTCACTTCTCTATCAGACAATGAGCTTCTGAGCATGAAAAAAGGCTAAGCAGAAAAACCAGAAACATACTTATCATGGTAAGTGCTGTGGGGATGCTTCAGATATAATGCCTCTTTCTGGCATGAGAAACAGGTAAATAGCAACCACATAAAGCCAGTTGTGATGAATACAAAACAGAAGAGACAGAATGCCAGAAAGATAGGAAAGAGCATGTGCAAATGAGACTGTTGTTTGGAGTCTGGTAGTTATGGCTGCCCATGTATGCCTGGAAGGTGGGACAAAAAAGCTCTCAAGAGGACATTCTTGGGCAGGACTGAAAGTATCACCAGCAGGCCAAAGAGCATTCTCAGAACACTGCCATTAAAGAGAGTACCAGTAAGGATGGATTTGAGCTGTGTTTTGGGAGAACTCACTTGGCATTGATGTGGATGACAGAAAGGCAGGAAGGAAGGAAGGAAGGAAGGAAGGAAGGAAGGAAGGAAGGAAGGAAGGAAGGAAGGAAGGAAAGGAGCTTGGCTGCTCCATGACCAATTGGATACTGCACTATCCAAGGCAAAATACAATAAGGAAATGGTGCAGGTTCTGGGGAATAGAATCAGGACTATGGAGTTGCTTACAGGGAGGACCTCAGAACTTGACTAGTTCCAGAGGATCTTCCAAGGCTCTGTAGCAATTAAACCAAGAAGGACTGAAGACCTGAATGAAGAAATGCCATCTCTAGTGCATCTGTACAGAGACCTTGTAATGGAAGTTGAAACATGACTATGGATGAGGTGGGTCTTAGGGCACATGTAAAGAGAAACAACCACATACACAATGACTGAGTATGCCGATCAAGCATCTGGGGACTCGTGTGATGGCAGACGGCAGCCTTCACACTGTCTTGGCTATAACACATATGGGGATTGTGATGATTGTATGTACACACTAAACCACTGTATAGAAGGACTAACTGTCCTCAACGGGAATCTGGAGCCAATCCCCAGTGGACGAGGAGATGGCTGTATACTAGTCCAACACAGGGCTGGAGAGCTGACAACATTTAGTCTGGGACCATCTATCGGGAAGCAGCAGTCGCCAACACTTGCTCTTCAGCTTATATCAAAGGACAAAGGAAAGTAGTGGAGAAACAGTGTCTAAAAACTGAGACCAAGGTCATGATTTACCTTTAAAAGGCTGGATACCTACACATAGACCAGAAAGCAGGTGTGAGGCTCAGAGCAGGCTGTCAGCAGGCCTGTGTCAACTCTGAGACCGACCCAGCAGTAGACCCACAATTTACTTTGCTTCTGGTTAGCCTTGCTTCAGAAGCTTATTGTTTTTATTTTATAATTGGCAGGGAATAAGTCCATCATGCACAGGGTTCTGAGTTCTATCTCCTGCATCTCAAAATCAAACAAAAATGGTAGAGAAAGGACAAAAAAAAAAAAATGTAGATATAGATTCTGAATGGTGGCTGAAAAGATGTTCACTAAAGCCTTCTTTTTGGTTGCCAGCCACAGTGGTACATGCCTGGAGCCCCAGCATTTGGGGAGTACTGAAAGGTGGGTGGGGCAACCTCAACTAAGAGAAATCCAAAGCCAGCCTGGACTTCATGGGACCCTGCCTCAAAGACCACAGTGTGGGAAAAAAGTCACCTTGGTGTCATTTTAATTTTCTTACTTATAAACTTTTCATATTCTAAAATAAGTTTATAATCTTTTCATTAAAAACTCACAAAAGGCAACAGGTCTGAGGACCCAGAAATTTCAGTCTCTGCAAGGTCAAAGACTACAGGAGTGAGATATTCCTTAAGGAGGTCGGATCCAGGTCTTTTGTGTCTATGGGTCTCATGCCCACTTCTGCTGCTCCTGAAGCTATGCCCACTTATTTTCTCTTTATGATTTCTATTCAGCAGAGCTGTGAAGGAAAACTGAGGCAGGCTTTTTTGAGAAAACAAAAAGCCTCTGTAGCCCATGGGATGGAAACTTCATAAGAGAACACTGGTCTCTGTCATCAGAGAATTCGGTTGCTGGAGGACAGAAATTCTGAGGAGAACAAAGAGCAGAGAGCCTGTTGGTGCTGTGCTGTCACTTTAGGGCAGGCATGCTAGTAACTTTATATTATAATGGCAGGACGAAGAACAAGGTGTCCCATTCACTGCAAGCTCCTGCCACCACAGGCTCTCAGGCCCTGCCAAGCATTTCACTGAAGTGGAAACAAAAAGAAACTTACAAGGAGTGTGAAAGGGGCTGAAAGCAGGTAGGTAGATCACCAGTGGTCACATAAATAACCAGAGAACTGGGGTGAGGGGGGTGGGGATGAAAAGATGCCCTGTGACCGATCACCAGCCCAACTTATGCACTAAATCAGGCTTGCTTCTGTCTGCTGCTGTTGTTTTTACTCAACAGCTAAGCACTAAGTCAGTTGGGCCTTAAAGATAAGTCATAGCTGCTGAGCCTCATGGCACCTGGCTGTTTTGACAGTAGGTTTCATCAGTTCATGGTAGAAAGCCTTGTCTCTGCTAAAACTGTCACAAATGCAACTAGATCTTGGGAAGAAAAGTTTGGCTTGGAGGCAAATCTCACCCTTTCTTTTTCCTTTTCCCAGTTTGTATGAGGTAACCTCCCCAGCTGCCACCAAGAGGAGGGTCAGACCTGCCTCATATGCCACGTGGGCAGCCTGTTTCCAGGCATGCGCTGCTCATGCCTTAGGACTTCCTCTTTCTTCCCTCCTGGCTAGCTGGTGTAAACAAGGGTCCTGTTCTAGAGCAGCCACACCAAGAAGGCCTAGGAGCCTCCAACAGCCTCATTAGGCCCATAAAACAAACACCACCAAGACTACCAGAGAGGCCTCACCTAAAACACTGCATGGTGAGGCTTGTTCTGCAAGTTATCTCATTCTGAAGTCACCTTCTTAAAAGCCACAGGCTCTCCTAACATACCCAATGTTAAGTGCTCCCATCCAGGCCCCAGGCAGCATCTTCTCACCTGCTTTGTTTAGTTTTTATTTCTTTTATGGTTCCCAGAGGGACCGAGCCAACCAGTAACTTCGAGTGGCTGGTATACATTTCTGAACTAAAGGCCAAATATCTCCCAGTAAGCTGATGGTGGTTAGAAGTAACATTTCCTCTTGTTTGAAGGTTGAACACCCTCCACTTCATTTCATGGCCCACAGACATTCACTGGTACCCAGACACTCCCAAACAGAAGTTCACATAACCAGCCACAAAATCAGAAAGAAGTAAGCAGGGCACAGGGGATGCTTACCTGAAAACAGGACCAAACTTTTCATTGCTACAGGAGCCTGTCCACAGTCACCAACGACAGTAACCCTGGTCCTTAGGCCAGCATTTGGGCTAGGGAGGAACCTAGATTACCCAATAGATACTAGAAACATGGACCTTTTCATGGGGATGGTAAAATTTTCTCTCTCACTGATACCCATGACTTGAAAGAGAAGGGGGAAAAACTGAGTCCAAGTCCCTAAGACAAAGCAATGACTAGGTGGAGATGCCAGCTTGCTGTAGGGTCCTTAAGTATAACAGAGAGAAGTTGAATGGTAGAGTTGGAATGAAAACAAGTACCATGGTCAGGTAAAGCCATGGCAAACCAGATCACTTGTTTGGCTATACCCAAGCCAGCTGCTTCATCTCCTGCAGGTTTTAAACTGTTGCTTGGAGACTTTACCCAAAATACCCAGCATGCTTTGCATGGTGCCACTTAATACACAATGCAGTGGTCACTATCACATTCACCTACATACCACAGGGACTCAAGCTAGTGGCTACTGTAAGCCAGCATTTTCCTGACAGTGTTACTTTTATAGACATAAAAAAACCACCACTATCATAGCTGAGAGGCTAGTAGTAAGCTTTACTTTATTTCTGAAACAGTCTCAGGTACCTTAGGTATTCCGGAGCACTCCAGCCAATCATGGACGATGTTCTCGACAGATAGGCCAAGCCTTCAAAAACAAAACAAGAACCAAATAGTTTTAAAAATTGCTTCAGAACACACACGACCAGGACATGGCTAAGTATTCAGGCAGAGGGGCTGCTCTCTTGAGAATGAGCAGTGCCCCACTGACTGGGGCTGTGGGAAGAAACCCATCACATTAGGGCCATCTCTCCAGTAAACAGCAGTGTCTGCAGATGGAAACTGTAGCAGCAGACACTTTTAATGCTTTGAGGTGGACTTTAGGGGACAAGGGATGTTCCTGGAACACATAGAGCCCGACTGCCTGCTGGAGAAGGCGAGGCAAGTGAGGCCTCAACAGCAGCTAGTGTGGCAACAAGTCTGTGAAATGGGCAGTAACAATGGGCTGCAAGAACAGGGCAGACTGTGATTGGCCCACCTGTCTGTTTTCCAGGCAGGCTCACATGAAAGCCCCTCTCTATGCACTATTATGAATGTTTATTATACTGGCTAAAATTAAAGTGCTTTCTTGCCCTGCTGACTTCACTGGTCTATAAAATCATTAAATATCTGGAATAGTAACAGCTGGTGGCCCTCCGTCAGCACCAGGCAATTCCTGCTCATGCCCAAAATCTGTTCACTGGCCCTTATTCAGGAAGAAGGCAGCCTGCTTCCTTGGGTACCCCCATCACTCCCTGACCCCTCGACCACAGCATCTAGCACACTTGGGATGGAGTGGTTTGGTGGCATCACATTTACCATCTATGTGAAGGATGGAAGCTCTCTACCAGCCAACCCCAGCACTCACCACAGTTCCTGGTAGGAAAGTGGGTTTCTGTGGAGATGTTTTTATTTGAATGAATAAAAACACATTTCTTGGGGGCAGGGAGATGGTGCTGCAGGTAAAGCCTTGGCAATTCAAGCCCAACAGCCAGAGTTCCATCCTAGAACCTACACAAGAAGCTAGATGCGGTGGCACATCATGTGTAATCCCAGCACTCCTATCAGGAGAAGGGAAGTAGAAACAAAACAACTGCCTCAAAATGTGTGGGCCAGCTAGCAGAAAACAAGAGAGACACTGCTCCAGCAGGGTGAAATTGAGAACTGACTCTCCAGAGTTGTCATCTGGCAACCGTGAGCAGGTACATGAACACACTCATGCACATAAATAAATTTAAGCCCCAAAGTAACTCCCTTCTACAATTTCTCTATTGATGACAGAATTTGTAGAAATGTGCAGTAAGCTGAGGTACTACAAGGCTGAGTGTAGTCCACTGTGGGATGGAGAAATAGCACCTACTAGGGAAGAAACACAGGGTATGCATGGAGAGGGTCTGAGTGTCTACAGCCAGTGTCTATCTATAGGACTGCCAGGCAGATGATGGGGAGAGAACCTAAGAAGACAGATGGACATGCTCTTTAGGCCTTCCCAGTCTCCATAATCAGTGGCATTTCCAGACATGCCTCATAAGAAAGCTGAGGACCACCATAGCTAGCCTTTTTAGCACCTGCTACCATGCAACGCGTCAATCCAGGGTTATACTCTGGCATTATCTTAGTGATTAAATGTCCTGAAAAGGCAACATCTGAGTGGTAACTTAATTGCCATTTCTGAATGATTCTACAAAAGATGGTGAGCAGCTGTTGGGCATCACTACAGAGGAGTAAATCCAGGACACAAACATCATTTCCTTGTGAAATTTCCACTGCAAGACTCTTCTTTCAGTGGCATAAAGGAGAGGCTGGGGAGCAAAGACTGAGAAAGTAGGTGTTGAGCATTGTCCCAAGTCCTCAGGCAAGGAGGATGAGGATCAGGCAAGCATCTGGTGGAGCTACCATGCCCGGGGTGGGGTGGGGGGGTTAAGGTGAAAACATCCCAGAGAATGACTCTCTGTGGAATAGATGATGGATGCTTTATAAGATGCTGCAGCTTGTAGGATGTGCGTCTGTGATGTAGAAGACCATCTTCTCACTCGGGGAAGATAAATGGGTAGAGGATACCAAGAAGACCACTCAGAGAGACTCTGAAAACAGGTGCCACTTGAGCATGTAGTTGAGAAGGCTGCACTGTCCTGCATGCTGGGACAAGACCAGTGGAGATGTAGGAGACATAGAGTAAGAAGACCTACATGTCACAGAGACAAGGTACAGATAAGGCTTGGCCCAGCCAGTAGCACCTAGCAAGGTGTGAAAGGGGACCACCATGACTACAAAACAAGGAAGAGGCTGGAGGCAGGGAGGCCACATGGCAGGCTGCTGATTTGCCAGCATGTATGCATACATGTGCACATGTACTTACTTTGGAGACTCTATGTAGCACAGGATGGTTTCAAACTCAAGGGCCTTCTACCTCAGTTCCCTGAGTATGTGCCACCCATGCCAAGGATGTAGAATGCTGGGGAAGGGTATGGAAGGCTGAAAGACTGGCGGTAAACTCTGGCTTTTTATCAATCTCTACAAGACAATATGTCACAGAAAACATGTGACCACTACTGTGCCCATCTACGGCCAACTCTGAGAGTTTGTTCACTGGCTAGTAGTGAAGCAGATACTGCTGCCATATTCAGTTTTTTCACACAGACTCTGTGGTGGCACTAAAACAGAAAACAAATGAAGACATCTCTAAGCACCGCCAAGTGGCAGCACAGAAGGGGCAGCTACCATCTATGTGCTTACTATGTAAGAGCAGTACAGAAAACATCCACCTAAGCCTTAGAGAAACAGCACAAATCCACTGTTGTTATACACTGTGTGGAGCTGAACAAAGTCCTCGGGCTTGGGATGTTTAACCAAGGCTGCACAGACAGTCCCTGAAGAGCTGGGATTGAAATTTACAAAGCTCTGCTTTCCTTCCCATGTTGAATCCCTTTCTGCAGTGGTATGAACACACCGCAGTCACAGAGCCTGTGCACCTGTACACCTGTGCATGGTGCCCAACATAGCTATCCCTTCTTGCTAACACTTCTCACCCTAAAGGTGGTCAGCTTCCTGCTGTGGCTGCCCTGCTTATCAGCTCTCCAATTACATTTTGAAGAGATGAAGAAGGCCTTTAGCGGCAGAGATGTGAGGACAGGAGAGCTCCCTAGGCTATAATCAGGAACAAAAACTCTTCTGCCTTAACTGAAGAGAGCTTGAATTTTCAGACCACTTTTCTCTGGAAAGATTCAAAGCATCTTATAAGAACTTATAAGCAATCATTCGGTCCTTACAGTAGCTATGTGAAGTGGATGACGACTGTCTGAGCAGTCTACAGTCTACAGCCTATGTGGACTCCGGTCAACTCTGCTGTTAGTGCACTAAGCCTGTCTGGGAAACTGTGGAATAAGATGTTAGACCACCAGAAGAGAATCATGCATTAATACTCACCCCTAAAAAGCAAGGGAGCCACCATATAACAATGCTTCATTTTTTTTCTGGGAAGAAGTAGACCACGTGTTTTCAGAGCAAAGTAGGCATCTATGATAGTTTTGCTGTTTGATTATGACTACAGAAATGGCACAGCAGTGATTAAGTGAACAACTGCCTATCACAGTCAGACCCACAGTGTCTAAGCCAGTGGTGTGTGCTTTCCCTCTGAGGTCACTCAGCTTAAATGATCCCAGCAGACAAGCAGAGGCATTTCCACATTGTCAGGACCCAGGACACACAGGAAATGACCCTTCTGCATGTCTCATCACTACGGAAACTGATTTTATGAAGCAGATAGCTAACCGGACACAGACCCAAGGGGAATGACCTTCATATCCATACTAGGGCGTTCACTCTTCCCACGCTATGGCTGAGACCTGGTACTGGGGACAGCAGGCAGTGCTACCCACTCCCTGCCTGCTTGTGTGTACCACACTTCACATGGCAGTGTGGAGTTTTTGTGGTCTATTTCGAGACTCTCTGGGCTATAAATGTGGTTACAATCTATACAGAGGAAACCAGAACATGCTTCTCTCCCTGATAGGATACTGCTTAGAAAAGTAAGCTGTGTTTAGAGCCTAGAAAGGGAACAAGTAAGTGATCTCTCCATGACATGGACATGAACAGAAATAAGCTCAGGTTTGCAGGAAGATGGGTTGCACACACCTGGATGTCTTGCTGTTGACTTCTAAGCTGCTGTGGCGAACAAGGCAGCAACTGTCACCTGTGTCTGTCATGGGCCCATCAGCTTGCTGGTGACTGAGTACAATGCTGCTAGGCTCCTACCTTCAGCCTCCTGGGATTTTAACCCTCACAACTCTCCCTCCACAACCCAGCACACACTCCAACCAGTTTCACATGAAGCAAACAACGGGCCTCAACAACTTTGAACGTATAGGTACTAGACACAGAAAAGGATCAGGGTTTGAAATGGAAATGCCCTTGTCTGAGAAAACAACTTAAATTCTATACAGGCTTTTAAAACACTGATAAGCTATGCTTTTCAGCCCATCTCTACCTGAGGAAGCAAACTGTGTCTCAGAGCTTTCCACAATGTTGCTCATTTTCTTGATCAAAACAAAACATTTGTGCTCAGGTAAATAATGAAGGCTGCTTATGAGGCAGACCAAGTGAGTGCTCCCTGCTCTGTGGGGGAGGAAGAGCAGGGGGAGAGTAAACAAACAGATGAACATGCACACACAAACACTGTAATTGATGGGCAAGATTAATCAGTAGCTGTGCTGACACCAGAACCTGGGGGCCAAGATTGCTGGATCAGCTATTCTCCAGGAGAGCATAGGCAGGAGGAGGATGGTGCACGGGTCCTTCTAGATGGCCTCCTTAGCACTATCTCCTTCCCCTCAATACTGATTCAAGGGACAAGCAGCTACCCACTGCACTTCAGAATGTAACTCAGGGGCTAACAAAGAAAACCCAGGCTCATGACTGATTCCTTTACTCAACTTGACAACAACTCACCCATTTGTAACTGTGGCACCTCTCAAACAACCCATGACTCTTCTTTGCTTCAAAGCCCACTGGCACTGCACCTATCACTGAAATAATTCCAGTTCTCAAGATCTCTTGACTCAAATGCACTAGTGTTCTCTAGTGGATCTCTCAGCTTCTAGCCCTCCCATTCCCTTCACTCCCTGACTCCCTGAGACCTAGACTCTGCCTTTAGATCTCATTTCAAATTCAGGGCTGATGAGTCTGCTGTCTGTATCTTGAAGGACCCAGACCTCACTGTGTCCTGCATACACTGATTCTAATGTCTCGTGTGGTGATTATAAAGACCCATGATTTTGGTAGTTGGTTAGGATCTCCCTGAAGGCTATCATTGGATTTATTCTCCCCCTTCGCCCATGGTCCAGACTAAAGCCTGTTACAGGAGATGCTCCACAGAGAACGTTGGTAAGTCAAGGCAAGACAAAGGTGCAGAGGAAGCTTGACACTAACCACTCAGAGTGATTGGCAAAGCCTTGCCTGCTCAGCATGGCTCAAGTGCCTAACAGATGTACCAAAGGATCAGTTTGCAACTGGGGCCAAAGATTAGAGGCTCCAGGGGGTAGATGTGCAGTCTTTGGAGGCCCACATAAAATTAGTACAATATGCTGCATAGGTAATAGAGCAAGCCATCTGCTTCAACAGGCAAACTAGATTTTGAGATTAGTTAGCAGGCAAGAAGATGGTTAAGTTTAAAAATGTACTCCAATATACTTGGTGAAGTAGGGTTTTTTGTAGGCAAGAGACCACTTTAACATTTAAGAAGAACTCTTAATGCGACTTAAGTCTGCTAAGCAAAGCATGATCTCACTGGGAAAGCCCCGTCAAAGGGATGCAGTGGGTATTTGGCAACCACACAGGCCATGGATGCTGCTCTAATCTCCACAACTACAACAAAAGTTTCTTTGTAGGCCCAGTGTGTTGCCTGAGTAAATATCCACAACAATAAAATCCAGGCCATGGAGCCAGAGGGCTCAGGGCATCCAAATGAACTCCATACTGCATCATGGAGATTAAAAGACACAGACCTTTCAAACTAAAGTGTACTGTGCTGCCTCAGTGAAAACTGCTGTGTTTCTGCCCTAAGAACTTTGTCCTGAAGGAATGTAGTCAGTGCTCGGAACGCCAATTTATAACCAACAGAAGAGGCCGTACGCCACATCTATAAATTTCTTCCTTTTCTCCCTCCTCTTGTCTCCTCCCCCCTCCCTTCTTCCCTATTTTTTATGCTCAAGGTCCTAAAGAAGGGCCTCTGAACTCTATCAGAGAACCTGAGCTATTGTCCTGGGGGCAGGTATAAAAGAAAAGGAAATTATTGCCACTATAGCATGGTAGTCAGGCACATGCCTAGCATGTGTGAAGCTGTGAGCTTAACATTCAGTATTGAGAGAGAAAGGGGGTAAATATGTAGACATTTTAGGTCTACTTCTGAATAATAAATAGCCACATCTGATATCAGTTTTGCACAAGAATCACCACCTGTGCTGGCTAGTTTTATGTCAACTTGACACAAGCTAGAGTCATGTGAGAAGAGGAAACTTCAATTGATGAGAAACTGCTTCCATAAGATCAGACCACAGGCAAGCCTGTAAGGCATTTTCTTTGTTAGTGATTAATGGGAGAGGACCCAGTGTATTGTAGGTGGTGCCACCCCTGGGCTTGTGGTCCTGAGTTCTATTAGAAAGTGGGCTAAGCAAGCTATGAAGAGCAAGCCGGTAAGCAGCACTCCTCCATTGCCTCTGCATCAGCTCCTAATTCCAGGTTCCTGCCCCATTTGAGTTCCTGTCCTGACTTCCTTCAGTGATGAACAGCGATGTGGAAGTGTAAGCCAAACAAACCCTTTCCCAAATTGCTTTGGTCATGGTGCTTCATCATAGCAATGATAACTCTAAGATAACACCATAATATGTCTACAAAAAGCCAAACCAAAATGAAATAAAAACAAAACAAAACGAACAAACAAAAACTGAGAAACATTTAAGGCCATCCACACAACACAGTTCCTTAGCACAGCCTCCTGAAAGCCTGTTGTCTGCCCAGTTATTGAAGTTGCAGTTCATGCTTGTGAATGAGCACAGAATGGCAGGAATCAAGAAATCTACTGACTCTGAATGATGTGTGGATTGGCTTTGTGTTTGCATGTTCCTGCTTTATTAGTGTTTGTTCTGTGATGGCTTAATGGGTAAAGGTGCTTGTTATGCAAACCTGATAGATGGTATGCGCTCAATCCCTAGAACTTACACTAAAGGTAGAGGAGAGACTTCACTCCACAAAGCTTTTCTCTGATCACATATACACCTTTCTGTATGCTCACACATACAAACAGAATAATCAGGGTTTAGTCGAGTGGCAGAGTGTGTGGCTGACAAGTGTGAGCCCCTGTACTGGAAAGAAAGACCACAACAGAACAGGACTGACAGCAAGGCTTCTACCTGCTGAAAGGAGGAGGGGGATAGGGAGGTTTCAACAAAGTGGCCCAGGGGAAATCCAATATGTACAAAAAGCCTCCATGTCCTCATAGCATGCTATCCTCTGGACCTAGCCTGGTTGCATAATGTGTTGCCCTTGAGACATCTAATTTAGACTGCCTATCAGACAGGCCCATCAACATAAAAGTGACTGGCCTTGCATGAATCTAAAACAATATCCATGTCAAAGAATTCATGTCCACACTTGGAAATGTTTACATGCATTAAAAACACTGCTAAGCCCGGAGGTCAAAGAATGAAAAACAATGTCAGTCCTTTCAACAAAGAAACACTTAAAATTGTTCAATGAGTCCCTCTTTAATGTCTGAATGTCAGTTTTGCTATTAGAAATTATGCTTTTGGGTACTTATGTTTAGGAGTTAAGATAGGGAGTCTAAGATAGATTAGAAGAAGCAAGGTGGAAAAATCTACATGTGTATCAGAGGCTTTGGCTTCCTCTAAAGGCCATGTGAGGCTAGGTCTCTGCAAATGACCACATCCAACAATGAGCATGTCCTTCCTTTTCAGGAAGCTTGCAGGGAACATGGAGATGAGGTAGTCACAGGCTGGAGCCAGTCCTTGTAGGCTCATACACTAAATGAAAAGCTACTTAACTTCTGCAACCTCAACTTCCCCAACTCTGGAGCCACACTGCCTATGTGGTCCCACAGTACATACTGGTGTCTTATGTCATGTTTGTTAAGTTGTCTTTTTGGTCAAACATGGAAGAAAGATCACATACAAAAAGGAATATTGTTTACGCATGCTGCTGTTCAGTTGGGTGAGTGCTTGCCTAGCATGCATAAGAATTTGATCCCTGGCATCACAGAGGGCAGAGGGCAGAGGTAGGAGGTTCAGAAGTTCAAGGCCAGCCTCAGTTATGTAGTGAGATCAAAGCTAGCCTGCCATCCATGAGATCCTAAGTGAGAGTGTTGTTCCAAGGGTTGAGTGAATCATAATCTATGTTGTTTTCTAATCATCTCTCTGATAGTGATTACGAGAACATTAAAGTCAGGGCTGATGGTGATGCACATAGATCTGGGGCATACTAGCACCTAGCTTAAACATAGATAGCAGCTTTTAAACACCTGCTAACATACTGTCCACATGGGTTTAAATTATTTATTTCAAATTCTGAAATTAAAAGGTATGATGGTTAGTTTTAATTACCAACTCAACAGAGTCTAGAATCACTTAGCAAGACAGTCTCAATGAGTTAGTATCTAAATCAGGTTGGCGTGTGTGTGTGACTATAGGAGACTGTCTTGACTGCCTTGATTGATGGGGGACAACCTTGTTTGAAAAAATATGGCAGCATTGTCTGGTTTTGGACCCTGGGTTCTGTACAAAAGGCTAAGCATCACATTTAGTGTTCTCTCTGCCTGTGAATGTGATGTCACCCGCTGTTGTAGCCTCTGCTGTCTTGACTTTGCCACAGTGATAGACTATAATCTGGAACAGTAAACTAAACTACATCCATTCTCCCAAGTTGCGTTTTGTCAGGCATTTTGTCATAGCAATGAACGTGAGACTCGGACAGGAGACAGCAAAGCGGCCTCCACCCTAGGCTCTTACTGTGCATCTCTGCCTCAGTGAAACAGTATGCCCGTATATAAAGCTACACTGACTAGAGCCACCCCAACTTGTTCTTCTCTGTTGTTTTGTATTTATCTATTTATTTTTAAAGAAGTAGGTGGTCAAGGGTCCTTTCATGACAAGCAAGCACTCTATTACTGAGCCCTGGCCAACCCTCTCCTCCATTCTCAGCCATGGCAGCTGAAGCCTCAGAGTGCCCTTGGCTAGCTTCCTATCCCACATTTAGGGGCTCTGGGCTGGGCATGCTGCCATGACCCCAACCTACTTTCTGGTCTAGCTGTGATGCTAAGAGCTGCCCTAGGTTCCTTTGGGCTGAGAGGAAATCTCAACTGTCAAGGTTGAAACAATGGGTGAAACAAAGGTAAGGCTATTTCAACAGTAGAAGTGAAACAGGCTCCTAACTCCTTTCCTGGTACTTACCTTTTGTTTTCTGGAATACTCTCCAACAGCATTTGAAGAAAATCCTGAAATAAGAAGAAAACAAATTATTAAAGCCATCTACCAGTAAATAACTGCCCAACTAGCAACCAGGCACCAACCGCTGAATGTACCAAGGGTCCAATCATAACAGAACTGCCCCCTTCACTTTCCCATGACCTCCCTCATGAGGTCTTCCTCAGTCTGTACCGAGCAATCTCAACTCCAAGAGGCTCATAACTGACCTGCAACACACCTGCAGTGCTCCAGAAAAAGGTCAAGATCTATAGGACAAAAACTGGCTGAGGGACAAAGATAGCCCTAGTCTGGAACTCACAGTCCTTTCTCCTCTACTGTGTTCATGCAGTCACAGGACATCTAAGGTGTTTGTGTGTGAATGTGGTGTCATGACTTACAACTCTCTGTAAGCCACTTTCTTTTATTGTGGAAAACCTCAAATAAAAAGCAAAGTAGAATGAGTAACTACCCTGTTCAAATTACCAAGTAACCTGCCTTGCCCTGCCCATCTTTCCTGCCTTCTGAACTATTAAGAAATCCCAAATATCACATGCTATCCCTAAGTGCTTTTGTAAATCTCTCTAAGATAAAAGAACTCTGTCAAGAATAACCACAACATCATACCTAAAGTTCAAATAGGAATGCTCATTTGCACTTTATACTCTGATTGTGGCCACCTTTTCAGTTCATCTATTCTGAAATCCTGACTGGGTCTTAACTAGTGTTGTCAGATACAGGACATTCGGTTAAACTTGGAGGATAAATACACCAAAATAATTGTGCATTTGAAGGTAAGACTTAACTAAGTTTTTTTGTTCTGATGTTTTATTTGCTACATGTAAATCCCATGTCAGCTTCTCCTCAGGTGGGTTGGATAACACAAAGGAGAAAGAAGGCAAGCACAGCTATCACACTGTTGCTATTTAAGGACATTAAACAACAAACAGGATCCATATCTGGAGGGGTTTTTGCTTATTTTTACTTTTTGCTTTTTTTTAAAGCATAGAATCTTTTCTTATGTTAATGTTACATGATTTTCTTTTAATGTAGTAATGAATACAGATTTTCCTTGTTTTTCTGAGCTTATACAGTCACTTTTGTTTTTGAGATAATGTCTCACTATGTAACCTATGCTGGTCCTCCAGATTCAGCCTCCTAATGGCTGGGACTACATATAGATGTAAGCCACAATACCTGGCTGTCCTTGAAGATTTAATGAAGAGAAAATAAACTTTGAAGACAAGTACAATAACACATGCCTGTAATCCTAGTACTCAGGAAGCTGAGGCAGGAAGATCAGCTAGAGCTTGAGGTCAGCCATGTGAATCTGTTTGTTTGTTTGTTTTTAAAGTAGAGTACTCATGTATGAAATTCACAACAAAAAATACATTTAAAAAATTAAAAGGTGGTCTTTTCAGGTGAAAGTCCAAGTGAGCATACACTATCAGACTCGGGGATAGGAGGAACATCCGGACCTTGGCAACACAGTAGATGTGAGTGGAGAGGAGGAGTGGCCGGCACAGCAGTGTGCATGGCAAGGTACTTCCTCTCCATCACCACACTGAGTCCAGCCATCAGTGATGAGCAAGGCCAGCAGCGAGGCAAAGGGTGCTCAATAAAAGAACTAATGACTAAATGACTAGAATCCCTGACACGGACAACTGAATGGAGGAGAGGCTTACACTGGCTCATAATTTCTAAGGCCTGTATGACATAGAAGCTGAAGAGTCTCCCACAGTGGTGGCCTGTTCTCATGATACAGAGGAGCAGGCAGGGCTGGGGCCAGAATAGGTATGATATGCAGGGCCCCGACCCCTAAGACTTCTACAACTTCCCAAAACATTGCCACCACTCACAGACCAAGAGTTCAAATAAAAACCTGGGAATGGATGTAGAGAAATGGTGGTTGCAGGTGGCATCCCCAGATTGTTTACTGCCTCACAAATATGTCTATTGTAGTCCCTGAATGACACACCACAAAAGCCATCAAAACAGCAGCAGGCTCCTCTTTCCCTCTCCAGGCTAGGCCACTGCAGTAAAATGTCCCACAGGAGCTGCCCAAAATGGCGGCTCTTGTCAAAAAGGCGACACCGCAACATCTCCTCAGACTGCATCCCTCACAAGAGCTGTCCAGGGTGGGGCATCTCCTTTCCTGCTTCAGCAAGAGCTGCCCCTCAAGAGCTGTCCACAGTGGCAACAGCTTTCCTGCCTCAGCCTACTATCTTAGTCAAACATCACTGGAAGCGCTCTCCTACAGGAGCTGCCCTCAGTAGCTGTACCTCCTTTCCAGCCCCACCTCCATCCCCCAGCCCCACCTCCATCTCCCCCCCCCCTCCCCCCGGCCCCTGGCTGCAGCCAGGAAGGACTTCCCATCCTAACCAATGGGCCCACCACAGGAAAAAGAGGGTGAAAAAAAAAAAAAAAAAAAACAAACCAGCAACCAACCCCTGAACAGGAAATCTCACCAATTCCTGAGATTCCTAAACTCAGGACATGAAATCCCACCAATCCTCAATCTGGAAATCTCTGTCCTGAGAAGCTCTGCCCCTCAGAAATCCTACACAAGCCCTGCTCTCTCTCCAATCCCCTGCTGTCCGTTCCTGGGAGCAGAGGGCAGCCATGTCTGGATTCGTTCCTCCACACCCTGGACCCTCCAATAAATCTCTTTCATGAGATTTCCTGCCTGGTGTGACTCTCTTGTCAGAAGAAGTCAAGAGAAAAAGAAGCAATGAAGAGAAGAAATGAAGAGAAGTAATGGGGCTGAGGCTCCTGAGCTCCTTAGCTCAGCTGGGATGCCTTCCCTTGGGAGCTGCAACACCTCTGCTTAGGAAGAGAGAGAGCTGTGTGATCCCTGGGCTCCTGTGTCTCAGGATGCCCTTCCTTTGGGACACATTCCACTTCAGAGCTGTAAGGTTCCTGGGCCTCTGAGTTCCAAGATACCCTCCCATCCAAGCAGAAACACTAACACCTACAGTGGACATATAGAAAAACCTGCTGAGGAAGAATATTAGTATCTAGAATGTGATGAATCATTTTCCCTTGAGTTCTTTTGTGGGGGTGAGGGTTGTGCATTTGTGCATGTGAAGACCAGAAGTTAGTCTTGGGTGTCATTCCTCAGGAGCATCCACTTTGTTGAGTGGATCTCTCCCTTGGCCTTGTACTATCTATTAGGCTAGGCTGGCTGGTCAGCAATCTCCCAGAATCTGTTTCCTCCCCCTGAGTGCCATCACACCTGCTTTTATACACGGGTTCTGGGGACATATCTGAGTCCTTATGCTTGCACATCAAGCACTTGACACCCACTGAGACTTGGCTTGAGGGTCTTAAAGTTGTTATTTTTATGACTTTAAAAATTAGTGGGACTAAGGCAATAGGTCAGTAGTATTCATCTATTATTTTAAAAAACATTTTGCAAAATGTTACATTAGTTATTTATTACAATATAATAGATCTCTTTGTAAATCACTGTATTAGTGAAACACTGACTTATTGACAAGATTTAAAGTCTTAAAAATCCAAGAACTATAATTATATAATTATAACTCTAATTATAACTTCTTACTAATTTCACTCCATTATGTCTGTATAGTACCTACAAATTCATCTCCTATTTTTCGTGTAATTTATGCTCAATTATGTGGAGGGAGGATGACAGTAACTTAACAGCAAGGGAGAAGAATATAACTGCTTGAGAAGCAGGAAATTCAGAGTTAACCTTAATTCTACCCTTTCACATTTTCAAGTTACAACTGGCTTCGCAGCCCTTCCCCTTTTGATAGGATTGTAAGCACAAGAATCTGGAATTCTGGGTAGATACAGGGTGGTGGTGAAGATCCCTGTGAAAGCTTCCTCAACACACACAGACACACACACACACAGACACACACATACACACAGACTCACACATACACACAGACACACACACACAGACACATACAGACAGACAGACACACACACACACAGACACACACACAGACACACACACACACAGACACACAGACACACACACGCACACACAGACACACACACACACACACACACACACACACACACACACACACACACACACACACACACAGAACAGTGTCCCGTCCCTAGTAGGTTGCCATTCTGGAGTGCCTGTTGATTCCTGCCTCCAAGCATAGACTGGAGGCAGCTCACAGGTAGCTAGAGGCTGCAATCAGTGCCTAAGATCACACACACAAAACATGCTGGGCATCTCCAAGATGTCCCCTGAGAACTGCAGTGTGCTTTCTATACTCTGTCCTGTGATCCACCCCACTTGAGACACTTGTTTCTCATCTGAAGTCTTTAAAAAATCTATGACCAGAACTGACCCAGTTGGTTCCTCTTACTCCTTTTAGAGACCCAAATCTGACCACACAGCACTTGCTTTCCTGCTGCCTCTTGTAGGCTGCCATTGCCCTGGGTGGACTTGTGAAAGTAGTCCCTCCCAATTCACTGCCTGCTGAAACAGAAACAAATATGCCCTCAGGAAGCTGCCTTCCCTCACCAGCTCCTCTGCTCCCTTCTGAGTTTTGAGAAGGAAGTTAGACATTATAATTGGACAAGTTCCAATGGGACTAAGATGTGAGCCTGCAGGGGAAGGTCACTGTGATCCTGGAAACAGGACAAGAGCATCTGGCAGACTAATAATATTGAAATCCTGGAGTTCAGAGGGGGAAGGGACAAAGAAGCGGAGCAAAGAATAAGTAGGTAGCAGGGTAAATGAAAACAACCTACAGAACTCATATAAATTATATATCAAAAACATGCCCAATAGCTTCCAAATAAGGACAGAGGGACAGCCTCCTGGCATAAACTTCAACGAGGTGAACCAGGGAAGAGCAAGCGGTGTTGTCAGTCCCTAGCTGGCACACTGCATCTCCTCAGAGGTGAACCAGGGAAGAGCAAGCGGTGTTGTCAGTCCCTAGCTGGCATGCTGCATCTCCTCAGCTCTCAGGCTTGGAAGGTGAGAAACTAGTGAATTGCCAAAGTCTCACAAATTCTCAAATACAAGAGATGGGGATTGCAAAGAGATGGGGATTTATCATTCCTTTTTTTCTAGGCATGCAGGGTCTAGAGCATTTGCTGGAGAGATTCAAAATGTGAGAATTAAGCCACTGAGGACAACTGGCTGTGAGCACCTGCAGAGGTCTCAGGTGTCGTCCTCATCTGAGGAGCAACAGAGAGACTGCATGGACACTGGTCATGAGGGGCAGTTCCTGTATTCCAGGAGTAGGGAGTCAAATTCTTCCAATGAATGCTATGTGCGACTGCTGCAGCTCTGTACCCCACCCTGTCCATATTTCCCACCTTTCAGATCAGAGAAGGGTTGGGGAACAAGCCTAAAGTAGTCGAAACCAGAGATGATGTTCCAGCACACGGGAGAATAAATAAAAGGTAAGGGCAGGGCTCTCCACACTGAGACTGAAGCAGCAATGAAAGGGAGCACAACCCATGTGAAGAGAGAAGCAGAGGGCAGCTAACAGACACAGAACACAGTCCTGAGGAAAACATAACCCAAGGAGCAGAGGGCAACCCTCTACAAAAATAAATAATAAATAATAAAAAATGAGAGCAAAATTTCAGCTAGAGATGACAAAAAAAGAAAGAGAAAAGAGAAGGGACTCTGATTTCAGGACAGAAAACAAAGGCCTATAGCAACACAGTTCAGGAGTATAAACACTAAAGACATGCTATCAAGTGCTGGAGTAGCACAGCTTGGCTGGGCGCTTGCTTATCATGCGCCCACAACCAGGGGTAATGATGCATGCCTGCAATTCCAGTCCTTACGAGCAGGAGGCTGATCAGAAGTTCAAGGTTGCCACAGCCACATGAGTAGTTTGAGGCCAGCCTGGGTTATCTGAGACTGTCTCAGAAGAAAAAGAAAAAAGAAAAAAAGGGGACTATTTAATAATAAAGAGAAGCTAGAGAGAAAAACAGGCTACGAAGATGAGAAAGATGAAAGCAATTGTCTAATGTGTGCACCGCAGACAAAGAAGAAATGGGGTGGCTGCAACCTGGAAACAAAATCTTTTTGTTGTTGTTGTTTGGGTTTTTTTGTTTTGTTTTTTTGTTTGTTTTTTGAGACAGGGTTTCTCTGTGTAGCCCTGGTTGTCCTGGAACTCACTCTGTAGACCAGGCTGGCCTCCAACTCAGAAATCTGTCTGCCTCTGCCTCCCGAGTGCTGGGATTAAAGGTGTGCGCCACCACTGCCCGGCGGAAACTCAGAATCTTACAAGGAGGAAAAGATGACCAAATATGCAGTTAAAGCCAAGCATGGCAATGCAGGCCTGTATTATCAGTACTGAGGAGGCTGAGGCAAGAGGATCACAAATTCAAAACCAGCCTGAGCTACATAGCAAGATACTTCTTTCAAAACACAAAACAAAACATACTTAAGACAATTGCACTGAAGAATAAAATGTAAGACTAAAAAGTACAGTGTTTTCCATGGAGAAGGAATAATGCAGAATCATGCACACGAGAGTAAGTGAGATGGCTCAACAGGTGGAGAAGCTTGCTGTTAAGCCTTAGGACCTGAGTTTAATACATAGAATCCACATGGTGGAAGGAGAGAAAAGACTCCACAACAGTCCAGTGAAATCCACATTCGTACCAGAGCACACCCAAACACACACATAGTCTCTCTCTCTCTCTCTCTCTCTCTCTCTCTCTCTCTCTGTCTCTCTCTATCTCTGTCTCTCTCTGTCTCTGTCTCTTTCTCAATGTTAAACAATTCTTTGAAACAATCATGCATACCCAACTCATTTGTAGTTAAATCTCTGAGTTCAAAATAAAGATCTCTGATCTCTGGGACTGGAGAGATGGCTCAGAGGTGAAGAGTACAGACTGCTCTTTCAGAGGATGCAGGTTCAATTCCCAGAACCCACATGGCTGCTCACAACTGTCTGTAACTCCATTTCCAGGTGACCTGACACCCTCACACAGACATGCAAAACACCAGTACACATAACATAAAAATAAACTAAAAGAAAAGATAAAGAGTTCTTCTGAGATCTAAGTGCTATAAACAGAAAAAGCAGGCAGTTTCCAAAGTCTCTGAGCGGCGATCAGTGCTAGAAGGCAGCTGAGCAATGTCTAGCAAGCTCCAAGGAGTGAATACGTGGCCCAGGAAAATTTAAACCTAGCTATTTATTTTGTGACACAGACAAGAGGCATGCATTCCTAAACAGTAAGAGCTCAGAAACCACACAGCCTGGGAAGCTGCAACTTGAACATCAATTTGATAATGAAACTGAGCCAACAAAAAGTTGAACCAAAATAAAATATCCCAGAATCTAGAAGCATGGTTAAGTGGTGGTGAATACTAAAATCCTTTATGCTGGCAAAGCAAAACTTAACAACATAACAGAAACAACTAAAAAACGAGAGAATTGGAGACATAACAGAAGCATAGAATGCCTATTCTGTCTTTAAAAAACAAACAAACAAGCAAAACAAAAAATACATTGTTTCTGTTTTTGGCTTCTGAGATAAGTCTCACTCTGTCTGTGGTTAGCCTGGAGCTCGCTTTGCATCCTGGCTAGACTGAAACTCAGGATATCATAGCCATGTACCACCCCTTCCCCAGGTTCAAGCATGAGAAATCACATTTGGAATCAGGGTACCACGGTATTTGTAGCGATGCTTCTTAACAGAGCTGTCTAGCAAAAGTTCTGTCTCATGCTATTATAAACTCACTTTAGCTTCCCTCTTCACTAAACTTGAGTAAATAAAATTTTAGAAGCACATACAAGCCAGGTGTGGTGGTGCACACTTGTAATCTCAGCTCTTAGGAAGCAAACAAAGTAAAATAAAATAATAACAATAAGGAAAAGCAGAAAGCAACAAAAGTTGACAAGTAAGGACACAGGGAAATCAGTGAGAATGTAGTCACATGATCCTGAAGAACAGTGTGGGGGTTCCGGAAATTTTGATCAAAGAATCAGCCCTACCACTCCTGGAAAGCAGTTTTGGTTGGCAAAGCACATGGCAGGTAAGCACAGGGACCTGGGTTCAGCCCTCAGGCATCCATATCACAAGCCAGTGCAGAAAAATGAAATGTTCCACAGATATATGCTTGTTGCTAGGAGTGGGGCTTAACCGCGTGTGGTGGTTTGAATATGCTTGGCTCAGGGAGTGGCACTATTAGGAGTTATGGCCTTGTTGGAGTAGGTGTGGCCTTTTTGGAGGAAGTGTGTCATTGTGAGGGTGGGCTTTAAGACCCTCATCCTAGCTCCCTGGAAGCCAGTCTTCTCCTGCTTGCCTTTGGACAAAAGAACTCCCAGTTCCTCCTACACCATCTCTGCCTGCCTGCTGCCATGCTTCCCACCATGATAATAATGGACTGAACCTCTGAACCTGTAAGCCAGCCCCAATTAAATTTGTCTTTATAAGAGTTGCCTTGGTCATGTCGTCTGTTCACAGCAGTAAAACCCTAACTAAGACACCCCACCAAGTTGGACTTTGCTATGTTAAGTTTTATTTTATATATATTTCACCATAAACTGTGAGCAAAAAATAAATTTTCAAAAGGCATGTAGGCCCCTGACCTAGCTCAGTAGTAGCTAATAGCACTTGACGCTAAGTTTGATGACCCAAGTTCACTCTTGAGATCCACATGGGAAAAGGAGAGGACATGCTGTTCTCTGGCCCAAATGGGTGCACAAGCACATACACACGCACACATATGCATGCATGGACGCATGCACACGTATGCGCGCACACATGCACAGGCACGCACATGCACAGGCACATGCACGTGCACGCACACGCATGCATACACACACATACACTGAAAGAATAATATTCAACAGAATGAAATGGCAAAACCACTTGAGCCAAGGGCTTTGTCGCTGTTTGGGGCATTAGCTGTTTAGGTGTGTGTGTGTGTGTGTGTTCAATGCACATGAGTGTAAGTGAGCATACCTGCATGTGTAGAGCCCATAGTGTTTGGTGTCTTCTTTTAACACTACCAGCCTTGCTCCCTGGAGGTACCTGGGTCTTATCTTCCAGTAGGCCCCAGTGATTCCCCTGTCTCTGTGCCCCCTCAGTGCTGTGTTACAGGTGTGTGGGACCAGGACTGCTATGTGGGTGCTGGGAGTTGAGATCTAGTTTTTATGCTTTCACAGAAAGCCTCTGAGCTGCTGGCCAAGGTGACTCTGAGGTTGCAGCCTCAGAAGAAGACAGGCTTGCCCAGATGACTCCAGCAGGAGTGTTTGGTTTTATAAGGTCACTCAGAATGCAACTGTGTTTGGTGGCAAACAGCTTGAAGTTACAGTAGGTACCTATACTACCAGGAGCTCACAGTCCCCAAACACATATCCTTCGAGTCCACATCACTAGTCCCCTCTTTCTTGCAGTAAATGTAACAATAAATTCTCTAACTTCTAGTGCTGACATAATCTAATCCCCGCATTGCTCTGTGAGTTCACCAGGATCCCATGAGTTACCTGGGAAAGAATCAACTGCCCATGAAACAGGTGTACAAATTTTCTTAAAAATGGAAAATAAGTTTTCTCTCCAAGTGTTCTGGCTAGGAATCGAAGAAGGAAGTAGCCCTGGGAGAAGAAAGACAGACAACAAGATGGCATCAGGGGTCATCACAATTGCTTAGACTCTACTGCAAGGCACTAGTGCATCCAGAATGTGCTGCCCTCTCTGGCCTAGGGAGGCTGGGCTTGGCGATGTAGGGTGGACTTCAGGGCCAACAACAACTTTGTTAGTGTTATAACCACCTCTGCTTGGACCCTGCAAGGGAGGAGAGGCCCAGAGCCTTCACACCAGGTCCAGTTCACACCAGGTCCAAGGGTGCCTTCTGTTCTAGTCTCTCTTATCTGCAGCAGGAAACTGGCTTCCTCAGGCTGGGTCCTTCTGAAAATGGCCTTGTTTAAAGTCTTTCAGTGTAACCAACCTGGGAGTACTCAGTCTAGACCCACTGAGATGCTGTTACAGAGGTGGAGACCTTTTTCTTTGCCTCAGCCACGTTACTCATGGTGTTCCTGTAGGGCCCCAGGAGTGCCGTCCTATAACTAATGGCCGAAGCCATCGGGCACGCTTACCTTTAAGTAATGAACCTGCATGAAGCCCTTCTCTGGATTGAGTCCATGCTTGACTACAGATGCACCTGAAGCACTCACGTGGCCAGTCTTCTCTTTGTTGGGTCTGAAACAACACAGTGCCACTTGTCTAAGTACAGTGCGTTCATACCTCACTGGACCATTACCTTTCATCTCTTAGTTTCAGACTTGTGCAGCTGTGCCTTCCTTCAGCCCAACAGTTCCAGGTATAATTGAAAACAGTTTACATTACAAATGCACACACTCAGCAAGAAGGATTTATACTCAGTCTGGCAACCCGAGGCTGGCTATTGGCAATATTTTACAGTACCTTATCCAAGATGAAAGCCTGCCAGGCCCTCCAGGAATCTTAAGCTCCAATACGAATTATTTATCACTGTAAACACCTTCTTGGTGAGGAAACTGGGCTGGGAGATGCAATGGTAGCTCACTTGGGAAAATTATGAGTGAGTGTGTGTGTGTGTGTGTGTGTGTGTGTGTGTGTGTGTGTGTGTGTGTTAATTGTAAAGAATCCTGTCTCATGATCTACACTTAATAATTGGGTCTCCTTTAGGACATATTTGCATGCTGAACCCACTTGAGAAGCACAAAACCAAGCACAGGAAAGGTCCTAGAAGCTCTTGTTTTGGGGACAGGGAGGACATTAGTGATCACACATTCATTTCATCCATGAGTGTGCACCCAGGGTGTGATGTTTTGCTGTGGGCTTGTGGTGATACACAGATTAAACCACTGCCTCATTATCCAGCAGGGTATTTTCCATCATGTCCTTAGCTTTCCTAAAATGATATAGAGTCTTTGGAAGAATGTGTGTTAATGCTAGGTAAGGGGAGAAATAGTAAGAGGGCCAACACAGAAAAGTAGGGCTCTATTTGTAAAGGCAGGGTGGCAGAGTGCCACACACAGGGCTTGGGATCTGAGCAGGATGGTTCATTATCAACCGTTCTTCTTTGTCTTCTGGGATTGTTGAGATAGATCTCACTGTGTTGGCTCTGGCTGGCCTGGAACACAAGGCACCTGTGCCTCCCTCCCAAAGCCTGCTCCAGGAATGCATCACCACATCCCACTTAACCTTTCTCTTTCTTATCTATTACTCACTACAAGGCTGAAGAAGCTCTTGAACCTTCAGTTTATTAACTAGCAAGGTGGAAGTAATTCTACTTTCATCTCTAGGTCCTGTGCAAGCCCCTCAACAAGGGCCATGAATACTTCTTCAATGTAGTAAAATAGTCTAATTGCTTTACGTAAAGAATCCCTTAGTAACTTTTAGTGGAATATCCTGGAACATAGTTCTAGCCGACACGAGGCTCTAAACTATCAGGTGCCTGAAGCAAAGGCAGTAAGAACGGGCAGTCATGGGAACTGACTCCTGAGTTTCAATTCCCCTCCTGCATCCTGAACTTACACGAACACACTCTTGAATCACCCACCCCTTTTGTTTAGAGTTCATCGGCACAGGTTAGCTCAGGCCTCTGCTCTCAAGCCCTTCTCAAGACCAGATGACTATTTGAATGAGGAAAGCTACTGCTTTGCCAGGGAAACCCCACCACCTATAGTCTTATGTAGGGAAGGACAGCTTCTCAAGGCCAAGCTTCCTAGAGCCAGTGGTGGAGAACTCAGACAAGGTTCTTCCACTTCTGTGCTCAGACTACTGTGTTCTGAGACTACTAAAGGAGAGGAGACAGTGATACAAATCACTGTTCATTGGCTGGCTACCAGCTCCAGTTCCCAATGACACCTTCAATGGCAATTTTTCCCTTTGCCTAGAAATGACCTTCCATAAAACACTCCTCTTACAATTTATTCTTCCCTCCTCTCCAAATGAACAATTATTTAAAAAGATCCTTTATGTTGACAGGATCCCTAGCAGGGATACAAGTCTCAGAGGTTTCTGTTAAAGTGGACATAGAGATAAAGCAAGCAGGGCACAGGCAAGCTCTGAAAGACCCAGGAGGAGGCTTTCATGAGGAAAGACACTCCACCAGCAGAGGCCATGAGCTTCTGTCTCTGGGATACCTGCCACGGGTCATGGTACCAACTCTATGTAGACACAGCACAGAAAAAAGCAGGATCCAAATCTAGGCCTGCCCCTCACGGCCACACAGAGGAAGCCCTCATGCCCACCAGGAGCACATACAGATGACCTTTCCACCTTCTGCTTCTGGAATCCCAGAACCCAGCAACACTGACCTCTAACTACAGATGGGAAGAGCAGACACCTTTACAGAGGATGAAAGACACTAAACAGAAGATTTCTGAGATGATCACAGACTGTTTCTATGTGAATTAATAGTACAACTCCCTGGAGTAATCTAGCAAAGATGTGTGCATTTTACTGCACATGTTTTATTTTAATTTAAAATGTTAGAGAAAAGCTGAGCCATTCTGATGAATGTCTAAGGAACCAGTATCTTAGAGGCTGGAGTAGGAAGAGACAATGTGAAGCTAGGCAGAGCTACAAAGTGAGATTCTGTCTCAACAGAACCCAATCAAATAAATGAAATTTTAAAAAGGAAACTTTTAAAAAGTTAAAAAAAAAATATGTGAATGAAACAGTACCCACTTTTCCCTCAGAACAGGGGACACACACGTAGAAAGGTGTTTGCAACTTTTGTGCCACAAACTCAGGACTGGAAACAAACACAAGGGGGGGGTGTGCAGTTAAGGGGCAGGGAATAGGGCTTGGAGAAGCTTTTGCTTCTCTTACAGCAGAAAACTGCTTACTACTACACTTCTGTCTATTTACCCTCAACCTAGAGATGACAGAGGAAGCTGTAGCAGCCACCTTGCAACCACAAGGCAGCAAGTCAGTGTACCCAGAGAGTAGAAACTTTGTTTTCTCACTGGAAAGTCTATGGTGAAGTTCATATAACTAAAACCACTGCATAAAAGCAAAGTGTTAGTCATGCTGTAGCTAGCAGACTCCAGTTTACCCCTTGCCTGACATGCATGGAGTGTGGGTGATCAAGTTACCAAGGTCGTCTGGGCTCATATGCTCTTGGTTTCTGTTGTGCCTGGCACCAAATACAACAACTGAGGTGAACATAATCTTCCTTGACTCTACCCTGCCTCTCCTGCACACTCACAGAAGTCATCTGAATATTTCCTGAGTGATGGTTTATCTGACCCACAGGGATTCCTTTTGGAAAGATGAGCCTTAAGAAAGGTCTGGTCCTTCTCAGCTATGATCAACCATGAAATTAAGAGATTGGCCTCTGTGAGGTGCTTAGTTCAGTTAGGTGTCTGGTTCTGTCTGTCCTGCCCAACTCACACAGATCATCTGCCAGCATGACTCTTGTGCTTATGGATGCCAGCTGCCAACTGCTACTATATGCTCAACTGATCCCTGTCTACTTGTCAAAGGTAGCCACCCCAACAAGGAGCAGGGTTTCATTTACACCCTAACAATGAGGAAGTGAAACTCTATGTAGAAACTGCCTTCTAGGTCCATCTGAAGTCCATAGGCACCTTGAAGACCAACAGGTGAAGTACATGCTGGCTACACTTGGCTGTGAACACTGCTTCTGCAGCTCCCTCATCAGCAAAATCCAGAAATGGTGCCTGCTGAGAGGACTCAGTACAAGCATGGCTGAACCCTAGAACCAACACAAGTGCCAGGTGGAAAGTGGAGATGGAGAGCATGATGGATAGATCGGCCAGAACGAGGAGATCCTGCCTCAGTGCATAAGGCGCAGAGAGGTCAGAGAAGACACTCCAGAGGTGTGCATGTAGACTCACACATTTGCTAATATACCAACACAGTGCACACTATACATACATATGAACACATAGGCTAAGGGGACAGCAACAGTGACTTTGGCACCTCAGTGAGCTGCAGTATCCAGGAGAGCTGAGCCAGAGTTCCTGCCGACCATTAGTAAGCACCATACGAAGCTACTCCTGTCATGAGGGCACATTCTGATCCAAACCCAGAGAATCCTCAGGACAATCCTTGGAAAGGCATGGCTACCATCATGTACTAGGGCAGGCTGCAGAGTGGGGACACAAGATCCTTCCTGAAATCTAAAATTCTTCCAAAAAATAAAAATAGGGCTGGCAAGATTGTTCAACTGGCAAAGTACTTGCCTTGCAGGCATGAGGACCGATTTCAAGACTCAGAACTCACGCTTAAGGGGGAAAATCCAAGCAGAGGGTACTTGCTTGCAATCTCAAAGCTGTGGAAACAGAGAAAGTTGGATCCCTGGTGTTCCTCAGTCAGTCAGTCTAGCCAACCTGGCAACTGAGAGACTCTTGTCTTAAAAACAAAAATCAACACACACACACACACACACACACACACACACACACACACACACACACACACCATTGCACACAAATGTAGCCTTAAGTCTTTTGCAGCCTTTGCCTTTAAGCTGTTCCCTGATACCTCATCATCATCACCCAAAAAGAAGCAGTAAAATCCCAGTGCTGCTTAAAGCTGTAGGAAGCTGCACCCACCCTTTACCCCTAAAGCCCACAGCACTCTGGGAAGAATTGCTGGAGAGCTGAGTAAAGCACCAGATGCAGGGGATTCAGAGGTGAGGATGGGCTATTTGGTTTTTGCAACACCTTTGTGTATAAAATGGTCAAAAGAAGTAAAGTCTTACTACCAGCTAGCACTTGCAGCATCAATAAAGTGAGCAGGGCAAACGTCGTGAACACCTTTAACTACTATTATATGGGAGACTGTAAGCTTATCAAATAGATTTAACTGTGAGTCTGCTTGGAGGAGTTTCCTAGCAGGACCATTTGCCTGCATTAGACACAGCCAGTGGGGTATCTATCACTCTAGTGATGCTGACTAGGACAATTGCTAAGATGATTTGGGGCAGAAGGAGGTGTGTTCAGAGGATCATGAGCAACACATGAAGGGAGGTCATCTGCTAAACGAGGCAAGGAGGAACAGCTGGAAGAATGATGCAAACACATTTTGATAAGCTGGGTAGAAAGCAAAAGAATGAAACTTTAAAAAGGAGCAACTGTCAGGTGCCATGCATCTTTACTCCCAGTACTGGGAAGGTCAAGGCAGGAGGATATCTGTGGGTAAGAGGCCAGCCTGGTCTACAGAGTTCCAGGCCAGTGAGGGCTCTACTGAGAGATCCTGACTCAAATAAACAAATTAATAAATTCAAAAGCAGCAAACAGCAATCATCACAAACCCAAAATACCACATGGTTCAGAATGGCAACCAAATCTGAAATTCTGTCTAAGAAACAAAGCCCCAAACAGATCAAAAACAAGGGACAGATAAATATGATGGCCTGATGGTCTGAGTAGGATCTCTCTCTCTCTCTCTCTCTCTCTCTCTCTCTCTCTCTCTCTCTCTCTCTCTCTCTCTCTCTCTCTTTCTCTCTCTCTCAACAATAATACCAAAACAAAAGCTTTAAATTAAAAATATCAGAGGAGACAGAAAGAAACTATAAAAATGGAAGACAGTGTTTGTCCAGTGTGGAGAAAAGGCAAATGAAGCAACCCCCAGCTTCATTCTGTGAGAAGAAAGATGGGTAGAGACAGGGCTTGAACTCCAGCAGCACACAGAACTCTGCTTGAGGGAAGAGGCAAGAAAGTCCCAGCCTAACTCAAGGAAGAGCAGATGGCCTGTAGGTGGGGGCAGCAGGGTTGCATTTCCCTGTGTGTAAAGGACATCCTCAGCATGACGGATCAAAGGCAGGAGTGTGGGGCACACCTGGTTTTCAGCTGGACACATAGGATGAGTGGCTGGGAGCTTAGCTAGAGTTTTCAGTCTTGTTGGCAACTACACCCTACTATGATCTTCTACATCTCTTGCTGTCCATAAACATCAAGTGTTAAGATCCTTGCCACAGTACTGCCAGGAAAAGCAAAAACCAGAAATTACCAAAAACACCCAGTGATTGTCAAATGCTCAGTGCTAGTAGCAGAGCATACTGTAGCACACACACATAGCTTTTCAAAAGGGCCTTTAAGCATTAATAATGTAAAAAATAGCCAGGATTACATTCAGAGGCAAATGAGGAAGACACACTGTGCTTTTCATACATAAGTGACAGCTTTCATACCAATGACCTCTGCAGATATTTTGAACACCCAACACTAGAAATGGCTTCTGGGTCTCATCCAGGCCCAAAGTTGCCCAGTGCCTCCTGCTCTAATTTCATTTTCTATCTCTTCCTCAGATAGTTGCCGGCTAACTCAACTGGTATTCAGGATTGTTATGCATGTAGAGAATGCTCCCTGATTTCCATCAATCTTTTAAAGATTTTAGACTCTTAAAATTTACCATTTAAAAAATGTGTCATTCATGCTGGGCGTGGTAGCTCATACCTGTAATCCCATCACAAGAGAAACTGAGACAAGAGGATTACTGCACATCTGAGGTCACCCCAGGCTAAAGATTGAATTCTAGGCCACTTGGACAGCGCAGTGAAATCTTGTCTCAAAAACCAGAGAGCGGGAGCTAGAGAGGTGGCAGCAGTGAAGGGCACTTGTGCATCTTGAGGACTGGAGCTCAGATCCCAGCAACCACAAGTCTGGCCTCTCCACACACCTGTTATCCCCAGCTCTGAGGGGAGTTGAGGCAGGTGGATTCCTGGAGCATGGCTGAGAAAACCAGAAACATGAACTCCTGGTGTAGGGAGAAGATTCTGCCACAAAGGAACGTGTGGGGAGTGATAGAGGACAAACAGTGGCTTCTTTTGGCCTCTACCCATGCACCTTAACCCCCACCACACAATAAGTAGGTAGGTAAGTAAGCAAGCAAACCAACCTTAAAACAAAAGGCACATCCAGTAACTTCTACTGGTGGTAATGTAACTATCACCAGTGCCTAACTCTAGAACATTAACACTCCAGAAAGAAACTCCATAACCACTGACAATCCCTTTTCAGTACCCCAACCTTTGATATCATTAGTCTGTGCATCTCTATAGATTTTCTTAGATGACTCAGAGAAGTGAGCTCATAAGCATGTAGGCTTTTGTCTGGTTCCTTTCCTAAGGTTCACTGTATTAAGGGTTTGTGTGACATGCTCTAGCAGGTGACAAACCTCATTCTTATTGTAAACTAATGATCCATTTCATGGATCACTACATTCTGTATCTAAGTTTCCAGGCAGACATTTGAGTTGCTTCAATGTTAGTGATTTACTGATGAGCATAGAGGGAGGAAAGTCTTTAGGCAGCAAGGCTGGGACTTTGAAAATGGACAGGTCTGTCTTGGCCAGAGGCCAGCATGCTTAGGGAGTGCTGGTTCCTATTCTCATTTTTGTGTTTTTATCTTTCTTTGCACAGCTGCCTGGAAGCTATGCATCATCAGGTATTTCATTGGTCCTAAAGGTATATGCCAAGACACTAGGAAATAGAGACACATGGACACCGTATGGGCCTGAGCAGCCCAGCTCCCTGTATCTTAGCCTATTAAAGCATTACTAACTCCAAGACAAGAGTTCTTAGTGCAACTAATGTGTATGTCCTTGACCCTATAGGTGCTCTGCACAATTGCTTTCTGCAATAAAATCGTCCTGTGAGCATTCTTCTATAGTTTGAGTTTATGAATCCATTCTTCAGTTGGTCAAAGACCCAGAGACTTCTGTACCCATTGGTTGTGTAGCACCTCACCCTCTGAGCTTTCCTGAGCTGGTCTTCACTGCACTAAGAGACCAACCTACCTCACTTCACTATAAAAAATGCTTCAGACTCTAGAATCTCCAGGGAGAGGAGCTTCTGGGCATGTCTGTGGGAGACTGTGTGGAACTGAGGTGGGAAGACTCACCTGCTGTGGGAGCTGGGGATGCTGTGCCCTGCAAATGGAGAAGGAAGCTAAGCAGCAGAGATGATCACCTTCTGATTCCTTGTTGTGGATATGATGAAAGCAGCTGCTTCTAGTTCCTGCCATTTTGACTTTCCTGCCATGTCGGACTGTACTTTAGAGTTCTGAGCTAGAACAGGCACATTCCGCCTAGAGTTGCTTTTGTCAAGAGTATTATACCATCAGGAAAGGAAAGTATAGCAGCTGCCAGAAGCATCTCTGTACAAGTTTTTGCATATAAAACTGTTTCATCTCTTAGGTTTACAGCCAGAGTGGAACTGAGGGGCCACATCACCTTGTTTCTCCTCCCTAGGAGCTGTCCTGTCCTCTTCACAGTGGCCAGCTCCTATCCTCCAAACTCTCACAAAATCTTCTACCCTATCTTTCTTCTATAGGAGTCTTAGTGGGTGTGGTATGATACTGCCTTGTAGCACTGACTTGCATTTCTCTGATGGCTTAATAATTACAGCGAGCATCTTCTGTGTGATTTGTCAGTTGAATGTCCTTTTTGGAGAGAATGTAGTCTTGTCCTTCCCCCATTTTTCAGTTTGGCTGTTTTATTATTATTATTATTATTATTATTATTATTATTATTATTATAGTTGTATGTTTTCATCCTCTTATCAAGTATGTGATTTGTCAATATTGTCTCTTCCTCCTCTGTTTGGCAGTGCTGGGAACTGAGCCAGGACCCTCTGCACACAAGGCAAGCTCTCTATCACTAAGCTACAGTCCAGCCCTAGGTTGGAGTCCTTTGAAACATGGGCTATTAATCTTAGATTAATTTACTAGTTTTTTTCTCCTTTTGATTGCTTTCATTTCAGGTATCTTATCTAAGAATGATGTGTAAAGATCATTTACACATCTATATTTCCTGTTAATTTTGTAGCTTTAGTGCTTCCTTTTGTGTGTGGTATGAATGGTATGTGGACAGGCATTGCCAGGGTATTGCTCACTAAAAACACTGGTGTTTCCTCCAAATAATGCTCTAGCATGCTTGCCAAGTGCCAATCAACCATCACCCAAGGATCCCTTACTCTACATGTCTGTCCTCTTGACAGTACCATAGTTTTGATTACTGCAGTTTGTAGATAGTTTTGAAACTGAGAAGCATAAATTCCCCAACTTTATTGTCCCTTTTCAAGGTTGTTCTGGTTCTACAGGGCACCTTGCATTCCACATGAATTTTAAGATCAGCTTGTTTATGTTTACAAGCAGGGAGCTGAGATTTTGAGAAGAGCATGCTGGGTCCACAGGTCAGGAAAGCATACCTATTTTGAGTCACACAGATGAGGCATTTCCACACATTCTGGCCTTTCATTTCTTCCACAGTGCACTGCAGTTACTGGTTCACATGTGCTGAATTTCTTTTTTCAAATTTATTCCTATTATAAATGAATTTTTCTTACCTCATTCATCTTCAAACTGCTCATAACGAATGTATGGAAACAACCAAGTTTTATACCTTCATTTACAGCCTCCTCCTGTACTGAATTTGCTCATTTGCTCTAGCACTTTTGGGGAAAGTACCTTAGGATTTCCTTTGCAGAGGATGATATCATATAAGACTCCAACTTTTACTTCTCCCTTTCAACCCGAATGCCTCTTCTCCCACCTCTGTGCCTCATTACCTAATGGGATCTTCAACACATTGGTGACCCGAAGTCCAGCCTTCCTCTTGTCTCTTTTTCCTCTTCAGTCTTTGGATTGAAGGGGGGCAAAGGAGCCTGTCGCACTAGATTCTAGCATGTGGCAGCTGTCTTCTGCCATGTTTTACAGTAGTCTGGTAGCGTACTTGCACAATTTCTGTTAGCCATTTCTGGATCAAAATTACTGACCAAAATACTGACTAGATGGTATGAAATGGGCCACAAGGAGTGAGCATGTACTTTGTGAAACCAAGTTGGCCTAGTAGTTCATGAGAAAGTACTGGTAGGATAAGAAGTGTTCTGAATGGCTGTGAATTTGTAAGAATGCAATATGTGTCATGCCTGCTTCAATCTGCAGCCAGGTGTGTAAGGTCCTCAAGATAGGTCAATAAAGAATATATCACTGCAGGTTGATGGAGTGATACGAATGGCTTTTGGGAAATAGTTCATAGACTAACAGTGTTATATTTGATAAGAGCTATACAAAGCAGCCACAGGCATATATACATATAAAATTTATTTTCTGAATATTCACAGGGAAACACATGCAATGCTTATCTTGCCTTAAGGAATTTGACTATTATGAACTTCTTTAATATTTTACTTTTTGAGATTATGAAATAACTACATCACTCTTCCCTTTTCCTCCTTCTCTCCAGAGCTTCCCATGAATCCCTTTCCCTGCTCTCTTTCAAACTCATGGCTCCTTTGTGTGTGTGTGTGTGTTTGTGAGAGTGGGGGGAGAGAGAAAGAGAAAGAGAGAGAGAGAGAGAGAGAGAGAGAGAGAGAGAGAGAGAGAATGAATTCCTAAATATATAGCATTATAATTTGTATTTGAGAGGAGAACTACGGCTAATTAAGCAGTGATTCAGGACTGCCTTACTTCCTGATAGTTTCTGTAGCAAAAGAAACCCTTGTAAGTATTACTGTGAAAATAAAACACACATATAGCTGTGTGCAGTGGCCTGCAGAGCTCTCATGTAAAACTACACAATCAGTGGCCTTCACAGCTCTAGCCTTCCTTCATAAACCTTAGTGAAGAGTAACCAGGGAATGACTACCCCGAAATGAAGATACAGGATTGAGTTAAATTATGCCAGACATGTCTGATGCCTTTGCTGTTTAAGAATGCAGTGGAGAGAGAGAGAGAGACTGCCTCCCACAGGAAACCTGAGTAGGCAACTGGGAGACAGAGCTAGTCTCTGGAATGGGAAAGGGCAGAGGTTGTTCCTGGGGAGGTGAGGGCCCTAACATTTTTTAGAGGGTAGTTGGCTGGCTAGTACATGAGGTCCAAATACAGCAAAGTGGGTGTGTTGGTAGGGAGGAAGGCCTGAGACTGGAGTGATAGGGCAGGAATCCTAAGACACAGATGCAGATACCTTCAGACTGGCACAGGCTAAAGCTTGAATCAGAGTCTCAGGCAAGAGCTCTCGAAGACCTCAGAGGCAGGAACTATTTTCTTCTCAGGAGCCTGGTAAGATTAGTGGTAGAGGCCAGAGAGTCTCATGGAGCCCTAGCAGAGGGACCACCAGAGTGGCTCTCTTGAGAAGTTAGATCAGCATGGGCTCTGGGAAGGTAGGGGGTTCCCATGAGTCTCGGAATTGTTGACAATTCTATTTTTATCTCAGGCCATTAGAATGAACATCTTGCCGGGCAGTGGTGGCACACACCTTTAATCCCAGCACTTGGGAGGCAGAGGCAGGCGGATTTCTGAGTTCGAGGCCAGCCTGGTCTACAGAGTGAGCTCCAGGACAGCCAGGGCTATACAGAGAAACCCTGTCTCGAAAAAAAAAAAAAGAATGAACATCTTTATTCAAATTTCAGATACCCAATTTTAATGCTGCCATTTTAATTTTGTAACCAGGCATTCTTGCACTTAAAAGGCAAATGTTCTCTAAAGTCTTAAAAAATTTTACTTCTTCACATTTCAGCCAATTCTGGTTGCCAGGAAGCAAAGGCGGGACTTCCAGGCTCAGGACAGTAGAAGTGCAGGACCAGGACCCCCGTGTGTCCCCAGAGGCAGAAGACACATCTTCTGCTCTTGTCACATTTGACAACAATGTACCAGGTGATATGGGCATGCACTATGACATCTAGCATGCACTGAGTGTTAAGTCAGACCATAAGAAACTGGCATTGTCTCACACCAACCACAGTGACTCTCTCGGATTCCATTATTCTATGTGTTTTAAATGATTTGAATGCATTTCTCCCTCACATTGACCTCTAATGTAGAAACTGGACAGTGCTATTAAACTGCTGTGTGACTGTAGACAGAAGCTTAGCATGTAGCACTCCTCAAGGCTACAGGCAAGACAAGGTTCATGCCTAGGAAATCTGGCATCCTGCCCCTTCTGAAAACCCTATGCCACCATACTGGGTGGACAAGCTTTGCAGCAGAGCTTAGGCCTCCATTCTCAGTTGACATCATTCAGATGAGGCAGGATTAGCCACATTCTAGCCAAGGGTGACAGCTGTTACCTGTTATCCCCTTCAAAGTCCTAACAAACATCATGAAACCTGGGGATTCAGCCAGTCCCTTTAAAGGGTCAATCACTATGTGAGATCAGGGAAAGCATTACACTGCATTACTGAAGCCTTCTTTGAAGTTGGGTTGACATTTCTGGGTGTTTTGAACAGTGATAAGTTAGAGACTCACTCAACCAGAGCCTTCGGCCAATGTAGCTCTGAGCTCAGCCTTCATTCCTGAAATGTCCACCTAATCCCAACTAGCCTCTAGACTCTGTCTCTTTGATCATGTGTGATCCCAAAGTCTGGGTAATCTCCCCTGAACTCCATTTTCATTATGTCATTCCTGAAATTTAAAATAGCTTGGCATTATGGGAATTGTTCCAGGGAATGTGTGACTTTGGCAATTGAAGAGCCATTGCTTAGCCTGCCCTCACCAGGCCACCTTCAACCTCCCAGATCTCTCATGGAGCTATCCTCTCTATCTATCCAGCAAGCCTATTCTCTTAGAAATGGCCATTCCACACCTGCCCCCCCCCCCCGTATCCCTCAGCATTCTCAAGGCTTCCTGTCCCACCATCCCAGTTCAACATGTGTACGCTCAATCTGTGCATGTTTCTTAGAGCTCCTTCTCAGCCTTTCCGGGAAAGAGAGCTCAGTTCCCACAACTCTTGAGGATACAGTTTAACACTCATTTATTCTCTTGTACAACGTAATCAGCCCATCAAATAAGTTACAAAGGCCCTAGGGACAGAGATCATATCTATAACATTCATTTCATCAACATGTATGGAGCACCCACTCACTCAGCTCTATGTACTGAACTAAAGAGACACAAGCCAGACGTAGTCCTGAGTTGCCAAAGGCTGATGGGTCATTAAAGAAAGATGGATGAAGGGCATAGACAACTTCTATCTTTGAAGGTCAGAAATGAAACCATTGTTCATTTAGATGGCTCACCCTCAATATAAAGATCATCAAATAACATGTAAGATTTGGATAAAGTCATCTCAAGAAGCTCTAGTGGATAGAGGGAAGATACACTAGTTTATCTGAGAGTAGAGATTGAGAGATTGCCTTCTTTGGAAGGCAAGAGTATTTGTGCTGAGTCATAATGGTGTGAAAAATGCAGCAAGGAAAGGGCATTCTGAATACAAGCAATGTGAAAATGGCACGACAGTAAGACTGGACAGTTGGCTTGACTGATGGCTGGAGCTGAGAGTGGAATTGTGAGCCTCGTGATATGTATATGAAGCATCCAGTGCCTGAGAACAGAACTGTATTTGGAAAATACAACCCTTCAAGGTGGTCAGAGCATAGCCATCAGTATGAGTCCTAATCTGAGAGATTTGAACATAGAGAAATGCCAAGGATGCAGACTTTCAGACAAAACATCACAAGAACACAGTCAAGAAGTGGCCATCTATAAGCCAAGGAAAGGGGCTTTAGGAGAAACAAACTTGTCAATGCTTGCAGCTTACAATTCTGGCTTCTACTGTAAAAACACAACTTTCTGCTGTTGAGGTCATGGAATCTTTGGTCACTCACCCTGGTCTGAAGTGACTCACACAGAATGGTCTGTGAGATACCAGAGTAGCCAGAGTAGAACAAAGGACAGCAAGTGGGAAGACAGAACACAGATGCCTTGTGCTGATGCTTGTGTTCCTCACATGCAAGGAGCCTGGGCTTCTTCCTGGTGATGAGAGGAAGCTTTTGGAAGATTTTAAGGGAGGAGATGGCAGAGTTATGAAGCATTTTAAAGGGAGCTCTCCAGTGGCATTGAGTCAGGGCAGGGCTGATGGTTCAAAGGAAGAAGGTTTGTATATCATGGGCAAGGCCCTGCGATTGCACTCAGCACGCAAAGGGGGGAGGCAGGCTAGCAGAAGCAGGGTCACACAGATGATAAGTTTCTAAACACAGATAGAGGACTCAAGGGGAAAGGAGAGTCTACTGATGGAATACTTTTGTGGTAGAATGGGAAGTTGCGGGGGGGGGGGGGTATCCCAGGAGGGGAGGGAGGTGGGGGAGGATGGAGCTCTCAGGAGATGAAGGAATGGGAAGAGGTTGGAACTCCCGAGAAATGAGGGAAGGGATGGGAGGATGAAGCTCCCAGGAGAGGAGAGAAGGGAGGAGGGAGAATGTGGAGCTCCCAGGTTCCCATCCTGGAAGAGTGTGTGCACCCGGAGTTCTGCCCTAATAGGTAAGCAGATGCATGGGATGGCATAGCCAGTGTGTGTGACACAGGGAGCCAGGAAGTGATTGATGTCAGTGGGTAGCTTAGCATTTACTTCTGAAGTAACAAACAATGAGACAGGTGTGCTGGCAATGGAGTCACAGGAGCCTCCAGCTTAGACAGGGTAGGAATTCTGTGGCTCTCAACCATTTTTGCCATACACACCAGCTCCCTTACTCATTCATGACACCATGGCAAAGCATAGGCACTCATTTGCTTGAGCCTGTCTCCAGAAATACCTTGGGAAATGCATCTCTCTGAACATGACAGGTACACTTGTCCTTTGCTCTAATGGGAGAAGTCTCCAGGGCGGCTGTATATGAGTTGGTCTGAGATCTCAGCTCCTTGTGTAGCTTCCTCCTCTCACTTTTACTTTCTCTTCCATTTTTCCTTCCTGGGAATACTTTCTAATAAGCTTGACACAATCTAATTTCTGAGTCTTCATGTGGAGAAGCCCTAAGACTGATTTTGGATAAAACGACTCTGGAAGACCCCGTAAATAACTGGGAATGTAGTCCCCCGAAGAGCATCAAATGTGGGACAAGAAGCAACTCTGATAAAACCAAAAAGGAAATTGGAGGTAGGGGTAGCAGCAGGAAGAAACCTTGCTTCTGGCCTGGAAGCCAGAGGAAGAAGTTCTTGGGACTTCCAATGGTGCCAGGGAAAGCAGAGGAGTAAAGGAAGGGAAGAACGGAAAGGTGTTACAGAATTTGGGGAACCAGGGCACAAGGCTTAGGGAGCAAGTCTTCTCTAGAAAGAGCAGCATGCAGACTCCAGATAACTGGATGCTCCTGACAGGCTGGTGATTAGATGAGGGGCAGCACTAAAGCAAGAAAAGTGAGCATATTTATCTGCTAAGGGCAAAGAAGAGTGTGTGGATAACTGAAGGCAGAGGCAATGGAGCAAGGTGCTTGTGGAGGAGGGCTCCAAACGGGTTCACATTGGGCAGGGGGTCCCAAAACACTGTCTGCCCAAACAAACAAAACCTATTTGCCCCTTTGATCATCTATAATCTTAACACTCAGAGAGGTGAAGTCCTAGGAAGAGCATAGCAAGTCTGAGGCAGCCTGAAGGCAGAGGCCACCGAGAGAGAGGAGGGAGGATGAAGCTGGCCTGGAATCAGTGAGGAAGAAGCCAGTGGTGGGAAGGTAGAATGTCTTCTAGTCCAAGCCTCACTCACCCAAGAGAAGTGAGGGGCATCAGGAAGGCATATTTCCACCTGACGAAGCAGCTAGGGGCTCTTGGGCGGGGCTTTTCTCAGGCTAGCTTCTGTCATTTTGCCAACTGATATGTCTACACACAGCATGAGAAAACTGCCACATTCTTCAGAAATTAGAAATACCAATTATAAGACAATTTGAGAGGTGAAAACTTTCAGGAGAATGGAGGATTACATGAGAAGAGTTTTAATGAGCATGCCCGATGGCTTTAGATTGGAAGCTGGGAACTGGGGCACCATGTAAATTTACAGATGGCTTGCACTTTAGCTCTGGACAGAATTACAATGTGCTTCCCACCTCATTATCAGGGATGATGTTTCTGTGGCCTCTGGGTAAGGCACTCATATGAAGGCAGACAGGATGCCTATATGTAGCTAGCACTGTAGCAGCTGTGGAGACCCAGAGAAGGAGTTCCAGCAGCCTCCTGCCTTCTTAGCTTGAGCATGACTTTAAGAATTAATACCAAAATAAGCAGCAGTAATAAATCACAATCAATCAATCAAACAATCAACAACAACAAAACAAAATACAGAGGTTTCTTCAGATAGTGCCTTGTAGCTTCTTCACCACTTGTGGCCTGTCAGGAAACATTAACTAAAGGCACGTGAGAAGATTCGTGATCCAGCTGCATTGAGAGGTAAGGGACTGGAGCCTTGCAGAAGTTTCCTAGCATCTGGGTAGAGCTGTACTGCTGGCATGAGAAAACTGGCAAATATGTCTAGGGCTGGCAGATGGGTGAGAGTGTGAGAGAGCCACTGGTGTCTCTGCTAGGGCAAAGCCTCTTAACAGTAGACACAAACACTACCATGGACTTAGCAATACGACCCCTAACATTTGCAACCTGGCATAAGTGACCGTGCTTCCAGAGCTGGGGCCACCTTACAGACAGGAAGAAATGTACAAGAAACTGTTGGAGTCCAGGTGAAATTCATAGCAAAGTCAGTTGAAGACTCACTGGATGAAATCAAACAGCAGTCAATGTAAGATGCACAGGATACGATGCATGGTCCAACACTGGGAGTATCGAGGGTGGCAGCAGCTGGGCATGTGGTACAGGCAGGTAATCCCAGCACTGTAGAGTGGAGGCAGGAGGATCACAGTGCAAGGGCAGCCTGGGCAGCTTATCCAGACTCAAGATTCTTACTAATTCCAGTCTTAAATGGTGGGAGTGTAATACAGTGGCATGCACACAGTGGCATGGGTATGTGTGCATGCAGTGATGACAAAATAAAGTCTCAAATTTTTAGTTTGTCTCTTCTTACTTTGTAATACTCTACTGTGTAAAACCAGCAAGATGCCATTTTCTTTGATGAAGTGATTGGCATTGCCCACACACAATCCTTCAACATATGGCCTTCAGACCTGATTTTTTTTTTTTTCAGTGTAACTGCAGGCAGGGCTGTGACAGGGGGCACAGAGTGACACACTTTGTCTCTAAGGCTCACATGGCTCTCTGTCCATCTTTCTAGGTGGTGGAGTAGCTTGACAGAAAGGCACTATCTCTGATCAATGTGTGGTCTAAAGGAGTTCTTTCCCAGGGTCATAACAATCTTAGAACAGATTTGTATGCCCTTTCTTTTTTCATGTCAGTATCTTGAGGGTCTCTGGACTCATTTTAGGGAGAACTACAGGGGACAAGACTAAGTTGAAGCCAATCAAGTAATTTCTCTGCATTGCACATGCAATGATGACTGTTCTCTGTTTATGTCTGTAAAGAGTCCTTCAAATGCATTGTTTTCAGTCAGCCTAAATTTAGGACAATTCAGTTTCTGAATATTAAGACAAAGAAAAATAAATAAAAGCCACAAAAGCCTTCTAGTTCAAATATCTAAAACACTCCCAACTCCTCACTATGGAAAAGACGACTGCCTGCAAGTGGGTGGACCACAGCTCCACAGAGGGCAGGGGCGAGAAGGGGCTTCCCAGGGGGCAGTGTAACTCATTTTATAAACCGGAGACATTCTGTCAAGACGATGTGGATGCCCTTCTCCACACAAAAGGACCACGACCAAGCAGAATCATAGCCATCAGAGGACTTAAACACGGAAAATGGAAAAGGTCTCTTAGTTTGAGAAGCTGAATCTGGGGATGAAGAATTTACAGTTCATACAGCTTGCCCTTCGCTGTGGTAGGACCCCATGCTGCCTGCACAGTGATGCCTCTTGAGCTAGCATGGACAGTTCTGCTCGTGGCAATCAGTCTTTGCACCTCCCTTGCCTACCCTCTCCACATCACAGAAACAAGCGTGGAATCCAAGGCCACTGCCATTCCACACACTTCTATCTAAAGGTCATATTTCCCAGGGGTGTCCAACACAAATCAAGTTCACCTTCACTTTCTTTCATGACCTAGATGCCCCAGTTTCTTCCACATGCATAGCTATTTACCCAGGATCCTTTGCTGGACCATCTGACAACTTTGTTTGCTTCTTCCTTTCCTGGGTGACTGGAGTATACTCATATGAGTACTGCTCAGGATGAATGATCTCTTTTCCATGAGCTCCTGCCTTCCATTGATTTCCTATCTATATTCAACATCTCAAAATCAGCATGTGTAATAAAAGAATCTTTATTTAACACATGTTCTTCCATCTACATAAATGTCATCACCGTCTACCCAAGCACCCAACTCAAAGCCCCAGTCATTCTAGGTTCTCACTGCCCTTGTCTCCACAGACCATTCAGTAAGTATCTGCCAGCTGTCTTTACACACACGCACATGGACACGCACACGCACCTCACTAATCCACCAGACCTTCCTTTTGCACTGCACCTCTGCACTCTCTTCTCTGTCCCTTCTACATAGCAAACAGCAGGCAACCCTGTATCCCTGCACACCAGAGACTAGCTAGCTTCTGAAGAATGTGAGGGAAAGCCCCTCTTGACTCATGGCTCCGCCATTTCTGTTCCCAGGGCACAACAAAGCTCTTTCCAACCTCAAAGCCTTTGTATTCCTCACTCTACCAGGCTGAGCACATGCCTAGCTCAGTCTTGATACTCTTCAGTTAGTTCAGAAACCATAGATTGAGCCTGTTACATTGCTGTCTACCACCTGTGACTGGCTTGGGCATGTTACACTGTTCCTGCTAAGTGGACGCTCCTTGAGAGAAGGCACCACGTTCACACTGGCTGGCTCCCCAGAAGTTGGCTAAGGGAAAAGATACAGGCACAGTGGCCCAGAGCGGAATGGCAGACCTTCTGGTTCCTGGCTCCTGTTTGGCTATGCTTTACCACTGTTCTAGCTGTTTCTCCTAAACAATGGATGAGTCAGCCTGGGAGGAGACAGTTATCATGCAGGCAGGGAGCCTGCCTTGGCAAGGGCAGCACTACACAAAAGCACCAGCCAGCCTTGCTCCCTAGGGTCTAGCAGGCTTGGTCTGCTTCTGCTCTGATTTTGCCTCCCAGAAGGCTTCAGGCCCAGCACAGGGGCAAGTGCTTATTTAGAAGATGTAACAACAGCAGAATCGCCCACGGCAGGCCCCTGCCCAGAGGGAGAAGGTAGCCCCCAGGGAGCCATGTACAATGGGTTGAGAAAGGGGTAATTCTGAGATGGGCCACCCTGCCCACTGACTACAGATTCTAAACCCTTGATTCTCCTTAACAGGGGCTGGATGGAAGCTTCTGTTATCGTAGCAACCTTGGTGCTCCTGGGGCTAGGCAAGAAACTTAAGTATTTATAGCATAAAGGCACCAAAGGAGGGAGGACAGAACTGGGAAATGGCATGAAGTAATCCTACAAGTGCCATGTGCAGTCTGAGAGCACCACCCAGGAGCAGTGAGTGCAGAGAGCAGTGGCGGGTCCCTGTTGGGCAACACCTGAACAAAAGGCCCATTGACACGCACATCTGTTACTACTAAACAGAGCAGTCAATATTTTCTTACACATTTTCCCCCTTTGGCTTTAAAGGGTTACTGTCTGCCAAACTGTCCAACCCTAACCTTTTTCATGTCCACAGTTACCACATAAAGTGACTATTAGAACTTCAAGTGAGGAATTTAGTGCCGGAAATGGCCTCGTGCTGTTATTTCTCTCTCTCTCTCTCTCTCTCTCTCTCTCTCTCTCTCTCTCTCTCTCTCTCTCTCCCTCCCTCCCTCCCTCCCTCCCTCCCTCCCTCCCTTCCTCCCTGAATAGAGAGATACTAGGAAAATTTCAAAAGGCAAATCAAAACCCATATCCTGAAAGACTTAAAAGATCACGTCCCTAGTGTGAGGAACCCAAGCCCTGTTTGATTTTAAAAGCAGAAAGTAAGGAAGGAAAGAAGGGAGGGAATGGGAAGAGGTAGTGGTGGTAAGCATTGGTGCCTTACCTTAACACCTGCATTCCCTCTGGGGAGTTCCGAAGCTCATCTTGTAGGCGATGCCAGCGCAGGCAAGCCCTCAGCTCTTGCTGCTCCAGGGCCTTATGGGGGGGCAGCTGCATGGGACACAAACAAAACAAATGTGCACAGCAGTCATGTGTTGGTCAGGTTTTCCTCAGCAAGGGACTTGCTTTGTTTCAGTGGGGGACAACTGGGCCTATCCCGCTCCTTGATCTCCATCAGAAGAAGACCAACTGATTCCCTGAGTTCTTCCAAGGAGCATCAAGTAAGTACTGTACAGCGTCTGTGCTGATGGTGCAGCCGGCCATGTCTTTTGAGTTCCTAGCCCTGGAAACTACTCCAGTCCAGAATACTCACCTGGTCTTCCCCACAAACCATTTCTCCTTTGATTCTATCCAGCCTTCCATGGGGAGGGGAGAGCCCCCTCCACTTACCTCTTATTTTTCCCAACCCTCAATTTTGTTAAGGACTGTTTATAGTGGAGCTTGCTAATGTAATCCAGATGACTCTGTTTGCATAGATCCAGAAAAAAAAAATATTACTGTCTGGACTCAATTTGGAGGCAGGGGAGGCCATCACACTGCTCCACAGAGTCAGAATTGGCTGCTGTCACATGGATGTGCTCACAAGGCCACATGGCTGGGATCTCCATAAGAGAAGGCAGGCAGTGTTCCCTGTAAGGAGAGAAACATTTGGATCCGCAGATATTTCTAGGAATTACTGGCCTCTAGTAACGCATTCATAAAATCTGTGTAGCTGTGGGTCAGGATAAAGACTGTACTACCATGTGAAAGCACTGACATCACACTGGGGGCAATGTGCAGCCCAAGAAGGACCATGGAGCAGCTCTTTGTCAGTGGGGTGAAAGGGGCCAGAGGCTTCCATGGGTGGGTAGTGATGCCTGAGCGTGCAGGGGCAGAGACTTCAGAGAGTGAGAGAGTACCACTGGCCTGGAAAGAGTGTGATGTTCTTAGAACACAGTGAGGGGTATGGAGAGGTTGGGAGCGGACAACCAAGCCAGGAGGGCAGAGTTGCAGAGGGACCAGAAGATCAATAGGCTGCTCCACAAGATAGGCACATGAAAGAGTAAGCTTATGTGAATGTGTTTGGAGACAAGACCTTCCAAAAGGTGATTATGGCTAAATGAAGCTATCAGAGGGGAGCCTTCAGGGCTGGGGTTTTATAAGAGGAGATACCAGAGCTCTGTCTGTCTCTTAAGAGTGGAAGAATGATTATGTGAGACTAAAATGAGGAGGCAATCATTGGGCAGCAGCAAGGGCAAGAGGGCACCACAGAAAAGCAATCCTGTTGGTCCCTAGATCTTGGGCTTCCTGTCAGCTTCTTGAGCTGTTATTTAAGCCACAACTTCTGGAGTTTGTCTATGGCATCCCAAGCAGAATAACCTAGATATGGAAGGAGCACAGACTTTATCCTGTCAATGAAGGAAGTATACCACTCAACCTGGCAAGTTAACTCACTTCTCCCCAGCTACTGCTCTTAGAGGCTTGAGCTTCCTCCTCATTCTGTAATGTGACATGCTTTGCTGTGCACTTAGGCTCAGTGCTGCAGTGCATGTCTCCATGTGGCCATCCCCACCACTGCATTCTGTTACCCTCTTCTCTACTGGAGCTGCTGCAGTCCAAAGAGTCCCACCCTTGGCCCTCACTCCCCTCTCCTGCAGGAAGATGTGAAAGGGCTATTTATCAGGATGTCCCTTGGAGGACAGAATTAGAGTGATGGATATTCTCTAGAAACCATCCCAAACTCTCTGGAGGACTCTAGAAAACCGTCTGCCCAAGGGGCACTGGCCTTCTTATATGCTGAAGTTACTACATGTACTGGGGAAGGTGATGGAAGGTGGCCCCTATAGAAGGTTATGGGTACAGGAGTAGTAGAGAGGCCTAGCCTCTGCTTTCCCAGAGCCACAGCAGTAGGCAGCTTCTCCACAAGGCTTTCTGGCCTCTTCTACCCCTGAATGTGCATAGTATCTGACACTCATTTGCTCTTTATTTCAGTATTTCTCTCTCCCGTCCATAGACTGCTTCTCTTAGCCACCACCTTCTGGTCCCATAGATTGAACATAGAAAGGCCATGAAAGGCATGCCAGCAGCTGAAAGATACAGCCCAGCCTGCTTCTATCACTTGGTAAGGAGATGCTCAGGACAGAAGCAGGAACCAAACAGACAGGGCACATGGCAAAAGAGGGCTTTCTCTTTAAAATGAAGTCAGAGACACTATGGGTTGGCTGAAATGAACTCAGGAGTTCCAGTCTGTTTGTCTTAGTGGGGAACTACCCAGGGGAGAGATGAAGACAGGGCATACTGGTATTCACCCTCTGCAGAATGCCAATGAGCTCAGGGTGGAAGCAAACAAGCATTTCACACACAGCTTCCATGTGTCTAGAATGTGTTAAGCTCACTCACTCATTGTCCCATCCAACTTGTGAATATGAGACTTCTTAGACTTATTTCCCCAAGGAGGAAACTGAGGTCCAAGGAAGCTACATATCCTGCCTATACTCAGAAAGCCAATGAGCCAGAGAGCTGGAACTCAAACCTGGTCCAGCTCAGATCCTAGCTGCCCTTTCTATCAACTGGGTAGCTTCTTTGGAGCGGCATATATAGATTGGTACAAGAGGATAAGTGAGATGTAGCACCACTGTGCAGTGACACTGTCTCTGCAGTGAGGATAAGAAATGCACACAGCAGAAGCAACAGGAATCCAGAGTCCAGCAAAGCTGTATTGGGGAGTTTGAGGTGTGAATCAGTTTGAGAATAAGAGATGAGGCCTCAAGCCAGTCACCAAAGCACAAGATTTCACCAGGCAGAATGTTCTTGACCAAAGTCAAACAGTAAAAACAAATTTGGGAGTTTTAGAAAAGTGCCAAGAAGCCCAGGATGGCAAGGATGGAGACCATGCAGAACAGGAGTGATCCCAGGGTCAGGAAGTAGACAGAAGGCAGGAAACGTGCAGTCCCACGCTCAGGAGAGCTCAGGGTCAGGGTTAAAGTGGAGGCAGTGAAAGAGCATGTGATCCGTGCTTTTCATCCTAGAGGCTGAGTCCAGGCCTGTGGGTTAAGCAGAGGCACATGACCACTGAGCGAACATTCTCAGCTCTTGAACATATAGGGTCAACCTATAGCCTACAAGATAAGCAGAAGCATGGCCACCGTGTTATATTCTCAGCCCTTGATTCGTTATACTGGATAACAAATTTGCCTTTTGTGTTTTGTGACAAGGGATCAGCCAAGCTGGGGCCAGTGTTGAGCTCAGTACACAGCCCAGGGTTAGGGGTCAGTCAAGCTCTGGCCAGTGTTGAGCTCACTACACAGCCCAAGGTTCCTTCAGAGCTGTGGCAATAGTCATGCTCCAGTTCTCCCACACTGGGAATACAAGTGTGAGCCACTACCCCTGGTTTATAACATCTTTTCTGAATCAGTGAGCATCACACAAGAATTTAGAAATACTGAGTTCCCTAAAAACCACTGGGGCTTGTTGTTCCAGCCACACTGAACCTCCCTTTAACCATGACAACTGACTATGGTGGAGGAGCAGAGGCCAGTTTGTCACACCACCTAATCCACAGCAGCAAATGCCTTGTCCTTCATCCAAAGATATCACTCCTGATTTTTATTCTTTTTTTAGGGGAGGGGTTGAGATAGGGTCTTGTTATCTAACCCTGGCTGACCTGGAACTTATGACGACTAAGCTGGCCTCAACTCCTGTCCATCTTCCTGCCTCAGCCTCACCCAGTATAAGCCACACCCACTACGGACCAATATTTGAATCTGATTATTTAAAAAGCCTATAGCCAGGGAAGAGTACTCAAATAAATTCAAGCCCAGTCTGGTTTATACAGTAAGCTCCAGGCCGGCTGGCGCTACATAGCCAGACCCTGTCTCAAGACAAAACAAAAACAAAACAAAATAAAACATCCTGTGTGTTTAACACATGGGATTATGCAATGCAGGAGTCTGACCTTCATACCCCTGCTCAAACATGTCCTTAACAGGGGTCTTCTCTGACTCCATGGTCAAAACAGCTCCCCCCACCCACTCTGTGTGGGCTTCCCCTACTCTGTGTGGGTTCCCCCCCACTCTGTGTGAGCTGCCCCCACTCTGTGTGAGGCCACCTTCTCCTCACAGTACTTATCACATTGCTGTTTCTTTTGTTGTCTATTCCCTCCATCTCTAGATTGTGAACTTGAAGGGAAGAGACTTTTTACAGTGATTTATTCCGCAAACATAGTGCTTAGTACACTCAGCATATAACCAGTGAATGAATGAATGAATGAATGAATGAATGAATGAATGAATGAAAACAGAAGTTGATTCTGAGTAGGGAAATTCTTTGAACCCACCTGTTGTGCTTCAGCCCAAAATATATCTTCCAAGTGAGTGGCAAATCCTTCACTGAGCCACTCCTCTGTCCAGTCTCGGGCCCCGATGGCTAGACCAAACCAGGCATGAGCAATTTCATGGCAAAGACGGGTCCCACAGAGATGGCTGGTGCCTGTTAAGGTGCTCTGAGAGAGGAAGATGATGTGTGGGCTGCAGATAATGGGAGAGAAAACACGTAAAATCCTGTTAGCACCTGTCCCTGTGGCTACTCAGTGGGGCACCTTGCTTAGCCCACAAAGTCTGTTATTACTGTGTGCATGCCGGATCATGATGGATGCATGCGGCTGCCATGCTTTTAGACCTAAATCAAGTGGCAGTTTATGTTTCTGGCAGCTGTTCAGGTTGCCGTTTCTGCCAGCAGTTGTCTTCGTCATCAAGCTGCTATTACCTGTAATAAGTAACTTGCACTAAGTTTTATACTGAAAAGATTACAAGGCAATGGAAGCACTGACTATGAAATCTGGACTGTAAAAGAAGAGCAGGTGTGAGAATGTGAAGTCTATGCTGTCACGAGAATGATCAAAGAAGTTATTCAGCCAAATCTTCCATTTCACACTAGAGCTGACTGTGGAGTTAACAACCAAAGGGGAGACTCTGGTGTAGCCCAGAGAAGAGCCCTGTGCCTGTAAACAAAGACTCTCCATGTAAGCTGCAGGCATTTAGACTCATGTGACCAGAGAACCCCGAGAGTGAAAGGTGGGCACTATCCTTCCCAGGGTGCAAATGGCCCGCAGGTTGGCACCAGATGCCGACTCATCTAATCTCAGTTTCCATCGTTTCTTCTATGACTCCAAATACCATGATTAAAACTGCAGATATGATGTGGGAGGAAGCGGCTGTCAGAAAGGACAGTCAGAATCTTTGCTTTGCTTCCACCTTCAGCCTTTAGCATTTATCAGAACTTGTTCATGTCCTTCCTAATGAAGAATTTGTTCTTTAAAAACAAATCTATCAATTAAAGCAATCGAGTTGTGAGAACTCCCAAAGTAAGGAAATCAGTTCCTTCTTTCAAAACCTATTTGTTTGCCATCATGTCAGCTCTGCACAAGCCAAGACAGCAGCATGAAGATTTTTGGTCCGCCCCCACAGCCCCCATTAGAGAAAAAACCCACCTGTATTTCCCTTGCACAATATCACCCATTCAGCTCAGGGAGCTAAATTGCAATCGAGGGAGTCAGGACTGCCAAAATAGACAGCTTTCATGTGAAGTAATAACAGGGCAGGCACGCAAATGAAAAAGCATCTGCCAGGCTTTCCGGAAAGCCCACAGAAACCCCACACATTAAAAGCAGAGTTGAGGCACTGAGGAAAAAGGGGTGCGGTGCAACAGGCACCAAGAGTCAAACAGATTACTAGCTCAGACAAAAATGTAAGAAGGCAGGCAGGGAGGGAACCTCCCAGCACAGGAGCCAGCCTCCCCCCTTTACCTTACCAAGAAAGACAAGTGGCACAGCCTGGCATTCTCAAATGAATGGCCCCTGGCTCCGCCAAGTGTGATGCTACATGAAAAGCCACAGAAATGCACAAGTAAATAACATTCCAGACATACTGCTGGCATCAGTGCACCCGTTAGCTAAAACAAAACAGAGTAACTTCAGACTGTATGAGCAGGCTCATCTTTGGAAAGGATCCAGTGGCCACTGTGACAGCCATGGCCATGTGGGTAGAGATCAGACAGCTGTCTCTGGCTCAAGCCAGGAAGGTTCAAAAGGGGATGGGTGGACTTGTAGGGAGACTGCCCCTGATTGGGGTCCACTGCTTTGTTCCAATGGAGGCCCATGTGAATGACTATTCCAGAAGAGAGGAAGGAATTCACAAGAGTGGCTGGGGGTGGGGGTGGAGGGAGAGGGAGTGAGCTTCATTTTCCATCTTTCAGTTTGTTCCCTGTGAGCAGTCATCTCCACCAGACTTCTCTCCTCACCTTCCTGAACTCAGGGTGCCTCTGGGATGCACTCAGGATAGCTCTAAGGGGTTCCATCTGAAGTCCCCATTTCCTACCCCCAACCTTTTCTTCCCAGCCAACAGTAAACAATTTCCTACTGTCCTGTGGGGAAGAAGGAAGTGTGAAGAAAGGCTGTCTAACATGTTATAATAACCCTGTTATTACTCAGAGCTCTCCGGGAAATCAATGTTCATGTGAGACCCTGCTTTCAAGCTTTCAGTGGCTCCCCTCAAGGGTGTTAAACTTGGGACATAAGGGATAACTACAACTTTCCTCCCATCTTTCTGACTCTGAATGTATGAATTCCTCAAGGTAAGTAGACTTTTTAAAGCACTGTTTTCCTCAGTATCTAGTAAAGAAAACAATACACCTCAGTCCACTTCAAGGATCAATAGTCAATGTCCCCTTTTTAGCAGGTCCTTTCGCAAAGACAGCACCCCACAACAGAGAGCTTTCAGAATGCCGAGGCTACCATGCCCTTGGTATGCAAGGCCCACTCACAGGTACACAGTCCAGTCCTATATTCTCAGACCCAAGCAGCTGACTCAGGCTTCCCTTCTGTCAAAACCCCTGGAATTCTTATGTGGGATGGAAGAGGGACCAACCACCTCAGGGAAGATAATCACATTGCTAACATCTTCACACTAAGAGCAAAGGTTTTGTTGTTATTGTCTTGCTTTTTTAAACCATAAGTCATTGAATGTATTGATTTTCCAGATGAGAGTTATGCAGGACTGCCATTTTAAATCTCAAAGTAACAGCCCCCTCTTGAATTCTCTGCTACATGCTCTTTGCTGTAGATGTGTGTGTGTGTGTGTGTGTGTGTGTGTGTGTGTGTGTGTGTGTGTGAGAGAGAGAGAGAGAGAGAGAGAGAGAGAGAGAGAGAGAGAGAGAGAGAGAGAAGACCTGGGATGTTCAGAGCCACAGCAGATCTAGTTCCTCACATTCCCAGCATGGTGGAGGCCACTCCTCTGCAGAGGCCAAGTGCACTAGATGCCACATGCTTGTAGCACGCCCAACCTGAAAACAGTCTCTCTACTGCTTCTTAATGCGACACACCCAGCCAGATTAGAGTGTTGTGTCCATTAATTTAAAACATGCCTCCAGCAGAGAAGGAAGGAGGCCTTTGTGACTCCCAGAAGCTGCTCCCTTCCTGAGGGAGGAATTCAATTTGGAGAGGAAATGGAGAATTTCATCAGATCTTAAGTAGGAGCTAGTGTTTGATTTATTTCTGCTTTTTTCCAGGGAGGCCTGCATGGCCCCATCCTGCTGCAGAAAGAGAGAGAGAGAGAGAGAGAGAGAGAGAGAGAGAGAGAGAGAGAGAGAGAGAGAGAGAAGCACATTTAGTAGCTCAGCCCAAAAGTTGCTAGCCTCAGCGCCAGGTCACAAAGGGCTGAGTGAGAGCTTCCAGGAGCAGTGATCCTGGGTCCTGGGTGGAAGATAGGGAGGGTGTCCTGGGGTTGGAGGTGAGGGAGATGGGATGGGGAGTGGCCAAATGCACTTCTGCAGACATATTTACCAAGCTTGAACTTCTTGTGGACTTAATATTTTTCTAAATTTCAACAACAAATGGAGTCCACCATCTATATGCTTAGAGGAAGAGAGAACTTGGAAGGAGAAAGGAGCCCTCCTTTTGCTAGTATCCACCTGGATAATTCCAAAGATCTTAGAGTCAATCACATAAAAGCAACCTTCTCTCGTGGTTTAATAGCTGACATGGTTTGGACAACTGCAGTGTATGGGCATAGGGGGCTGGGTTGGAGTAATCTCAAGAGGAAGCCCTGTGGCCCCCCCATTCACACCTGCTTCCTTTTTCCTCCATAAGTTGCCTGCCGATGAGTACACTTACCACCAGCTCCTGTCCCTGGAGTCAGACCCTCAGTCCCTCTTTGTTGGCCGCGGTCTAATGTAAGGAATTTATCTCAAAGGCCACAAAGGATGGCCTAGAAGGGCTGGCAAATTCTTCTTCCCTCTACCTCTGTGACTACTCAATAGGGAATGGCCACTTTCTATTTTCCTCTTCTGTGACTCATTGTAGTGGATGACTCTTAGAAGGGTGTGTGTGTGAGGGATGATCAGGTTTTTGTTCCTTTTTTAAATATTTATTTATTTACATCTCAAATGCTGCCCCCTCCCAGTCCCTCCCTCAGAATCCTTCCCCCATCCCCATCCCCTTCTCTGCTGAGAGTGGGGTCCCTTGAGTATCCTCCCCCCAACCTCTGGCACATCAAGTCTCTGCTAGATTAGGCAGATCCTCTCCCACTGAGGGCAGCCCTGTTGGGGAAGGGGTATCACAGTAAGGCTACAGCTTTAGGGACAGCACCTGCTCCAGTTGTTGGGGGATTCCCTTGGAGACTGAGCTGCAAATCTGCTACATATGTATCATGTGCCAAGAGTCTCATTCTAGCCCAGGGAACTACCTCAACATAGTTTTGAACAGCTTGAGATAAAATTGCTATATCTGACCAGTATTTCGGGAAACCTAAGTTTAGCAGAAAAAGCTACTGTTAGTTGCTGCCCTGCCCCCCTTCGTGTGTGTGTGTGTGTGTGTGTGTGTGTGTGTGTGTGTGTGTGTGTGTGTGTGTGTGTGTACATGCCATGGTACATATGTGAAGGTCAGAAGACAATGTATCAGCTTACAGAGTCAGGTCTTCTCCTTTCCACCAAGTGGGTCTGAGAGATTAAACTCAGGTTGTTAGGTTTGACAACAAGTACAATTCTCTTTGAAATACGTAACAATATTTAATTATTTATTTATCTGGATGAGTGTTAGCTCAAACTGCCAATATGAGAATGGCAGAGTAACTGAAGACTGCCCCAGGGCTACAAGCTTTACCTTTTATCAATACAGTGTGCATGTGTGGAAGTCAGAGAGAAACACTGGGTGTTCCTCAGGAGCTGTCCACCTTGATTTCAGAGACAGAGTCTCTTTCATTACCTGAGGCTCATTAACTGATTTTCTAGGCTCCAGGGATCCTCCTGCCTCCTGAGCACTGGGGTTACTCCCATTGCTCTCCTGCTGGGCTTTCATGTGGTGATCAAACCAAGTTCTTTTTGAGCAGCTGTTTCCTCAGCCCAGCATCCCCTCCTGCTCACCTGTCCCCAAGGACACACATTGCCAGCATGATTGCCTCACAATGAGCTCCTCCTTCACTTGCCCTACCCCAACCTTAGAAAAGACGGTTATCATCCAATTTTACAGATGTCGAAGGTAAAGCACACAGAGGTCCTCTCCCCAGGTTGGAAAGTAAGGTCACTAGCGCACAGTGGGCAGGCAATGGAGCCCAACCCAGTGTTGACTCAGTCTCACTCTGGTCTACTCTGTGTAGACTCCCTGGGCTCAGCTCAAGCCCCTGGTATGATGACCTCAGGTTTCTTAGTGTTCTGTCAGCAGAGTTGTGGAAATTAAGACACCATTTGTGCCTTAGGATCTTTGTTCCCTGGGACTACATCACAGCCAGAACTGGCCTGATTAAACAGGCCTTTGGATCAGCAATGCTTTCCCTGAAAAAAGGAAAGGAAGAGAGCAGTGTGGAGGGAGAGATACTGCTCCACAACTAGTGCCCTTATGTTCTCCTTAAAGAAACATGTGAGGTCAGTCTCTGGCATATGGCTCCAAAGGCCCTGGAAGGGCCACATACCTATTTTAACTACAGATGGATATTCTTGGGAGTGGGATGGAGTGGAACAATCATAAACTAAATGTGCTATAGAAGCCAAGATAGCAAAATGAGGGTAAATGGAGGTGCAGGGATAAGGAAATGGAGGAGGAAGAAACAAATTGGGGAGGATGAGTAGAGGAGGAAGTAGATAACATGAAATTAAACAGGAAAAAAATCCCTCAAAAACCAAGGATATAGAGTAGGAGGAAGAGGAGGGAGGAGGAAGAAGAAGAGGAGGAGGAGGAAGAGGAGGAGGAGGAGGAGGAGGAGGAGGAGGAGGAGGAGGAGGAGGAGGAGGAGGAGGAGGAGGAAGAGAAGGTAGGCAGGCCACAACAACAGAGAACAGGGGCAGGTCTCCAAAGATGCAAGAAGCAGCAGGAGACTAAAGAAGTGGCAGAGGCAAACTGGGAAGCAGACACTGGACCAAAGGACATACTGTATCTTAAACACAGTAGGCCAGTCAGGCATGGTGGCTGGGATGGTAGTAGTCAGCCCAGTTAGCTTCTCCTTGCTGTGATAAGACAGTGATCAAAACTGACTTGTGAAGGAGGGGTTTATTTCATCTAGCTCATACTTCTATGTCAGGAGGCAGGAACCTGGATGTGGGAACTGAAGCAGAGACTAGAGAAGAACATTGCTTACTGGCTTGCTTGGCTGACCTTTCCTATGTAGCCTCTATCAATTAGCAGTCAAGAAAATAGCCCCATATATAAGCCTGCAGGCCAATCTTCTGGATGCAATTCCTCACTTGAGAGTCCCTCTTCCCACGTATGTCTAAGCTTGTGTGAAGTTGACAAAACTACACACAACTTGACTGGTTTTGTTCTCTACAGAACCCTGACTAACATAGTGGAACACACTTTGAATACAAGCACTTAAGATTCGGAAGCAGAAGGATCATCTCAAAGTTCAAGGCTACTCTGGGCTAGATATATTCATATACTGAGACTGTCAAAAAAAAAGAGAGACAACAACAAGAAGCCCAAATTAAACCAATCTAACCAAACAAATAAAAAACCCATTAGGCCAAGGTTATCAGCTCTCTAAGCTCATAGTCCTAGGTTTGACACTTAAGTTACCTAAATGGCCCACACCTAGGTCCCATTAGGGATTGTGGTCAGTGCTTATGGGAGACGGGGACAGGCTCTAAAGCAGATGATGCACTAGTGACAGGAGAGAGAGGCTTCCTAGTGAGCCTGGGAAGGAAAGGGACTTTGGAGATGAGACAGTGTTGTCATTTTCTTGTCAGGCTCAGTGTTGTTGAGAATCAGTAGCTGCCAACACCAGTGCAAAGACCACCTGGCTCTGGAAAGCCGAGGCCAACAGCCAAGCCTCAGCTTTTCGGGTGCGGCTGGGATTGGCTAGTAAGCAAGGGAGCGAGCGGCAGGTACTTCATGCCTGTTCCACCAAGCAGTACTACACACACACAGAGACCATGGTCTAGGCTTTACCTCTCAAGCAATCACCCATGGAGAGTTAAGACTCTGCTATGGGCAGCTGAATACACCTTGCTCAGACCGTCTTTCCTTGAGAAGCAAACTAGTTAATGAGTGTCTTTGCTTTTCTAAAAGTTCAATGAAACTGCATGTGAGTATTTTGTGTTTTAATGCTAAAGATTTAAGGCAGAAAAATCAGTATTTGATTGAGTTTCCCAACTTCTTAAAGAACATGGGCTGCCCTAGTGGTTTCTGGATTCTCAGAGATTAAAGCAGATACATTTCTTCCTTCCTTCTTCCCTCCTTCCCTTCCTCTCTCCTTTCTTTCTTCCTTCCTTCCTTTCTTTCTTTCTTTTCTTTCCTTCCTTTCTTTCTTTTCTTTCCTTCCTTTCTTTCCTTCTTTCCTTCTTTCCTTCCTTCCTTCCTTCCTTCCTTCCTTCCTTCCTTCCTTCCTTCCTTCCTTCCTTCTTTCTTTCTTTCTTTCTTTCTTTCTTTCTTTCTTTCTTTCTTTCTTCTTTCTTTGTTACTGACACATAGGCAACTCTGTTTCTAGGATTTCAGAGACACAGCCAAACACACCATAAAAGCAAATATTGACTGTATTGCAACGAGAGTCTTAACTTGTCTTTAATTACACTGGTGCTGAAAGCTGTATGTTTTCTGCAGGATCTGGAGAACTTTCCTGAAAAGCTCGTTTCAATTAGCATCCACTGAAGCACACAGATGACAAAACATAATTCTCTCTACTTCGTCATCTCTCAACAAGACTGAATATGTTTGTTCCCATAGAGCTAATCAAATGAACTTCCACCATGACACAGGACATGTCTTCAACACAATTCTGTATTTTTCCTTTGTCCCAGAACAGCAGTACAATGGTGGACCAAGGACTGTAATATGAAATTCGCTGTATATAAGAGTCTGTTATCTCTGGTTATATAGAAACCTGGAAACTGCTTCATCAAGAGACAAGTCTGGACAGCCTGTAGCCACCTTTAACAAGAACAGCTTAATTATGGCTTCCTTTGAAATGCATTCATTGGATCCACAAGTCAAGTGTTCCTATGATCTTCATCTAGAAAAATAGACTAGGGGGATTTCCCCCCAAATAGCAGACATATGGCCAGAGAGTAGAAGATGTAACCTTAAGACACAGTAGACTCTGAGACCTGAGAACTCCATATTCAGTGTGAAATGCACCCAGTTGCCCTGTAGGGGCTGGCAAAGGCATAGTTGAATCAGAAAGGCCAGCCTGTATAGCAATATGCCTGAATACAAAAGAAGCACTGATGGCTGACAGAGAATTCTGGACACAAGATGCTGGGGTAAAAGGAAGGTCAAGTTTCCCTTTGCCAGAGTCACGCTGTCCGGACGCAGGAAGCTACTGGGGAGGAGGCATAATGCTCAGCTCTGTAATTTGGCAGAAATGAAACTCATGAAAAGACAGAGGAGGAAGATGCTCTGAAGTCCCCTGACAGTTGGGAGTTGGTAGCAGTGTTGTTGTTGGTGATGGTAGAGATGATGGTGATGGTGGTGGTGGTGGTGGTGGTGGTGGTGGTGGTGGTGGTGGTGGTGGTGGTGATGATGACGATGATGGCAGTGATGATAATGGTGGTGGTAATGATAATGATGGTGATGATGGTGATAGTCATTGATGGAAGATGGTGGTTTTATTAGAATGTTCCACCTGATTTAAACATTACACAATGCACTGTATAGATACCTCATATTCCATGCTTGATATACATACTTTTAATATATCAATTAAATATAAAGTTAAAGAAGAAATAGAGAAAAAAGAAATATATTCCCCTCTTCATTGAAAGTGGAGACTCAAGTCTTTTGGAGGTCACTCCTCTGGCACTAGTTTAAGCTTGCCACCTCATCTTTTGTGGGCATTTGGGCTTCTTAGTTTTCATGATAAGTTCTATCACCTCAGTTTATGAACCACGAAAAGACTTGCAAATGCTTCACAGAGAGGGCACAGACACACATTTCAACCTAGACTGTGTCAGTCACTACAAGTTCCAAATTATGGAGGGTGGAATTAATTAGGCTTATTGTGTTTCTAAAATTCAAACACAGCTTCAATGATTACTAGCCACTAATGGCTTATAATGAAGGCAGAGCTTGATAGCTAAGCAAACAACTGGCATGTTTGTTTAAAGTGTAAACAGAGAAAAATCATGAATTAAGTGAATGAATTCACTGATTGTTCTTTGTTGCTTGTGAAGAAGTATTCATCTGCCACAGTGTACATCACCACCTTTGTTAAAAGGATTAGCCTGCTGGAGCTGTCCTTATCTGCTCAGAAATCTCAGCGTGCAAAGTGAATTGCGATTGATTTTGGAAGGGATCATCTCATCAAGGAGGCTGTGCGGGACAAGGGACCGCCCGGTCATTGGGGAATCCTAAGTAAGGGAGCTTTAAGAACATTAGCTAAGCCTCCCTTCCTCAGACCAAACACAGCTCAAGGAGACTGAGGGACAAGATGCCCAATGTTCTCCAGGGTGGTCCTAGAAAGTGAAGGGCAGATGGTCATTCTCAAAGCATCCAACTTAACGGCATGCCCTTTAAAAGGCAGTAAACCTTCCCAGAAACAAAATAAACACAAGTTTTCTCCTCAGAATCTCATGCTTCTAGCTGACCTTTTCCCTTACTAGTCCCATATTTATTTTTCATTCTCCCCCAAAGAAGTGTGTGTGCTCTGTGAGGCACGGGCCTCTGAATGGCTCCCTTGATTCTCCTCCTTTGGGCATGTTAACATGTGAATAATAGTCATAGAATCTCTTCCTCCCCCCCACCCCCAGTCCCAGGTATCGGCTCTTTCCAGATCCATTTGTACTCCACTGTAGCAACAGAAGACACCAAGACTGCCATACAGCACAGGTTGATTCTGTGGACCTGAGGCCTGTGGTTCAGTGACTCACCAGCACAGAGAGAGCCGGAGGCTTTAATGGTTTCCCACTTTCACCTTTCTACTTGGCACCTCACAGTTGCCTCCTGGGAACCACAGCTCCAGTCATCATCTTCATGTTCAGCATGGAAGACAGGAATAGGTACTGTACCAGCATCATTGGCTTTTTCAACAAGAAAGCGAACATGCCCTAGGAGGCCTACAGCTGGCTTCTGTTAACCAAGCCCACTCCTTTTGGTTACCTAGTTGAGAGACAGTATAGGAAAGACAAGTCTTTGGCATTTTGACTCTAAATGGCAGGTAAATTGGCAAGATTGGTAACAATAGTTTAGGGCAGCCTTCTGTCTCATAATTAGCCATCCATTTTTTAAAGTGAGTAATAAAGTTAGTTCTTAAAATAAGAAAGTTTCAGAGAGACACAGTCTACTGAAATGTGAATAGAATGTGATTGGAGAGAGGGCAGCTTACTGTGCAGCCCAGGCCTTCTAGTTCAATGCACTCAACTCAAGACCAGTTCCAGATACTTGAGAGCACATGCATGCAAGCATGGTGCAAGCACACACATGCACTCTCTCTCTCTCTCTCTCTCTCTCTCTCTTTCTCTCTCTCTCTCTCTCTCTCTCTCACACACACACACACACACACACACACACACACACACGTGCACACACAAGCACAGCATGCACACACTCACACACACGCACTCGCACACACGCACTCGCGCGCACACAAGCATGAGCGCACACTCTTGCATCCACTGGCCTACTCTGAAATCATGGGCTGACTTTGCTTTGCCACAGAACGACAATTGCTCTGCACGTGAGCAGTACTCATGGCCCCTGACACCTGTGGGCAGCACTTATGCTCTCATGCCGCCCTGCTTGTTCCATTTCCTTTCAGACAGTAAAAGCATGCAGCAAAAACACAGTCCTTCCATCCTGGCCAGCTGCAAAACTACATTACAACTGAGATGACATCATTCAGCTGCGACATGGAGCCAGTGGCTGCTCTGGGAAATCTGGGTGAGGCAGTGACAGCTTGGGTGCAAAGAGCTCCAAGGCAGCCAATCTCATCCTTCTTATTAGCAATGGTTTTCCTGCCATGATGCTTCAAAGTTGAAATGGTGGCAGCTCAGTCATCTGCCCAGCATCTCTTATCTCTGAAACTAACCACACTTAGCCAGGAGGCTCAGCCTCCAAACAGAGATGTTGAGAAGGAACATTGGGAAGCTCATTCTAAGTCACTGCTAGTTTAAGGAGAGGGGGACCAGCAACCAGGGTCCAAGCAATGGATGCAGAGCCCCATCCCTCTCATCTGAGTGACTTATTTCTAAGGGAACTACAAATAGGAGTCATTGAAATAGGCATACATCTAAAGCAAGGAATAACTACTGAAAATAACACTCAGTTCTGAGAGGATCCTAGTGATGTGACACAGTGCCCGTCAGAAAACTAGCCCATTAGGCTCATTAAGCATGCATAACACTTTCACAGGACCTGGTCACATCAGAGCCAATCAACCATCTTTTCCTGAAACTGGTGACTCCTTCGCAGCTAGAAGCTTATGGAGACGTGAGGCAGAAGATGGGTCTGACCCCTCTTAAGCCATACCACAGATACTCAAGATGCCGCCACTCCCTGTCATAAAAGCAGGTTAAGACTTGGTAAGACCTGCGCTTTTTTTTTTCCCCCCTGATGGTAAGGTTGCTCTTAAGGGAAATTTTAACCACATCTTATTTATTTTTTATTTCTGGTCACTGGTTGAATATGAAAGGAAAGTAACCAACAGAAAGAGAATGACACCCACCACCATTTTCCATGATGCTCTCAGGGTTCTACAGCAGTAACAGGCCACCCAACTGTCTTTCTCTTGTGCTTCATTCATTTACTCTAAGGCTCTGAAAAAGTCACCTTTAGACTAAAACATCTGTGGAAAAAAAGCCTGGTATGAAGAAACACTGGGTAATGTTGGAGCAGCAGTGGGGGTAACCTTAACTACAGTGTGTTTGCTTTTGCAAACACTGTAATGTATGAAATAAAATATTAATAGCCATTACCTCAGTTTTTCTGAGTACAGACCTGAGTCACAGCTCTGTGTGGCTTGATTTCCACTCACATGCCTCACCAAGTGAGTGCTATTCATGTTAGCAGGCAAGACCAGACCGACTATGTGTTTTTAGACCATAATGTCATGGAGTAAGTTGCTTATTTTGGCAGCTTAAATCATTTCTCCAAATTTACCGCCTACTCTGCATTGAAAACTAATCCCTAAAAACATATGAGGAAAGACGGCAAAATATTTTACTCGGAGAAAGGAACAAGTTAGAGCAAGAATAGCATCTCCATTTAGTAGCAGCTAACTTTGCAATCACTCAGCTGAACTCTGATATTTGAAAGCACCCAAAGAGCCAAATATTCATGTAAACGAATTTATTTCCAATGCTTTGAACATATGTACTGCAACTACACTTTTCAACTTTGTGTGGCTAACAAGCTTAGTTTGCTGGGGACCTCTGACAGGTCTGGCTTTCCCTGCCTGCCTCTGTCGGCCTCTGTCTTCTCAGAGAGCTCTGAGCTCTCCACAGTCTCAAACCCATTGGATTCTTTTGTATTTATAGCAGAGCTAAATGAAAGAATCTAAGCCCAGTGCCCACTACAAAGCCCAGAAGCACGGAGCCTTTTCTTCTTTTCCCACCTCTTTCTCTTAGGTTGATAACTGCTTCCAAATCAGTGTTTAGCATTGATCCTTCAAATCCCCTGTGAGAGAGTGCAAAGGGAGCACTCCACACCTACTGGCTGGAGGCCTAGAGAGGAGCATGGTAACTTCACCCAGGAGGATGCAATTCTGGAGTGGTTCAGCCAGAAACTGAACCAAATCTCTCTGTGCCATAGCTTCGCTCTGGAGCCCCAGGCTAAACAGCTTCTTTCAGTGGCCAGCCACACTGAGGTGTATCTTTTAAATACATGTAATAAAATTCAGTATGGCTGGAAAGATGGTGGTGGACTGTAACCCACCCACAGGCAAATGACGTCAAAAACTCTAGAAAGGAACACTGGGCTCCTCTGTTCTCCTGAAACTTCTGCTTTGTCAAGCAACATAAAAAGGAAGCAGACTTTCCACTAAGAAATCTCTACTTTGGCAGTCATCAGAGACAGCCTGGTGTCTTACACTTCCGCTCACAGGAAAAGTGCAGAAAATTATTTCCACAAATTAAAATGGAAGAAATTCAAAGTTTAAAGAATCTCAGAGCTAAAAGGCAACTTGAGGGTCCAAATCTGAGGCTCAGAGAAGACTGAGATGAATCCTTGCCCTCAGCTTTCCCAGGTACTCCAGTTAACTCTAGAAAGTTAACTGTCTCTTGGTTGGTGACTCAGAGGAGACAAAGCCCAGTTCCTAGTCTGCAGAGAGAGGGATGGCATCTTCAGAATGGCCAGCTTGCTTGTGAGGTAGCTCAGGCAAGCGGTGTACGTGCACTCCTATGTGCTCGTGTGTGTGTGTGTGTGTGTGTGTGTTTCTGTACATGTCTGTGTGCACATGTGCATGTCTCTGTACGTGTATAAGCTTTGTAAAATTGAGCATGCCTGTCTCTTCCAAAGGAAACAACCTGAACATCTCAACAGCTTGTTCTTTCTAGAAATATTTACTGGCTGTCTTCTAAGTGTCAGGCCAGGCCTGTGTTAGGGACATAGGCAACACAACAGAGAAGAAGGGACATGCCTTCTGGTCTGGAGATCACAGTCTAGAAGGAGAGATGCTCGATAGCAAAGTTCCTCATCTATTAAGTGACCCACCTTTTTATCTCAGTTCCTAGATTCTCAGTGTGAAGTCCAGACTGCCTTTGGCTTTATCTCCACCTTCCTCAGCATTCTCTTCTGCTCTCTCCTGCCCTCAGCACCCACCTCCCCCTCCTGGACAAAATGACAAGGGTGATGAATGGTTCCTCTCAGTGTCTGACTGTGTTAGCCTCAGTGTTAGCAGTTGTTAGTGATGGGTGTTATGATCCGATTGCTGATAGATCCCATTATTTATGGCTTTCCATCATGGCTCTTACTGGAAATCCTGCACATGTGTGCCTGTGTACCTGTGTTTTCCTGAGTATGTTTTATGCATGTTTTAATAGAGTTGGAGCAGAGGTGTGATGTGAACAGCTTCCTGAGAAGGGCTCGGTGACACACAGAGGGAAAGGACATGTGAATAGGAGTCTGTCCCCCAAATCTAACTACAGGGATGACAGACAATGGGAATTTTCACTCTGTTTTGATTAAATACAAACTTCTTTTCTTTTTTCTTTTGTATGCAACTCCCAGTTCCTTGTCCCACATGCAGGCCACCCCCTTCCCCCTCTTGAGATCTGAGGATGTGGGATAGTCATTAAGGCAATTTTCCCCCACAACTGAGTTTATAGTGTTTTGAAATCAATTGTCTTATATTATATACACACACAGCATAAAGAAACCCAAGGTATAAACTTGCTAAAACATCACTCACTGCCCTCCATTTGCAAAGAGACGACTATAACCAGAAATGAAAGGAGAAATCAAAATAGTACAAAAGTGTGCACAGCAGCAGAGAAGATTTTCATGATTTGTTTTATTCTGCAGTGACACAAGCTGCCCCTTGTAACATGTCTGTCAAGAAGATATCTGTTGTGCTTTTGTGCAGTGGACAAAGATGCTTTTTATCAATTCTCAGAAGTCTGCAGGACTCACCATTCATGCTGTCAACTCCCCCCCACTCCTTTCAGCAAACAATGAAACCCATCAGGGACAAATGTCAACATACTAATTTGCTAAATTCAAAACAAAAGCAACATTTGGGCAAAGTGCTTCCCTTCATTTTCTATCAGCACTCCAATTCATGCTGAGTTTACAGCAACCCACAGATCATGCAATATTAAACAGAGATGTATTATGCTGACCAAATTGGGGACAATATCTCCCCACAGCTACACTAGCCTGGCAGTTGACACACATGCTGATCCTAACTTCCAACTCTGTCCAAAGTCCTACAAGTTCTACAAAGATTCCAACGCCTTGGAATAGAACTCAGATGGAGTTAGATGGGTAAGAAAATAAGCCAGAAGCATACAATTGAGATCCCTAGAGAGGCCCCTGGAGATTAATCCAGTTTAAGCCTAACCAGATCAAACTGGTTTGTGTATGCATGTTTGTTTGTTTGGGGCATGCTAAGAAAAATTTCACCACTGAGCTAACCTAACTATGAAACATAATTTGGTGGTCAAGGGGCAGCATTTCATGTAGCCCAGGCTGGCTTCAAACTCACGATGTAGCTGAAGTTGATGTTTAAGTTTTGATCCTCCTACCTCCACCTCTTGAGTGCTAGGTGTATGCTACCCAGACAGACCAGAATATAATTCTTAAAGGTGTGAAATACACAGACAGTGGCACCTTCTTATTTATTTTTGTTTCTTTGAAGAAAAGTCTCATATGGCTCAAGCTGGCCTCAAACTTACGTAGTTGAAGCTGGCCTTGAACTCCTGATCCTCACACTTCCAGTTTCTAAACGAGATGAGCACCACCACATAGGCATATTTTTAACAAAGACTGAAGGACACAGCAGGGCAGGCACAATGAGGTTCAGAGTTTTACCTGCAGAAAAGGACAGCTGCTACACAATTTGCCTGTGTTATGTTGGTTTGTTTTGTTTTTAAAAAAATGATTACAAGGCCCATTGAGATGCCCCACTGGGTAAAGGCCAGCAAGTCTGGCCATCCAAGTTTGATCTCTGGAGCCACATAAAAGGTGGAAGAAGAGAACCAATTCCACAAAGCTCTCCTCTGACCTCTGTACTTGTTTCCCAAGCAATAACAGTTATACTATTTTTAATTAAAAAGAAAACTGCTTCAAATGATGCCCAGGACCCTAGAGGACACATATCATAATTACTGAAGAACTGGTGGGTTTGGTTTAAGCTCATTCTAATGTATTATCTCAGGCCAGGTCTTAACCTCTTTGGGTCTCTGTTTTCCTTCTCTGAAATGAAAATTAGGAGCACTCTTCAGGGAAGCAGGGAAGCATTTCCAGGGCTACACAAGACTCTTCCACACCACTGGATTCGTGTGCGCCTTGTGAGACTTCCTCCAGTCTGATGAGCCTATTCACCTTCTTTCCTTTTGGAGAAAGAAATTCAGCTGGGTTTGTGGCCATTCAACTAAAGGTACAGAAGAGAGAACTATTTTGGACAAAGAAAAGGCAAATAGGTCCAGTTATTTTAAAAGTTTACTTACTTGGATAGCAATGTGTCTATCTGAACCAAGTGCCATAAATAGGCGGCTGGAGTGTGTGTGTGTGTGTGTGTGTGTGTGTGTGTGTGTGTGTGTGTGTGTGTACAATGTGTCTATCTGAACCAAGTGCCATAAACAGGCGGCTGGAGTGTGTGTCTGGCTACACGTCCTTCAGAGGCTGTTCTCCCCCATGGCTGACTGTGGGCAAGAGCTGCATGTGTGTGAAATTTCATTTCCCAACTGTCTTTTGAACACAGTACCTCCCTGTGTCTCTAGTCCTCGATGCATGCATGTTAGGAGAGGATGACCAGCCCCTGTACTTTACTCTGCCACCATCCTGTATCTGGAGAAAGCAACATGCAGGCAGCCGTGGAAGTGTCCTTCCTACCTTCTGAACACCACTCACACTGAGCCCTCCTCAGCTTCTGCACCCCACTCCAAGAATGCAAGAATGTGTGCAAGAAACGGTGGTCACACACTCATGGAGAAATGAGCTGGGACTTTGGAGTGCTTGAACACATGTCAAGGGGAGGTTCTGAACTCAAAGGTGCTTACGATCATAGAAGAATCTCAGCCTCAGCCCCACAACTGTTGGACCAGGGTCTGCATTTTAGCAGGATCTTTAGATGACTCGTGGAAACATTAAAATTTAGCACATTTTACAGCTAAGAGTAGGCAAGATGATTCAGCTGATAAAGGTGCTTATTGCCAGACTTGACAACTTGAGTTTGATCCCCAGAACCCACATGGTAGGAGAGAACTTAACTGCCCCAAAGTTGTCCTCTGATCTCAACATGTGCACACATCTCCTATAATAAATTAATAAATAGTTGTAAGTTCAAGTTAGAAGTTTAAGCACTTTGAAAAAGTATAGAAGCAAGATTTTCACTGCTGACTTCTTGGTCTGTTTTTCTGGCGGCTAGTGATTGGTTTGTGAGGTACTGAGAAGCAGTAGGGTCCTAAAAAGTCAACAGTGACTCCATACTAGGGCTTGAAGCCCTTGCTTGGTAGCTCTCAGACACACTGATATCCAGAAGCCCTGGGCCAGAGGAGGGGCCTGAGGGACTCAGAGGGCCAGTGCCAGTTCTGCACTACAGCAGCCTGCAGCACACAATGCATGCGGGTGGGGCACAGAGAGGACACCTGTTCTTTAACTTGAAACACTGAGGTGCTTGACTTTGTTTGTTTGGTTGTTTGCTTTTTTCCACTAGAAACTGAGAGATGTCCCAACCCTATCAACTCTACATGAGTAACTGATTATGCAGGACCACATTCTACTTAATTGTTTTGAGGTTTCCCATCTAACCATGTGCTAATGTGGCATTTCATAGTAGTTACTCATTTTTGCACGAGTTAGAAGTAGAAAGCTTAATGGCAACTGTCACAGGGGTCACAGTTGCCAAGGTCTGATAAGCAGGCAGGGTAGCCCCTGTACAGTTACCAAGGGGACATGTCCTGCTTCCCTATGACTCAGCTGTGTCTTTAGTGCAACTAAATGATTCTGCTTAAAGTCAGTTCCCAGAATCTGAGATATATCCAGAACTCAAAACAGTGTCTCAGCCCAATATAGATGACATTTGGATTGTCTACACTTGCCAATCAAGGCTGAAATGAAAGTCACTTGAGGACAAAAGTGTCCCCAAAAGGTTCAGAGACTTACCGGTATTAGTTGCTATTCCTAAGACCATAGTTTGCTTGAGCTGAAATCTATTGGACTACCATCAAACACTTCAGCCACATAAGGAGGGGCAGAGGGGCCAATCAGTGTTGGAAAAACTTTTGCTGTCCTGAAAAAGGGACACTGGCTCAGAGTTTAAGAAAACAGTTGCTCAGCATCCCTCTCAGACAGGTACCTGGGGATGCTGTGAGGCTGCTTTGACCTCTGAACCTGCAATGTGAAAAAGCCAAATTGCATTTGTGGGTGTGCAGGAGGGGGTCACTATTAATTCACTGCTACTGAAAGATCAAAGATCCAAAGGCTCAGGAGTCATATAATTTAGCTGCCACAAAGGTTTTCTATCACCTTCTCTGAGCCAACAGACTTACTTTACAGAAAGAATAAAGGACCACTGCTGGTGGCCAGCAGCAGCCTTCATCTGCAGCTCCTAAGGCCAGAGCTACTCAGGTGAACACCTACCTTGGGATCAACTAGCCCTTCTGAGCCCTCCCAGCCAAAGGACTGTACACTACACTGGCTATTCCAGAGAGTTCACACAAATCTACACACTTGCTGGGAAAGGCAGCACACATTAAACAAAGCACCAAGTCTCTGCTCTTGACTAAATTCAACTTGATTGTTGCTTTAACTGGCAAATGGTTGGGTTGAATTCAAGCAGTGTGAGGTTTAGAACTCTGTAGCTGACTTTAGAATGTCATATGTACTTGGCTCCTATGTCTCATTGAATCTCATCATTTAATGACCACTCAGGTGGCAAGATGACTCCATGTGAAAGTCAGCGATGGAAAGGAGACCGTGCCTCTGCTGGTGTGAGGTCACTCTCCATGGTAACTGTTGTAACAAGCTTCTTGTGAATCTTTCCAGAAACTGGTTTCCAGGTCTATGTAGACCATCCCACAGTGGATATGGCCTCTTGTTTCCTTGGCTGACACTGTCTGAGAACTTCTGCCACACTTGCTTTACTTCAGCCTTTTTAAAGGCTGTAGAGAATTTCACCCAAGATGCCTCAGGATGGGCCTGTTTTGGTCCTACTCACAGACACTTCCTGAGAATCTAGGGTATTGGTTTTTCCAGCAATGTTGAGGTAAACATTCTCCCCACTTTCACTTGGGTGAAATTCCTAACGTGGGCATACTGAGCCAAGAACACACATTAAAACTTTATGAATATTGCCTAACTGCCCTTCAAAAAGTTAAATCAATTTCTACTCCCACGGAAAATAAGTCAGAACACCAGCTTTGGTTAAGTGACTGCTTTACTCTGAGTTATGTTGTATTTTTATTTGGTGGGGTGAGTTTTAAAAAAGAATTGGTTAGAACACTTGATAAAATAAAGCCATATTTTGCCATGTTTTATAACTATAAATGTCATTTTTTCCCATTTGGTCTTAATTATTGTAATGGTCAACATCAACAATCAACTTGAGATCAAGAATTACCAAGGTTGGGGGTGTGGGGGGTGGGGCTCTGGGGATGCCTGTAGGAGAATTGTCTTGATAAGATTGACCCAAGTGGGAAGACTTGTCCACTTTGGGTAGCACCATTCTCTAGGCTAGGATCCTAGACTGTATAATATAAAAAGGAGAACATGAGATGAGCATAAGTACTCATTACTCTCTTCTCCCTAACTGTGGATGCAATGTAACCAGCTGCCTCAACTTCCTGATGCTGATAGCTCCCAGCTATGGCAAATGGCCACCTTGAACTGTGAGCCAAAAACCCACTTTCCCTGTTAAGCTGCTTTTTGTCAAGTTAACACAGTAACAGGAAAAGAAAGTAGATACTACAGAACTAACCCTCTCTCTCTCTCTCTTTCTCCCCCTACCCCACTGTCTTTCTGAGATAGGGTCTCAAGTAGTCTAAGCTGGTCTAGAACTTCCTATGCAGCCAAATAGCACCCTGAACTTCTGACCCCTGAGTGTAAGATTATAGGCAATTTCACACAGTAACAGAAAAAGAAAGTAAGCTACTGCAGTACCATGTTTATTTTTGAGATAATGTCTCAGGTAATCTACGGTGGCCTTGAGCTTTCTATGCAGCCAGATAGCACCTTTGGAAGGAAGGCAGGGTAGTAACAAATATTACTACAACAACCAGTTAACAGCTTGGAATTGTTTTACATGAATATTATGCTTCTTTCACCAGAATAAATTCCAGATGAGCTATTGAGTATTTTTTAAAAATCAAATTGGAGTAGGAAACAAATATATAAACTTGTTTATTCTCTTGATATGAGAATTTTTTTACAGTCATAAAATTCTTGTGATATAAACAGATAAAAATGATGAACATGTTTACATAAAAAGAATTTTAGCTTCAGGCCTGGTATGGTGGCACATGCCTATCATCTCAGTGCTTGTTCTAAGACAGGTGGCTCCTGGGTTTAAGGCCAGCCTGAGCCACACAGTGACATCCTGACTTAAAAAGAACTGAGTGTGCTATGGTGGGATAAGCATGTGACTCTAACACATGGAAGACTAAAGCAAGAAGATAGGAATATAAGCTCATCCTCAGCTACATAGTGCAAGGCCAGGGTGGGCTTCAAGCTTCAAGGGGTCCTGTCTTAAAGAAAAAGAGAGAGGGGGGAAGGGAGAGAGAGAGAGAGAGAGAGAGAGAGAGAGAGAGAGAGAGAGAGAGAGAGGAAGAGAGAGAGAGAGAGAGGGAGGAAGAGAGAGAGAGAGAGAGAGAGAGAGAGAGAGAGAGAGAGAGCGAGCACTTATGCAGACCTTTAGTCTCAACACTTGGGAGGCAGAGGATTTCGAGTTCCAGGGCAGCCTGGTCTACATAGGGAGTGTCAGGCCAACGAAGGCTTCATTGTAAGACCCTGTCTCAAAATGATGATGATGATGATGATGATGATGATGATGATGATGATGATGATAAAACTCAATTTTAAAATAGTTCTATATTTGGGTAGAGAATTTGTTCAGATGGTAGAAAGAGCTTGCCTTGACCCCAGCAAGTATTATTTTACTGTGTTAAAATACTCTTGACAAAAGCAACTTACAGGGAAAGGGCTTGTTTGGGTTGCAGTTAAGGTGGCCCTCTGCCATGGCAGGGAGAAGATAGCATTAGGAGGCTGAGGCAATTGGTCATAGTGCATGCAGTCATGGATACGGGATGTCAAATACTTCTCTAGCTTATAAAATTGTAGGGAACATTCTAGATAATCCTTCTATGCCCTGGGGGCAGGGTTTGTTTGTCTCACAAAGGCTCTCAGGTATGAAAAACTGGTCATTTGTGTGTTCTTGGAAAACAATTTACTTCAACCAGACTATCAGAGTGATTTTCTTAACAGTTCATAAAGTACTCTCCATGATTCCTGGAGTTTTCTTCATATCTGTTGTTTGCTACTTTTCAATATTCTGCATTAGGTCTTCCTGTACTTCTAACTACACTAGCCAGTGTAATCTGTCTCACTGGTCTTTGCAAAAAAACCAAAAACCAAAAAAACAACAACTCTCAAAAGTACTTACCAATTTTAGCTTTCTTTCTCATGCTTTGTAATGAATTTGTGTCAGCTTTGATCTTCTTTCTTTTGAACTGTTTAGGCTATTTTACTGTTTTCTGGCCTCTTGAGAGGTGATCTTGGCCATCAGTAATATCTCACAGATTTGAACCATAGAATTTTCATTTATAGATTTTTCTAGACATTTTACATTTTCGGTTTAATTTTTTCTTTGAACCCAGAGTTAATACAGAGGGTTCTTTGGGTGGGGTGGGGGGAGCTTTTTCATTTTTCTTTATTTCCTAATGTTAAACTTTTATTGTATTATAGCCAGAAATATATTTCTGCTTCTGAGGAACAAATTGACATTTTCAGATATGACTAATGTCTACAAATGTTCTGAGATATCTCTCCCTCCCTTCTTCCCTCTCTCCCTCATCTCTTTTAGAGTTTTGCTATGTAGTACAGGCTGGCATCACGTCACTATCCAACCTAAACGGGCTTCAAACCTGTGAAAATCCCTCCACACCATACTCTTAACTATCAACGTTATATCATGAGTCACCATGCCCAGTCCACGAGCAGTTTGTTTGTTTGTTTGTTTTAAGCAGAAAACGACACATCCTACACCTTTTCTTAAAAGCAGGAGTGGTGTCATCTTCCTATTTGCATCTCTCATATACCTACTATATAAGGTGAGTAACTCTCATTCAGTATATAGATGCTAAACGATGAAGGAAGGAAGGAAAGAAGGAAGACAGGGAGGGAGGGAGGGAGGGAAGAGGGAGGGAGGAAGGAAGGAGGAAGCTGCTCGCCTGCATGGACTTCAGTTTTAGAGGTTATCTGGCTCTAGAACTCTCTGCTGACACAATATTGACAGACCACAAAATTATTTGCTTTGTGGGGATTCACAGCAAAATGAACCAATAAAAAACTTAAAACAGGATTTGGTTGTGGATATTAAGAACTGTAGTGGTTTAGATGAGAAATGTTCATAGTAGGCTCATGTATTTGAACACTTGGCCCTCAGTTGGTGGTGCTATTTGGAGAAGTACAGCCTTCCCTGGAGGAAGTACATTATTCAGGTGTGCTTGGAGGGTTTATAACCTTGCCCCACTTCCTGTTCTCTCCCCCACACTTCCCTCTGCTTCCTACATATTGATGAAAATGTAATTTCTCAGCTTCCTGCTCCTGCCTCACGCTGCCATGGTTTCTCCCACATTATGGACTCTCTCTCTCTGGAACCTTAAGCCAAACTAAGCCCTTCCTTCTTTCAGTTGCTTTTGGCCATGGTGTACTATCACAGCAGCAAAAGGCAAACACAACTGACATAAAAACCTAGACACTGTGTCTCTGTCTCTCTGACATTCCCTCTCCCACTTTATGACTCAGGTCTTAACTTACCCTATGAAACCAGGCTGCTCCAGTTCTCTGACTGTCTTCCTCTATTCTGGTGATCCTTGTAGACTAGAACATTTTGGCATGCAACCTAAAGGGTTGGTTCTCTCTTGTCTTCTTGATTAAGACTAAATAAAATCAACTGGGACATTGCTTTCCTTGCAATCCTCTAATGCATCTGCAAGTCTCACTCAACACCTGCTCTAAGAGTGGGGAAAGAGCCAGAGGGAGCACCACCTTGCAGACTGGCTGCTATCCAGCTGCATGTTGTGGTGATCTTAGCGTTGTCATTTCAAATCTCTGGACCTGGACCTCAGCTTTCTATAGGGGCACATTAAAGTCTGAGGCTTAATCATGAGTAATTTTGTTATGTCTGATCTCTCTCTCTTTCTCTCTCATAAACACACACACACACACACACACACAGTCATGCGTGCACTCATACACAGGCACTCACAGCCATTTCCAGTTGGCTAGATGGCAATGGTAACATTTGGCTGCAGACACCAGCACCTTCCAGATGTGGTTTTCACACACACACAGAGGCTCGTCTTAACTGTCCTGCCTTTTTTTTATCTACTCTACTCAGAGAACATGAGGTGCTACTGATACGTCTTCTCTCATGGTTGCTCTTCTGGACCCATTTACCCCTACAGTACTCTGCAGCCCGCTGTGTTGGGCACTCACCTAGGTTCAAGACCTGACTCCTTGTAAGCAGCTGCTGCTGATATTCTGCTTTTACTAAGGTCCTGCTATTCTCCCCAGAGCCATCTAGGTTAATTGTCTCCCTCTGTTTCCACATTCATCTAGCTGTCTGCCAAGAACCTACTTACGCCCATCTGAGGTCCACTGGAGCTCACTTCACCCTTCTCAGGATCACTCTAATTGGTTTGTACGTAGCCAGCTTCTACAGGAAACAGTCTATCCTACATGGCACTGCCAGTTTAATCTGCCTACAGCAGAGTTCTCCACTCCAAGATCAACTTTTCTATCGCGTCCATGTCGAGTCAGTCAGTCAATCAAAGTGAACTCTCCCCATCATTTACAGGATTACTTGAGCAGCGGGACTACCAGCAGTAGAATGATCCTTAAAACTGCTTGGGAGTCCAAATGTTTACATTTAATCTACTTGCATCACACACCATTGCATTATTCAGCTTTCTGTTACTGCCACAAACATGTCAATTTGGGGGTGTGAGACCATACAGTTGGCCTCATGACCTTTGAGCCTATGCTAGAAGGCAGAAGTGAAAGTGAGGCTGTTCACCTCAGACCTGGAAGTAAAAGGAGAAAGAAGAAAGCATGGTGCCATGACCTTCCTTCAAGGGCAGGCCCTTGATGACCTCAATAGTCTTCTTCAAAGTGTCACAAGCAGAAAAAAGTGTAGCTCAGAGTGACAGCAGAGTTGCTGAAAGATTTTAAAAACTAATATGTAATACTGTGAACAGACCCTAAAGATGCAGCTCAATGCAGTTTTCACAATTTACTACACAGGCGACCAAAGTCTGGATGATGAGACAGGACATCCCTTCATTAGGAAGACGTTTCTTGATGCCTCATTCCCATAGAACCCGTGTAACTCACCAACCAGCACTGCGTCAAACTAAAAAATAATTTTATCTTAACACCTGCTACCACCCAGTAGAGCATGGAAGAAGAAAGGTACCTATTGTTTCAAGAAAGCTGGCAAACCCCAACTAGGATGAGCCCAAATAAATGGATGCCAAGATACATCATGAGTAAACTCCTGCAAATCCTAAAGGAAAAAATACTGAAAATCGAGGGAGAAAGTGGACTATTCTAAAGCACCTCAACTCCGAAGGCAGTTTTCCTACCAGATCCAGGACAAAGGGAAGTGAGTGCACAGTGGACTTCAGGTGCCACCAGACACAAACCCCTCTGTAGATGCAGTGAGATGATATTACAGGAATAAAGGGTAAATAATGGCAATCTCAGATTAAGGGAAATTAAGGAATTTGTTGTGGGCAGACTTACTACTAAAACATGGCCAGAGAACTTTTTGAAAAAAAAAAAAAAAGTGACAGAAGGCTGGAGTGGGACAGAGGGACAGAGCTAAAGAAGTCAACAAATACCCTTCATTTCCTATTCTTTGGGGGAGTCTCACTATGTCGCCTATGCTGGCCTTATACTCTTGGTTCTCTCACCCTCACCTCCTGCAGGATGGAATGGCAGGTGTAGACAAACCATCAACTGAAGCTACTTCATGGGTTTTGAAAAATATACTTTATGACTGCATCAAATTTCCTATACTACCTGACACAATACTTAATGTTTCCAGAGGAAATGCTTGAGGAAAATATTTTTTTAAGAGTGGATGATAAGGGGATCTAAATGCAAGAATTCTGTACTACACTGGATGAGGTAAAATGTTACTGGAAGTAAGTTGTAAGAAGATATGTATAAATAGTAGCAGTTTAAGACATTACTAGAGACTGAAAAGCACAATATACTAAAATTTATAAATAATCAAAATAGAAAGCAAGAAAAGACAGAATGTTAGAAAACCAAACATAAAACAAATACTGATTACACTGAATGAAAATGGTCTAAATAAACCCATCAGAAAAAAACGAACAACTAAACTATAGAAATACTATAACAAGTCACTTCAAACATTATAACACAGGTGGGCTGAGAGTAAAGGTATGGTAAAACACACATCATACAAGCACTAATTAAAAAGGAATAGCTATGTTAATAACAGACAGAGGTGACCAGGGCAAAGAATAGTACAAAAAGCAAAAATGATTCTCTGCTAAGAAAGTACAGCTATCCTAAAAGCACATGTATCAAGAAGAATGAATGAAAGTATGAGGGCTAGCAACTTATAGAAATGCCGTAATCATAATTACAGTTGGAACATAAAGCTGGATGTAGATATCAATGTTTCGGATGCATCCAAAGCAGCATTACAGGCAAATTCATAGCAATAACTTGTCACTTTAGGAAACTTCTCACATCAGTGACTCATTTCAAGAAACTAGAAGGTTACCTGGGGGTATTGAATGCACCTGTAGATGCTCTCCCAGGGACCACAGCTGATGTGTTTCCTCTCTTTACTATCTGGGGCAATGAATGCACCGATAGATGTTGGCTCTCCCTAGAACACAGCTGATGTGTTCCCTTTCTTCATTACCTGAAGGTAATGAATGGAACCTGTAGATGTTCTCTAAGGGACCACAGCTCTTTTTATTATCTGGGGCAGTGAATGCACCTGTAGATGCTGGCTGTCCCAGGAACTATAGCTGATGTGTTCCCTCTCCTCATTTACTATTGCAATCAATACAGGCTCTTTAAACCCTAAAAACAAAAATTTTACACTTTTAGTATCAAAAATATTTTTATGAACTTATCTACCACCAACTCCCCCTGCCCCGAAAGAATCCATGGCAGAATTAGAACTAGAAAAATAATTAGCTTTAAAGACTTTGAGCCTGGTTCATTTGGGTGTGTGGTGTTTTATTTTCAAGTCTTTTTTTTTTTTTTAAATAATCAAGTTCATTTGAAAGAAAACATCCTTGCTTAACCTCAAAGAAATGGTACTTAGTGAAAAAAAATTCAAAGGATACAGAACGCATAATTTCATCTATACCTAACATCTGGGCAACATATAGAACCTATAAGGGCAAGAACAGGGAGCCTTGTGGTGATGGAAAAGTTAAATATGGTAATCAGGGTGAGAGTTATGTGTGATGACTACACCTAGATGTGCATTCATGCCTGGGCACATATGCCCCAGAGAGCAGAGATGAAGGAGGCACATAGGCACATACAACTAGTGAAATGAGAATCAAGTACATTGGGCCAGTGTCAATTCCTGCTTTCCACTTTGTGATATAGCTGTGCCAAGCATTGACACTGAGTTGCTGGGTGTGACACACCTCCCTGAACATTTCCTTACAGCTTCCTGCAGCTCTATAACCACTCAGAGGCACCAAGCAGTGTATACCCTCACAACTCCAATGATTACCCAGGATGGCTCTCCAGATTTCACCTCACCTCTTCCCTGATGGAGTGACACTGTAAGAGCACTGTGGTGGAGACACTGACAGTCTACTCTGTTTATTCTCTTACAGAGAGTGAAATGTGAGAGGTTTCCCTACTTGTTTTCATTTTTAACCTTTGTCATTAATCCAATTAGTTATGGCTACAACAATTAAAACAAGCTTCTCTAAGATGTAACATTGATGAAGAGGTGAAAGCCTGTGAGCCGACACATTCTCAACAGTCAGAGCAAGCAATGGCCTTATATTTGGAAAACTTTCATCATTTAAAAATCCTTTCCCAACAAAGGAGCCTGCTCAGTCCCTAAGGATGGAAAGCTCCATGTGGACAACAGACCGTGTATGGCCACATTCCCTTGAACATGTACAACCACAGCTTCTCCTTATGCACTAAAGGCTTGCCTTCCTTCTCTGCCCTCACTGAACTACCTGATCTGCTCCAAGTCACTTCACCTCCTGCAGAAACACCTGGAAATTCAGCCATGACCAAACTGGCATAGTGCTTGCCCACCCACTCTCTTATTCTGGTAAGGGCTCTGACAGACTCTGAACTTTGGGGTTTACATAATTTTCTCTGACCAATTAATAAAACAAGTTGACAGTCTGAGCTTCACTTTATAGGTGACAGGTTAGCAAAGGTCACACAATTGAGGACTTGTAGCTAACTAACAGTCTAGTGTGCCCTCTTCTACACGCTGGTGTTCCATCATGGGTATGCCTGACCTACATGATGTAAACTGTAAGGATGCAGAAGAGCCATGTAAGGAGCTTCACGTGCCTACAATTACAGACTGCACTTGGATTTACACTGTGTATTCCTATTATTTACAGGCCAGTGTAAAGAAACCCATACAGAGTCCATTTTAGGGGTACTTTTGGGCACCTTAAGAATAATTGTAACTATTGGGCTTTTAGATTTATATGTTTAGTTTAAAATGTTGTCCCTCCCTTATGTTAATACGACTCTGCACCACAATTTAGCAATACTGAGTAAATAGAAAGCCATGTAAACTATACTAATTGGTCTAAAACTGTTGTCTGAAAGTATTCTGCATGATATTATCTTTTTTCACATTTCTTAACTCAAAAAGTTGGATGCTTAGTACAGAAAACTTGAACTAAAAATAATAAAAAGGCCCAGTTCTACTCTGTGTTTTCCAAATCTTAGACATTTTATGGCTTTAATGAGCAAAGTAATCTATTCTAAGAAAATTAATATAGTATCCAGAATGGTAGTGCACACCTGTAGTTCTAGCACTCAGGAGGCTAAAGCAGGGGATTTAAGGCCAGCCTGGGATACACAATAAATTCCAGGATACCCTGGGTTACTGACTAAGACCCCATGTCAGAAAAATCCTAGAAAACAAGTAAATGCTTAGACTTATGTATTAACTAGTCTTGTTACTACAACGACATGCCTAACAACAGCATGACGAGGAATAAAGGAGCCATATTTGGCTCACAGTTTGGGTGTGGAGTGCAAAAAGCACAGATGTTGCTCACTCACAATACCTAAGGACACTGAAGGCCGTGGTGGGGATGTAAGTAAGTGTCACCTTGGGAGAGCAGATAGGGCAGGAAGGACGGGCTTGCTTCTGTTAACAGCCCTCTACAAGCACCACAGGAGTCACAAGATAGCTATCAAAGGTCTCACAAAGGTGCCGCACAGCACACTCCCAAAGGCCTTGGGATCCCTCAGCAACTCACAAAACCTTTGTGTAGAAGTTACCTTGGTTCTTCCTCCCATTCCTATCCCAGAAATAAGACTGACTCAAAATATATTTATAAATACCTAGGACATGTAGATAGGGTTTTCTGACTAGAATCATAACTTAAGATAACCCTTTATTTTACTCTACATTCTGCCATGTGGCTGGATACCTGTGCTCAGGTACCCTGCGTCCATCTCCTCAAATCTTCCCAGATAGATCTCCTGCCTGGCTCTATCCTAGAATTCTTTCTGCCTCCCGGATATCTCACCTTCTATTTCCTCCATAGGCCATCATATTTGTTATTGATAGGTGCCACATCCATACAGATATAAGATATTTTCTCTACACCCTTGTGGACACACAGCCTAACTATATTCACACCACAGTAGATCAGAACTCTACAAACAAAAGGGATTTGGGTCTGTCCTGCATGGCCATCACACATGACTGAGGGAACCAGGCTGTGAGAATCTCAGAAACATGAAGGCATTTACTAAAGTGCACTCAGATCCTGGTCAAAGCTACAAAGTGGCAATAATTCCACTGCCCACTACCCAACAGATCCACGTGTTCCCACCTATCTTTTCTGTTAGTTGACTCCTGAGTTGCATTCAGACCTCCCAATTTCCCACAATGCTTTGTAGTTTTAAACATCAGTGAGCTTTGGCTACCACATAAGACCAGAAGTTGAATTTTAGAATGCTGGGTCACTTACTTGTTAATTGAACTCACAATCTGTTTAGAGTGGGCATGACTGCCATTTTATGTAGGTACATCCTTTTAACAGAAGCTACTCTTTAAATATGGAACCAGATTCTTTTCACTTTTGTGATTTTTGTAAGACTCCCATTCAAAAAAACTTTACAAAACTAAGAAGAAAAAAATGCAACCACAATTCCATTTCCCATTCAGCAAGACATATTTGCTGTATGGACTTACCCACAGACCCTCTATTCTAGAAGGATTTAATCAGAGGTCAAGATCAGCTAGGTACTTACACAGAGCATCAGTGTAACCCTCACATTCTCTGCTTGCCCCAGGACTCTGTGGTGAGCTGTATTTCCCAGCTCCCTTGTGACCTCAGGACTAGGTTTTAGTCAGAAGCTGTGGCCAGGAGGGATGCTTTCCTGAACAAGGTGCGAGCAGCACATGACGATTTCCTGTGCATTCGTCTCTATGACTGTCCCCTTCCACCATCTGCATGTCACTTGAGAACACTTCAGTATAAAATGTTAGCCATATATAATAATGATGCATATTAATATTGCACTTTGCATTGTCTGAATTAAGAGAACACTTTAGTACAAAATATTAGCTACAAATATTAACTTTGAACTTTTACACTGTCTGATTTAAGAGCTATGTGTCTCATCTAACAACCCTACGAGTACTAATGTGATACTGTCCCCATTTTTCAGATGAGGTAACATTACCCTGACCACACAGATAATGAGCCTCACAGGCTGGCTCTAGAGCCTGTGTTCTATCTCCATGTGTTGCAACTCTTTTCAGATTGTAACATGTGTTTTATATGTTGGAATTACATCAAATTAGCCTGAACATGTGTTTAGGTCAGAAAGCCTTTAATGGCTAAGAGCACCCCAGCTTCTGTTTTCCTGGGGAGTTTAGTTGGGGCACCATAGGCCAAGTCATTACACATGGATTATTAGTTGGTAGAACAGCTATCTTGGGTTTGGGTTTTGACATCACAGCCATCTTGATTGCCTTTCTTTGATGGTTTTCCCCACTGCACCTAGGGACCAGGCAGCAGGAATGCTAACACTGATTCCATGGTTTCTTCAACTCATACTGCCTCCCAGAAGGACCCTCCATGTTACTGGGATAGACCAGCAGCTCTTTCCACCTGCTTTCTGCAGCTGAGCACCAGGTAGAGACTGCTCTCTGGACTTCAGCTCAAGAACAATTCACAAGGTGAGTCCCTCTTGCAGTCTAGTTATGAAGGACAGAACAGTGGCCAGATCTTGCCCTGGGTCCAGCTTTCAGCACTGGTGCTGTGGTGAAAGGCTAACAGTCCTTGTGTCTTTCTTTAGAGTAGTTCATTTGTCTTCTCCATAAGATAGATCATCAGAGTGCATCATAAGTCTCTTGTATCCAGCTCAACTCTCAACTCATTTTAACAGAATCTCCAACTACTAACCCAATCTGTTTCATAGGAACGAAAACGCAGGTGAAAAGCTGAGACAGTGGGGATGGGAGTGGCAGCAGCAGGAATTTGTGACACACAAGTAATGGCCTTGTTATTATTATATCATACATTATCTCCCCTCATCCACCCTCTGACTGTTCCACATCCCATATCTCCTCCCCACCCCCTGTCTCCACAAGGATGTCCCCACCCCCGACCCCACCTGACCTCTAAACTTCCTGGGGCCTCCATTCTCTTGAGGGTTAGGTGCATCATTTCTGATTGAACACATTTACAAACACTGTTTAGTACCATTCTTGAACTGGACATGAAATAGTCACAGGAAGCACATGAGTGAAAATGCAGGAGCCCTGAGCTGGAAAACACCCCCAAAAGAGCTCTACTTCAATGGCTCAATGGAATCCAGCAAGAAAGCAAAGGCTGCTGCTTTAGACTGTCAAACAAACTCTAGTGGACACTTCATAGCCCTGACAATTATTTGGAGCCTACCCTCCTCCCTGGACCTGCAAAATATTTACAGAGGAATTCGTGGCCAAGAATTCCATCTTTAGACTTCTTTCCCCACACAGGTGAAAGGCATAAATTCATACTTGGCAGGGATTGTATAAATAGCACAGTTCCCTGTTAGAAAATAAGAAAGGAAATACTGATTAAAATGTCAATTTAGCAAAACGAGTCTACCTTCTGAATCTTGGAATAATTTCTGGCTCAAAATTTTCCGAATGCCTTTCTGGACCCTGTGAAAATATCCAGAGATGTCCACCTCCAGCTTTTGGTTACAACATGTGTTATTGTGAATGTGGAGAGTGTCTCCATGGCTCTTGTCTTCCTCACAGGAGATCCTAGTAGGCTGGCACCAGGCTGTATTTCTGCTGCTGACTGTACATGTCTCAAGATACAATGACAGAACTGCTGGTAATTATGTAAGCCTGTCACAGAAAGTGCTTCCACGTTCATAGACAAAAAGATCCCAGATCTGCATCCAGTTTTATCAAAATAAAACAATTTCTGTGGCATTTGAAAAAGCAATGCTTCTTTGCTTGCTGCTTGTCACTATTTTTTCCTGACTCCTTCCATGTTGGACATTCCTGCAAAGTATTAAGGCATCAATTTTCTTGAAAGACAGTACACTGAGCAATGTTTCTGAGAATGTTCAAGTTGATGTAAATTACACACTTTGGTGTATGACACTTCTAAATATTGTACAATCTCATTTAATGATCCACAACAAGAAACTTTATTTTTTGAAATAAGGGTCTTACTATGTAGCCCTGGCTGTCCTGGAACTCTTTGTGTAGATAGGACTGGGTGAGAACTCTAGACCTCAAGACATCCTCCTGCTTCTTCCTCTGCCTCCCAGGTGCTGGGATTAAAGATACATGTCACCATGGCTGGCCTTTTATTTCTATTCAGTGTTCAAGGAATACATTTCTCTCCTTGACTGTAAAATAAAATATAGTTATTTCCCATATGCTTTGGATCTCATTTTGCCTGTTTGTGAAGAAAAGCCATATCCCATATTCACAGTGTAGACAGGAAGGGATGTACTGAGTCACTACTGTAGTCTGTCATCCTCCACTGAGAGAAAAGCCTCTCACTTAACCATGCATCATGGCTGTAACTTGACAGGATCCTGCTCATGATATAGTGTTCTACCTGAAATTCATCAGACCCCAAGGAAACATGGGATAAGCTGGTTTGTTTTGTTTTGGTTTTGTTTGTTTGTTTGTTTGTTTGGTTGGTTGGTTTTTTGTTTTGTTTTATTTTTTAAAGATGTTGCTTGAAAAGGCATTATCATGCTCTTTATTATAAATATAATTAACAGGCCAAAGGAAGGTAACTTTGATTCTTCACACTGATGAACAGACCACAAAGGATGGATGGGGGATAACCACTTCTCTCCATGTTAATTAGGAAAAGTTCCCAGAAACTTCCCAGATTCTCCTGTGCTCCTGTGAGTGCTCCTGTGGCTGTACCTGGTGGAGCTACCCTCTGGCTCCAAGGTACTTCCAAGAGGGATGTGCAAAGGCTGCACCGTGCACTTGGAAGGCCGGTTCCTAAGAACCCTGGAGCCAGGGCTTTAAAGTAATATTCTTAGTCAAGAAGTAGAAAATGCTGTTTTTCCTGTTATTTTTAAAATAAGAGTAATAAAAATGGAGGTTTAGAGAATGCGTTCAATTATTTCCAACAGGGAGGTTTCTCCTAAGTTTCCTTTGGCTGTTAAGCCAAAGCATTTTTGACACATAATTGGACCAGAAATGGTGCTCCTGGAATCCATCAGCCAGCATTCCCACCCAGTAATTAGGTGATTCATTTTCATTTTTTCCACCCTGTACCCTTCCCCCACCCTTCCCTTATTGCTTTTTTCCTTTGGATCATCTATACTGTGGGTATCCTGCTTCATTTATTCATTTGTGTTGTGACTCATGGCCCCAGTGGATATCCTCCTGCCTCTCCTGGGCTCTGGATTCCTTTTTGCAGACCTTCTTGCCTCTACTTGACCATCTTGCAAGTTAGAACATTCTCCAGAGGCCTCTTGACTTCCAAATTCTGCTAACTTACAGTGCTCCTGGCAAGTCCTAGACCACCGAGCTCTACCCAGCCCTACGATATATTCCATTTCCTCTACAATTCTAGGGTAGCAGCACCCAGAGCCGCATCACTTGAGTCCTGTTTGCTAGTTGTTCACATCTGTCTTTGAGGCTGAGAAAGCAGCCATTCCAGGGCAAGGACTGTTACATGTAACTCTTGGAAAACACAACATCAGGATGAACTGAACCAGACCACATATCTCACACAGCTACATCACAACCCCCTTTGAAGGTAACAGGGGTAAAGTGGGTTAAAGGTTATTCCATTACGTATGGAAGTGCCTGGCTAGCAAAGCAATGATGATCATTGTACTGGCTGGTTTTGTGTCAACTTGATACAAGCTGGAGTTATCACAGAGAAAGGAGTTTCAGTTGAGAAAATGCCTCCATGAGATCCAGCTGTAAGGCATTTTCTCAATTAGGGATCAAGGGGGGAGGGCACCTTGTGAGTGGTACCCTCTGTGGGCTGGTAGTCTTGGGTTCTATAAGAATGCAGGCTGAGCAAGTCAGAAGAAGCAAGCCAATAAGTTACATCCCTCCATGGCCTCTGCATCAGCTCCTGCTTCCTGACCTGCTTGAGTTCCAGTCCTGACTTCCTTTAGTGATGAACAGCAGCATGGAAGTGTAAGCTCAATAAACCCTTTCCTCCCCAACTTGCATCTTGGTCATAATGTTTGTGCAGGAATAGAAACCCTAACTAAGACAATCATTAAAGAAGCATTTCTACTGCCTTCAGTGCCCCAACACTGTGTGGTTCCACACCTTTGCAGGCATTCTGAGTATATGAGCAGACGAACCCTGACTCTTAAGTATGTTTTTGCCATGAACATTCTGACTCAACAGGGAAGTCCACCCTGCTTTGGGTTCAGTTTCCACTTCCATAACATGAAGCTGTTATATAATGACTTTTAAAGCCACCAAACCAGCCAAAGCAAGGCTGAAGACAGCTAGGGCCTCCATGCAGATGTCCACCAGAGAATGTGCTATTTGTCCTGGCTCGGATTTATTTTAGATGTGTTCCACTTGGAGGGTAACTTATTCAATATATTCAGGCAAGTGTCACCGCAATAAGACCAAAATGGAAAAAAATGCTATGGATTTCTGAGACATCTTTACTGTCTCTAATTTTTACTTCCTGTAGATGTCTATAACTACTCAACACTAGTAGGAAACTTGTCTTATTTCTTTTAACTTTATGAGATACAAGGAAACTAACTGAACTTCAGTAAGTACCAGCAAGTATCAAAAAGGAAACCACTCTCAGGTCTGGGATGGGTAGGGTGAGGAGACCACAGAAGCTCAAATGTGGTAAGCTACTGGGCAGCAGTGAACAGAGCATGTTAGGACAGTTTCCTTAAATCAAGCCATCTTTGTGGTATAGAAAAGGGATCAAAATAGCCCGCCAACCTGCCATTGGCTTGAAGTATATGTCAGATTTATTGTGGTCAAGAAGATTAAAATCAGCCACTATTAAGGAGGATATGCATGGGCTGCATTCAGATGTCAGGAAGTCTGAGAATTATGTGATCAAGCCAGAAAGGTTCCTGGCATAGATGATAAATAAAAGATACTTTTAAAACAGAAAGGCTGAAAGTAGCCAAGGCCTGGAGATAAACAGATCACCACCTGCCTCTGAAGACAACCAGATGAATTCAGCTTCTATGAAAAGATTATAATGAGACTGAGCAGCAAGGTCACTGAAACAGGCTCAAATGGTGCCATGGTGAGGTGTTAAAATGCAGACTTTGCAGAAAACAGAATTAGGGGTTGAGTCGGGCCCATGCTACACCAGAGTCAGAGCAGAAGGCAGAGAGAGGACTGCAGGGCAGCAGGAACCACCTCACACTTGAAATAGTGCGATGTAACTGATGAAGCATCCAAGTCAAGTCAGGGACCCTCTAAGGACCAGAAACAGACACAAATCTCAGCTAATGGTAGTGATCCTTGTAGGCCAGAGGCAGGCCTCTAAACCAAAATGGTGGTAACATTTAAAATTTTTAGATGTTCTTAGAAACCACATAAACACCAATGTTCTACTTCCTTTCGCAACCAATGTACAACATAAACACTTACTACCCATAGAGAGCACACAAGTCAACCATCACTCTAGATGAAGGATCATAGTGCCTCCTGCTTAGGCAAGGCTGTGTTCTGCTGAAGAGTGGGGTCATCAAGCCTAGTTAGTTGACTAGAATGTGTAACCCAGGCCCAGCCCCTACGCTAGAGCAGGAATCAAATCCCAATCCCACCACCCCAATTCCAGTACGTTTAGGAAACTGTCTTAATATCTTTGACTAATGTATAAAGGAACATAACATCTCTCCTACAAGGCTGCACACAAATCTCTAACATATCTCACATGCTGAGCATATGGCTAGAGCCTAGAATTCTTGGTTATCTTTCTTTCTTTTTTTTTTTTTTTAAAAAAATCATGTTTCAGCAACCTATCCCCCACCAAAAACCAACCTACCAGACAAGTAAATTTAAAACCCTGTGGCCTCAAACCCAAACCCCAGGAAGAATCAAGTGTCTTACTGTGTGTGTTCTGCATTGCTCATTATCAAAGTGCATACAGTGGCACCACACATAGTCTGACGTCACACTCAACTCTACAATCTCTACAAACTGTGCAGAGCAGGACTAGGCAACGCAAACATGAAGGGACAGTTTGTGGAGCAGCATCTGTCCAGACATTGCCCTTAGATGACACTGTATTGTGAGATCATCATTCATTCTGCAACTGGGTATGACAAGCCTCATCTGGCTTTGGCTAGATTCTCTGTATTTGCCCTTCTTGTCCAATTCAATCTAACTTTAAAGTAATGGTGCAGCCAAGAAAATATCACTGGTCTCCTGGCAAAAAGATGTGCCACCCCATGGCAAGTAACTGCCAAGAGACACTAAGTAAACTTTTCCAACACATTTGGCCAGACAATGGGCTGTGGAAGCTGAATGAAACAGATAAGGGATGATGACTCAAGTTTCCAAGCAAACATCTAGCTAAATACAGCCTCAAAGGCTAATCACTTAGCTGTGATCCTCCCAAGTTAGAAACAGGGCATTCACAGCAGTCAACACTCTACACATCAAAAACCTTGCAACTTTAGACACGAAACATTAATCAAGACAAAAGCCACTACTGCCAAAGCTATGTGGACCAACTTCAAAACCAGTCTGTGTGTTAAGAGTGAAAAACACCTGCATGTTAGAAATGAGGGACTCTTTTCACATCGTGTGTGTGTGTGTGTGTGTGTGTGTGTGTGCGCGTGTGTGTGTGTGTGTTTGCTGTCCAGAGGATGGTATCCCAGACCTGGGCCAGGCTACCAATCACTTTACCATGAGCCACATTCTCAGTCTCATGTGATGTTTTAGAAGCATTAACATGAAGAATAAACTTAAGAAAGTAAAGCCACAAAGATGAGTGATATCCAGCCATAAGTGGGGTAGCTGAGGAGAGGGGCAGGGAGGGGAAAGCAACTGGGGAAGGTGGTGTGGGAACTTCTCCATATGGACCCACAGTCACCCAGAGTGGTAGGCTGCTTTGTTGGTTTTTATTGCTGAGCTTTTGGTGGCATCTGGTAGGATGATGGTGTGTGTGTATGGCAGAGGGGCTCAGTGAATTACGGTCCTGCCACTGTTGTTGCTACTCCATCCACAACAGCCAACAGAAATATCCATGTTCCTAGAATTCCAGTGTTTTCCTGATGTGTGGGAGTTCAGAGAGACTCACTTGACAGAACAAGGTTTGTGTGTTATGTCAGACAGGTGAAGAAGCATGGCTGTTCTGAGCTCCTCCACGGCTCTGCTCTCCATCCAAGTAGAACTTTCTTCAGATGCAAAACGAAGTTAAGAGTATTCTAAGAAATATTAAGAACCAAGAAAACGCGATGTAATTTCTCATTCCCATGGCTTTCCTGTATTAGGAACTCCGTGGTAGCGCTCATGTTTCTTCCTGCTGTTGGCTCTAGCTATGTGCCATGAGGTCCTCACCAGAAATGAGGTGATCAAAGCACCATGGCCTTAAAACATTTTCTCCTCATAAGGCACTGCCTTGGATATTCTGTCATAGCGTCTTAGTGATTTTTCTCCTCCTGTGATAAAACACCATGACCAAGTCAATTTATAAAACAAAGCATTTAATATAGGGCTTATTTCAGAGGGTTAAATTCATAATGGCAGAGAAAAGGCATATTGGCAGAAACAGCTGAGAGCTTCTTACATCTTGATCCAAATATAGGAGGCAGAGAGCACAGTGGAAATGGTGAGAGTCTTCTGAAACCTCAAAGCCTACCTGCAGTGACACACCTCCTCCAACAAGCCACGCCTCCTTATCCTACCCAAACAGTTCCATCAACTGAGGACCAAATATTAAAATATATGAACTTATGGGAGCCATTCTCATTCAAACCATTACATACAGTAACAACAACAACAACAAAACCTGATCAATACAATGAAGTATGAAGAATTATGCAACTTGAATGATTTTGCACATGATTTAGACATTTAGGCATTTACAATTACAATGTCTCATGATATTTTAAAATATAAGAAATAAATTGTAAAGATTCATTTTAGTAATTTTTACAGTCTTTTATTTAAAGCTAACACTAGATAGAAAATAAGATACATCCTAAGTTGAGATAGAGTGAAGAAGAAAGCAAAAAGTTTTATATTAATATCTTTTAATCTCCCTGCCTTTGCATTAAAGGGACCCACATTTCATTCTTCACTGAGGCCTACAATCATGTATCCAGCTGCTATTCACAAACAAGCTCTCCCTGAAAGAAGTCTGGCTTCTACTAGCCTAAAGCTGGTTTTAAAGCTGGATGTGGTTAACAGAGGTCACAACCCCAGCTCTTAAGAATGCAGGGCAGGAGGGTCAGGTGTTCAAGGCCAGCTGGGGCTGCATAATAAGGTTGTCTCAGGAAATCCAATAAATTAATAAATTAATCCAAGCACTTGAGAGACAGAGGCAGGATAATCTCTTTGGGTTCAAGCCAGCCCTAGCTATACATTGATAACTGTCTTAAAAAAAAAAAGTTAACTCAAAATATTTAAGGACATTTCCTGACAAGCACTTCAGAAAGTATAACTTAGACTTCCCCCATGCTCTAGGCAATACACATCACTTTTCTCAAACAGTCTTTTCTCCAAGTACCAGAAACTGACAAATAAGCTCACAGGCCTCCAAGCTGCATCAGCACCCAGGGCGGGGTAGGAGTGCACCCACAGATCCCTCTGAAGACTGCCAAGGCTATCGGTACCCCAGCTCTCCTCTCAAGGCTCCTCATGAGGAACTTTATCCCAAATATACTGTGAAGGACTCAAAAGCCAGAGACACTTGACATAGCACTGTAAAGCATGAGAGTACAATGTTTTAAAATACCAGATTTTATCCCTTGGTAGAAGTGAAGCTGGTGAGATCTGCCTTCCAGCCCGCTATGCCATGGACTCTGGTCGAGTTCACTATGTCTGACTGTCTGAGTAGACGGAAGGTGAAGCCTCCAAGTGGCTTGCTTCACTGGGGAAATGAGCCCCAGCTCCCAGAATATTTTACATTAATGGATCTTGTGATCCATTTGGTTTTAAGCAGCAGTGAGTTTGTCTGTTTGCAGCTTTGAAATTTTACTTAATAAATGATCAACAAATCCATAAACTGGTGTCCACAGGGCCAACCTCCAAAGTATTCTGCCTGTCAAAATGCAAGGCAGCTAGGGGAGCATGGGTTGAGAAAACAGGAAGGATTTATATTATAAACATATTACTGTCCAACCACTCATTCTTTTGGCTGGACCGATGTTATAGCTTTGATTTCTCTAACATGTTTGAAATGAGAGGGAACTAGCTTAAATTACTCAGTTGCAGAGAAGTCAATGTATCAATGCATGAGAAGCCAGGTCTGTGCCCCAGAAGAATGCCATGGATGATCTAAAGTTCAGTAGAACCTTTGGAGATGGGGAGGGGAGCTCTCTAGGGAGCCCCGCTGTACTTTAACTCCAAGGCTGGGTATTTGGGAGGGAGCATCCAGCAATCCTGACTAAAGGGCCAGGTATCTCTCTGGCAGGAAAAACAGATTAGAAAGTAGGTAGAAACACAAAAGTATTCATCAGAGTAGGAGGCAAATTTCCCCACTTTTAGTATTCACAGAGCGCACAATAGGAAAGTTGGAAGAGCCCTTTCCTTTGCACATATTAGGCAATGTGACCTCTGAAAGCAAACACCCTGTGAAACTGTTACATAAACCGAATGACTACAAGGTCCCGGCCACAGCAGCATGGAGACGCCACAGTGCTGTCAGCCCAGTACCTGGAAGAGCCAAAGCTTCTAACCAGAAGGGAGGCAGAAGTAAATCCTTCCTGATGTGTAAGGAGGGAATGGCTGATGTCTCCTAAGCAAAAGAGATTTAAAATAATTCAGATTTGGGAGAAAGTTTTTGTTAAGTCCAATGAAGAGCCCTTGGCTGTTTCGAAGCTGAGCCCTCAGAACTAAATTTAATCAAACTGCAGCAGCCGGCTGAAAAGCAGATAATAGAATTTGGCCTAATGTGTCATTAGTTCATGTTCACTTCAGTGGATTAGCTCGCGGCAGCATCGGAAGCAGATCTCAACATTTGCTGGGTTAGATCTACATCCAAGGATCTACAGCCGTGAGCAAGTCTAAAGAATTTCACACTAGCCTTCTGAATTGTTTAAAGAAGGTAACTTTAAAAAAAAAAAAAAAAACTTTTCATTTTATAATCTCATTATGAGTCATTAAGTTCTTCAGAACCCCTTAAGTCCATACTTTTTAAAATACAGTATAAACAAAGCTATAAATGGTGCTGGTTACAGTTTTAATCAACAAATAGCCTTTATTTGAAAACCAAAAATTAGGGTTTAAAGTCATTCATTTGAAGTGTTTCACATCAAAATTCACTTAGTCAAATAAGTTTCATTAAAAAAAAAATCCTCCAATTCTAGGAATTTACTGAAACCATCATCTTCTAAGGCTTCTTCTCAAAGTAAACAGTCTAGAATATTCATCTATAAAGCAGCTTCACTGAGGCTAGTCACATTGATAATCAAATAATAAGCTTCATTTGTAAAATTCAAAATGTGGTTTACAGATGCCAGGAGCCCTGTGTTTCCTTTGTGCATGGAGCTAACAGGATTAAGGCTTGAAGAATTGAATAAAACCCTGAGCTGGTTAAGATGGATGGATCACATTTCAGGTTCCCATTTCATAATGGGCATGCCCCACATTTCTCAAAATAAAACACACCAGTGAGCTCATCCGAGTGACTGTGCTTCCTGACATTCATTTTGGAAACTTTAAAATGGATTCTGTGTCCATATCCTCTCTTGAGCCACATGGTTCTTTGTGTAGCTGGTCTGCCTGGTTCAGGCAGCTTCTTGCTTCACAGCCAGTAGTTTCCTGCTATGGTCCAGTTACATGGCAAAGAAAATAGAGATTACCATGCCAGAGGATTTTTGCCTATGGACTTATGGTTTCTTACTTTCCAACTACGTGGTGATTTGTACCAGCCCTAACCTGTAAATGTAAAATGTGCATTATCAGCCACCTTCCTCTAGGCAGTGGGCTGAAGCATGGCTTTGCTGGTTTGCACCCTCAAGATGGTTATTATCAAGTAGAATTTGTGGTTGGAAAGTGTCCAGCAGTAGCACAGACTGTCTAGAAGAGATTTTCATATAGGGGTCCCAACAACTGTCTGTTAGGTCAGATTTCTGTGAGAACCTAGGCATAGAGTCTCAACTGTATGCAGCTGTCCCAGATTAAGTAGGAACAGTTTCTTGCCTTAAAGTGACAACAAAGGTCCAAGTGTAAAGGAAGACCGTGCGAAGCGCATCAAGAATGTTCAGCCCAGGCATTGCCACTGTGCACAGCATTAAGTCATGCTACCAGTCAGCGGGCTTAGAGGCAGTTTAGCCGCCATGTTAGCCAATGCTTTGCTCATTGATTAGCAACTTATTAACACCAACATGCCTATGGACTAAGACATAACATCTCAATTCCGTAATAGATTCCCTCCGCTCGAAATTCCTCTATTACAGAAAACCAGTCTGTTTAAATAAAGTGCTTATTAAATGAAGGATACACAGAAACTGTACAGAAACAGAACATCAGATTTTGGAGAGGAAGTTAAAGAGAATTAAAACAAGCTGTGATGGTCTTAACAAAGACACACAGAACCTGTTACTAGGCAGAGACATTTGGTCAAATTTCCTGTTTTCCCCCAAGTCCTGGTTTGGCTTAAATATGTCATCAGTGCACAATTTTTCTGCTGCTGATTCATGCTGCTCACGTGTAAAAGCCAGGGACACTCCTAAGACTTATCTAAGGACTTTTCTCTTCTCCGGACTGCAGTCTTTACTATAACCGAGATGATAAACTACAGATCTAAACAGCTGAAAATTGTAGCAAGACCCTAGAAAATCACTAACGTGCATCACCACAGTCATGGAATGAAGGGTGCACAAAGTCTCTCTTTAACCCTAAACAACTTCAGTCCAAGACTGCAGAGATAATTGTGAACTGCTACTAAGAGCATTAAACCACAACCACAGCCAAGTAAGTGTCACTGACGGCTCTAAGTTCTCTGCAAAAGCCTGACACTACAGCAGCCTACTATAAAATCAAAGACCATCGCATAAGGAATGGAAGAAAATAAAAAGTCCTCCCTTGGGAAAGAGATCCAAAGCATTAACATTTCTCAGGATATTTTACAAATCATGCTGCTTCATTAAACACATGCCACTGGGAGTCTCCTCTATTACTAACAACACTTTTCATAATGGCCTTCACATGTTTAAATCAATGGCTGCTGAAAATGTCCATTTATATGACATAAACAAAAGCTAACATAAACATACCCAGATAAAAACTTTATAGAAATGCCAGGCTACAATTCCCCAATGTAAATAGACCTTCTTATGAATGGCCCAGCAAAAATGATTTTAGTGTATTTTTATCCCCCAAAGCTCAGGCACAGTCCAAAAGCAGACGGCTCTGCTAAAAACTGCACTCCTCACACACAAATAAGCAACTCTAGTGATGTTCAATGGACCAACTGTTTTTGATCCAGGGAAAGCCATGAGACTTATTTTCTTTATAGCACCTGCTATTTTCTCATTGAGACCTTGTTGAGTTACTTGTTCTCCTGTTTATTGTCTACCCACCTCAAATTCTAATTTTCCTGAGAATAAAGATGATTGTCTTGTTTTCTGCTTTCTTTGCTCATCCCATTGAGCACACAGAAGATGCAAGAACTGGTTTAGGCATCTGCTCTCTGCACTGAAACCACCCTCATCAGAGAGTCCAGCTGTTTCCCTGTAATGCCTTAGTACTCCCAAGTTTCATGGACTTACACTGCATCTTCCAGCCTCCCTTGCAGCTAAGTAGCACTAAGACTGAACAAGCCAAAGTACTCTGCAGGGACTGAGGCCTTAGCACAGTGTTAGCATGCTTGACTAGTGTGCCTGAGGCTCTGGGTTCAACTCCCAGAATCACTAAAACAAGTGAACAAATATTCTACAGCAGCTTAGAGAACCTCCTGAGGACAGGCAGTGCAAGCTCCTCACATCTTTTAGCTGGATAGAATAAGTAGGCAATGGCTGGAGCTTTGACAACCATTGAGGACCATGAGCTGATCTTGAGAATAAAAAGTACAGGCTAGGATGATGGCAGAAGTGTGCTTTCTGCAACAATTGGAGGACCATGGCATGGCCTCTCTGTCTCTAATCTCTCAATGGAAAGGAAATTAAACTCCTATTTCACTGAAGTTATTTTGAGTTTTCAGTCACATGTACCCAAACCAAATCTTACCATTACATTTGGATTGTGAAAACAGCTTGAAAAACAGATCACAGAGATTTTTCTGTGTGTGGTTTTAAACCCATTATTTAATAAAGAAGCCAAGAACGTACTCAGTTGAATGGGCCAGTATTTGTGAGCACAATGCTTTGCTCCCAGAATCTGGAGACTGTGGGAGAACATAAAAAAGTTCAAAATGGAACTGTCCACAACAGCTTAAAGTCTTAGTTTGTCATGGTGCCTCACACCTGTGACCCCAGCACTGAGGGCAGGACAAAGGGGGTTGGGGCAGACTGGGGCAGGAAGATCATGAATTTGAGGTAAGCCTAGGCTGCATAGCAAGTTTCAGGTTAGCCTCAGCTACAAAATGAGAGTCAGTTTCAAAAATAAAACAAAACATCCAAAGGAGTAAAGGTAGCAACGTATTTTAGCTGATAAAGGTGCTTGCCATCAATATCAAGTCTGACAACCTTATAAGTTCTTAGAGTCCTAGGACCCCCACATAGTGGAAGGAGAGGACTGACTCCTACAGCTGTCCTCTGAACTCCACATGCATGCTACAGTGCATGAATACGAACTCACACAAGTTTTAAAAGTCAGTAACTTATCGAATGAGAAAGAAAATACAATACAACACTCCCTCTATCCACAACATACTCATCTGTGAGAATCCAATTCTGGGAGCTAGGCACTGTGCTCACAAATAATACAAACAACAGAGAGCTAAGCACAAAATTATGTGCTGTGATTTCAAGGAAGAGGAAAAGAAAAGGTCCCTGAGGCAGGTAGAGGGAGGAGCTGGTCCTTGGTGAGCCTTCCAGGAGGGACTGAACCTGGAAAGGCCATGGACTTGGTTGCATGGAGGCCAGCAATGAGAAGCCACTGTTTAATATTGAGCATGTAGGATATGTTCAGGGGGCCTGGAAGACATCAGTCAAATGTGCAGGCTCTGGAAAGAAGCTTTTCTCACAGGACACAGTCCCTGTAAGGATGGCTCACCTCACAGTCATGCCACATAGAGAAGTCCTTGCTCTAGCTCTTCCCTGCTATGTACACATGCCTGATGCTAATTTTCCTCTCCCTTCATCCTCAGGTTTCCTTCCCCTAGGCTCCAGATCCCGGCTTTCTTCAGGGGTCGGGTCCTGCACAGAGTCCAGTGGTGACTGACAGAAATGGTCTTCCTGCTAAGCAGCAGGTGCAGTCTCACAGGTTCTGTTGGGGTATTTGGTGGTGGTGTGTGCTCTGCCTCCTGTACTGTGAAAGTGTCACTCTTAGAGAACCTCCTGAGGACAGGCAGTGCAAGCTCCTCACATCTTTTAGCTGGATAGAATAAGTAGGCAATGGCTGGAGCTTGTGGTGGGAGCTTGCCCACCCACAGGGACCCCTCTCAGGATAATTAGCACCTTTCCTAGTAAGGTCCCTTCAGCTGTTTCCCATAAAGCAAATCCAAGGAAAGGAAAGGAAAAGGAAAAGGAAAAGGAAAAGGAAAAGGAAAAGGAAAAGGAAAAGGAAAAGGAAAAGGAAAGGAAAGGAAAAAGATGCTGAGTCTAGGGGAGTCTTGTTTGGGGTACTTAAGAAGTACAGAACTGCTGAAACCAACTCCTGGGCTTCTTCATCAGCTGATAAGGGCTGTGGACTGGAGACCATGTGTCCAGTGACAAGGAGTGCATGGGAAGACAACCGTATCATTTTCTGTCTTTATCTTCTCTGCCCATCATCATTGCTCCATATGCCCCAAGTCCTACTAATGTGCCTATTAGTCAGCAGCCATTTGCAGCTGCAGTCCCCTCTGAGGCTTGATGAGCTTCATGCCTGTCTGGTGACAGCAGCTGCAGCTCTCTTCAAGCCACATCCTTCCCCTTGGTCATGAGGCCTCTTGCTGGCCACAAACACTTTGGCCCGAAGCCTCAGTAGTCAGCTTCCACCAGAAACTGCTACCACATGCAGGGTTTTAGGTCACTAGCCTCTCTGAAGTGGATCCAGCTGGCCAAAGCAGGATCCAGGTGGTTAAGTCCAGAGAGTGTCACAGCATTTGGGCACAAGCTAAGAGAAAGAGCCAAAAGGGTCAGGTTGGAATGCAGGACTCATAGATGCACACAGAAACCCATAAACCACCCACTCTTCTAGTACAGCATGAGCCTCAGCAACTAGCTGTGATTCGAAGAGTAACTGCAGACCAATGAAGCAAAAGCTGTCTCACTCTCTGAGAGTATTATCTGTGGCATCCATAACGTACCAACCTGGAATCTGTTCAGATCTGCTCCTCCTGCTTCAGCCATGCAGCTGTTTATCGCAATCGCTGAGGACTACATTCAACATCTCCCTTTTCTCCACACTCCACTAACACATCTCTCAAATTCTACGTTCACCAGGACCCACCACAGGATCCAGGTTTCTCTATCAGCACTCTCTTGACTTTGCTTTAATCCACCCTGGCCCCAACTCTGATCTCATCACTCCAGTGACACTGCCCTATCCTTGCCAATCTGCTCTCCAACCAGGGGCCAGTTGTCTCTTGAAAAGTCATGCCATAGCCCAGCCCCCCACTACGTAAGTCCATTCATTGGTCTTCTCAGAAGCTCGGACTTCTCGAAGGCCCTGCCTTACCTGATCCCTGATAGTGTCACCAATCTCATTTTACCCCAATCCTCCTCTCACTCTGTAGCCCAGAATATTCTAGAACTCACTCATCCTGACCCAGCCTCCAAGTGCTGCTAATACATTCTATCCCAGCCCCCAAAAGTTCAAAGCCACTTCTAGACACATTCTGCCCTTCACAGATTTCTTTTCACACTCCTGACCTTGCTGATGTCCTATTACCTCCAGACCTCAGCTTACACATTGTAATAATTAGCACCTGCCCTGCAACTCTGCTGGAAGCCTCTCATTTAGCTCTGAACTTTTGTAGAATATTTACCAGCCTGTAGTAGTATATTTTTGAGAGTATGATCAAGAACATACTAATCCATCATGAATCCACAGAAGTCAGGCACATAATAAACCCTAATTACCTGTGCTAATTATGCACTGAGAACTTAGGTACAATATCGCCCATTAGCTGCAGATGGGTGCACAAAAGCATGGAGTATAGACTTGCCTTGCTTCAAGAACCAGCAGATAGCACAGGAGGGATTCCATTTCGGCTGCCAGATCCAAGAACACTTAGAGTTTGTGATATTAGCAGGCTTCACTGGGTGAATCCACCAGAGACACATGAAAGACAGTGAGTCTTGGTGTTCAGTTGACTTGTTGGAATAAATGCAGCCTGTGATAGGCTAGAGAATGGCATGCTTCTAACTCAACTGCCAACCAGGGTCTTCCTGGTAAAAGGCTGAGGGAAATAAGGGGCAGCTGTTTGCAAATGACGTCAAGCTGAGGGTCCTGGTCAGGTGAGTTCCAGATTCATCAGGTCTGGCCCTAAGTAGAATCACATGTATACTTAAATATGGATGCAACAACAGGGCAGATATAGAAGCCATCATGGACTAGGTAGCATGTGAGCAACAGAAAGTTATCTAGAGATGAAGGGGCCAGAAGTCTGAGGTGAACACAGTTGTTAAGGGCAGGGCCTTTTCCTGATTACATATGGCTACTTCACTGGATCTTCATATGATGGACAGTTACCAGGCAGAGAAAACAAGTACTTGAGAGTCTGCCATTCATGAGGTTCTCCTTTCGATCTGTTTCCCAACCCCACCCTGTACCATCACATTGGCGAGCTAGGACTACAGAAGAGGAAATTCCATGGGACACACAAACATTCAGTTCAAAGTGAAGGGGCAGGGCTTGACAATTGGAGGTACACTGCTAAAACCCAAAAATGCCAGCCGCCACCAGAAAAAAACAAAAACAAAAACAAAACATGAACTAAGGTCGTCCCTAGAACCCTGGGAGGATGTGTGGCCCTGCCTACACCTCGATGCCAGCAGTGATGGATTCAGACTTCTGGCTTCCAGGATGACAAATCAATGTCTACTGTCACAGAAGACACAGGAAATGATACAGTGTCCATAGCCACATTTGGCTAAAACCTCAGGATTTCCATCTGGAAAGGTTTTACTGCCTCTTATCTTTGTGACACACACACTGTCCAGCCACAGACTGACAGCACCTCCACCCTCAGCACCATTCCCAGCCTTCCTCTTTCTCTGCACCTAGGAAGAGAAAACTAAGAAGCAAAACAATGTAATAAGTGAGGAGAGCTAAAATCTCTTTTCGAAGTTAGAATTTTTAAACTAGGGCAAACAAACAAACAAAAAAACAATGGATCTAAACTTTGGACTCAAAGTTTCCTAAAAACAAAACAAAGCAAAACAAAACAAAACAAAAAAAGAATAAATAAGGGCTAATGCTACTGCTACTTCTAAAAATGCTTTTGGATCTACAGAGATCTCTTGTCACTTTTGTGAAAAAATGAACCACAGAAAACCATTTTTAAACTATCTAAAGTCAAAGTTCATGAAACCAGAAGTCCTTTTCTTCTTAAGCTCATCTTTCAGCCTAACTCTGGGCCATGATTCTGCCTCATACTTTAGCATTTGGATTTAGCATACAGATAACTCAATCTGCTTTTGAGTATCACTGAGTATGAGACACTGAAGAAACGCACTCCCGTGGACTTTCCCACCCAGCGCACAGGGGAAGTGGGGAGCCATCCTTCCTGTGGCCACAGCCACCTTGCCTTTGGTCTGTTCAGAGCTTACAGGTGGGAAAGGGATACTGAGCTGCTAGAGAGGTCAATCCTGTCAGAAAAACTTCAAAACTACTATGGATACGGCAAACACGCAGAAGGAAAACGCAGACGTTAAAACATGGCTGAGGAATTATACTGCACTATAAAAACTCACGGCAAGAACTCTAGAAGACAGAGGGAGTGAGGGGTGAGAAGGCCGTGACCTGACTAAGTCCTGTCAGAGGAAGGCATGAGGCAATTTCAATAAGGAAAACCCTCCAGAGGAAAAGTCTCTAGGAAAGTCCAGAGCACCCTTGGGAAACAACAGGAAAACTAAAAAGTCCTTCGCTTAGTGTAACATTGAGAGCAAGGGGGATTATGAAGTTCAACTGACCCGTTTCTATGTGAGGAACTGGGGCAAGAATTTAGGTTACTTCACCAAGTGCTGGCACTTGTTAAACAGCTAAGCCAGCCTGAAAGTGGGGCCTGTTAGAGAACCTTCTAGCATCATTGGCTCTGCCCCTCAGCTCTGCAGGTTTATTGCAGAGGGGGGTGCCTACCAACTAAAAGGGGAGGTGAGAGTTGTACTTCCCAGGGACAAATTAACTTTTACACATTCCCTTTCAATAAGGCCATGGCACAAATGCTCATCTTCCTTCCCCCTCAACCTCTGCCTCCCCTCAAACTGCTTAAAAGAATGACAGTCATTTGGTCAAATTGTCTATTTTCACTGAGACTATCCAGTTTGATTCCTGAACCTTACCAGAAATGTTACAAACAACACCCTGTGTTGTGGGTGCGGTTTTGGGTGTCAGGGTATGGTCTAGCTATTCATTCTCGGGGCATTTAGCTCTCTGCAACCATGTCCCCACTCCAAAAGCTGGTGTCAAGAGAAGCTGGTCATCTCATCCTTTTGTCTTGGGGAAGGCAGAACTCACAATATGAGACTTCCATGTACCATGGAGGCCCCTGCTGAGAGGTTCTCACAAAACACTTCCTCAAACAACCATATCTGAGGTCAAACTGCAGCTCTCTGTTGCCACACATATATTCTTTGAATCCCATGCCAGCATCCAAGAAGACAGCACAAGTGACTAAAGACGGAGTTTATGAATAAGGAAAATGTGGTACATATACACGATAGACTATTACCCAGTTGGGAAGAAAACTTAAACCTGCAGGAAAATAGATGGAAGTAGGAAAAAAAAAATCACGACTTTATTTTCACAGGACTTGTCAACTGCCACACTTGTCAACTGTGTCCTGCTCTAATTGCCTCACTCTTGTGCTCCAGTCCTGGAGCCTCACTAGCCTGCCAGTCTTACAGCAGTAGAGCCCCACCCAGCTTCTGACACCATGAGTTCTACCAGGGCAAAGGTGTTAAGACTCATCCTGAACCCAGGCCAGGCCAATGTGCCAGGTGTGCCTGAAAAAAATCAGTAGCTCAAAGACAAGTCAGATGAAGCAGAACCTGGCTCAGCCAGGCATCATTTGCTATATCTTAAGTAGCAATGATTGAAAAATCTAACATCAAGATGGTAGGAAGACAGGAAGGCATATTCAACAGACACAAAAAATGAAGTAAATACTTCCAGTCTACAGTTTGATTTAGGAAAGGACAATAAAATACCATGTTCTCCTGTTTGAAAACTAGCAATGTTCAAGAGCAAGAATCCCTGCAACAATAATAGATACTACAAAGAAGAGTTTTGTTAAATTGAATGAAGTTTGTCTGTGATAGTCTTAAAAACCATGGTTTGAAAGGTACATGGGATACATCTGGTATCCACCCTTCTCAGAAGGCTGAAGATGAAATGGTATCTGGCCGTATCTCTGCCAGATGTTGTGCCTAGTACTGAGGCCCTAGGTACAAGGCAGGCACCTAGGTTCACAGAACAAGAAATAGGCAGTATACCCCAGGCATGTGAGGAAGGTCCACTAACATGAACACAGAGAGTGTGGCAGGAGTGGAGGATAGAATTCAGCCTCTCAGATGATCAAAGGCAGGCCACAGAAGATGGATTACTGAAGTGGCTTCTGGAGGATGAGAAGCTGCCAGGCCATGGAGTGAGGTGAGAAAGGGAAGACAGTCTAGGCAAAGGAAACAAGACAAGAAAAGGATTAAAGGCCAAAGAGTCTGGGTATTGAAGCTGTGCACTGACCAGGTCAGTGCTTCTGGGTAGTGGAGAGCAGAGCCACTGAGCAAGGGACCTGGGAAGGACCATGCATATGCACTAAGACAAGGAGCCAATTCATACCTTCATAGTAAGGTTGCCTCTCAGACAGACAATTGGGTCTCCACTAGAGAAGATGATTCTGATGGTAGTGCCGACAGGACCCTGATGAAGATGGCATTCAGCAGGGAGCCCATGCAGAAGCCTTCTAAAAAGGAAGGCGAAAAGGCTGAGATGATGGCTCTATGTGGATCTGAATTTGGATCCCAGTACCCATGTAAAAGCCAGGCACGATGGCACACATCTGTAATGCCAGAGCTGTGGAAGCAGAGACAAGTGATAAGGTCAGGGCTCCCTGGCTAGCCTTGCTAGCCAAATCAGGAGCTTCGGATTCTGAGAGATCCTGTCTCAAAGCATAAGACAGAAAAAGATTAAGGAGACACTCAACATTGACTTTTTACTTCCATATGCATGTAGACATGTGCATGTATACCCACATGCACACACCCACATGTGCACACACACAAAATGAAGGCAGACATGAGAGATGAGAGATGACAGGTGCAGAACAAAGGGGAGGAGACTCATTCACAGGCACTCCAGAGGAAAAGCAGATATGTGTGCTGACTGATGGGTGTAGCAAATGGGAGGTTAGAGAGTTGAGGCTGACATGGAAGTTAGTACCACTAACAAAGATAGAGCAGGGGGAGGAGAGAGAGGAAGATGACAGGCCTTAATGAATGTCTGTACCAGCGGCCACTCACTGTGCCTGTAGTATGGCCACCAGGCCTCTGTAACCTCCTGCTGCTCTCTTAGATTTTGGAAGCAGTCTTTCTTTATAAAACCTGTCACTTACTGATACCACTTCCTCCCTAAAGTCACAAAGAGCCAAGGACTATAACTCCAAGCCAGCAACTGTGCTGCAATACAGTGAGAAAAAGGCAAGTCCCACAGAAAGAGCATCGTACAATCTGACAGTGCCACTAGGTATGCAGCCAAGCAATCAGCAAATCAGAGAGACCTTGTTTGTGACAGTATCATTCTCAACAGCCAAATGGATAAATACATGCAGGGAAATACCACATACAAGAATAGAAATCTATCACTTGTGGCAATATGGGTGGGATTGGACATTACATTAGAAAACAGAAAAATGAATCCTGCCTATTTTCATTCACATGGAGACACTAAAAAATGATCTCATATAAGTAGAGGGTAGCACAGGGGTTACCAGGAACTTCAAAGCATAAGGCAGGGGGATACAGAAGACTTAATGTATGAGTACAAAATACAGACAGAAACGAGGATTGTGTCCTGTTACACTGTATGCTGACTACAGTTAAAAATAATCAACTATACATTTTTAATATCTTAAAAGATTTTAGATGTTCATAATGTAAGCAACTGAGAGGACAGGCCTGCCAATTTTTCTTTATTCAGTCATCATTAGCATTTACACACTAAAAATCCTACTTAAAGCTAAGTTTCAAATAAAAAAAAGTAATATATTTAAGAACAAAATCTGCCCGAATTCATTGACTCCAAAAACTTCTATGTGAGGAACAAGATCATAAAGTACAGGTTAAAAAATACTCCCACATTAAAATACTAGCTATAGTGACAAACCAATTGCTCCAGTACTCATCCAGTGAAATGCACACAGGCACCCCATACCGCCACCTATGATGCATTAATGAAAACAATCACAGAAATAAAACCCAAACTGACAGGCAGCTTTACAAGATAGAATCAGAGTAAGGATGCCAACAGGGCTGCCGACTCTCACAAATCATCTCAGGATTCAATGCAAATTCACCCAAGTCCTGGTGCAATCTTTCTAAAACCTACTCAAAACCACGATGGAACTGGACTGTAACAGGGCTGGGGAAGCGCAGTAGAACACTGCCTTGCAAGCAGGGAATGTTCATTGGTGAGGTGGCACGAGTCCGAAGTCCCAAGTACCCAAAAGGCTGACAAGACAGAACCACGTGAGACCAGAAATCTGACTTCATCAAAATTAAAGTCTGTGATAGGAAGGAAAAGTCAAAACCTCCTCCTTAAAGTCAGAAAGAGATGGGTCTGAGAGTGTACACTTGGAATCCTAGCACCTGGAGGTAGAATCAAGAAAATCAGGAGTTTGGGGCTAGCTACACAAGACATAAAAGATGGATAACGAACTCTCAAAACTCAAGAGTAAGTAAACAAGCCACTAGCAAGCAAAAGATACACATAAGCAGCACATCCAAGAAAATAAACAATCAGGAAACATTCCACATTATTAATGATTAAGAACAAGCAACGAGAAACCACTATAAGATTCTCCAATTAACAGAATGAACTTAAAAATTAACAACGTCACGTGCAGGTCAGCAGGCAGAAGAGGAGGAAGAACACACACTCCTGCTAAGCATGCTTTTCTATTATGGCTCAGGTTCAATGCAGAAACTTAGTTTGAAATTAGATATGGACTACAGAACTCAGGGAGCCTGTTTCTACATAGTTGTTTCTCCTCCTCCTCCTCCTCCTCCTCCTCCTCCTCCTCCTCCTCCTCCTCCTCCTCCTCCTCCTCCTCCTCTTCCTCCTCCTTCTTCTTCTACTTCCTCCTCCTCCTCCTCATCAATTTAGTCTATGTAGCTCTGGCCTCTCTGGAACTCACTAGGTAGATCATGCTGACCTTGAACTCTGAGACCTACCTGCCTCTGCTTCCTGAGTACTGGGATTAAAGGAGTGAGCTGCTGTGCCTGGCTGAAAAATATATCTATAAACAAATCCATACCACAGCTGAGCGTAGGAGGTCTAGGCGGGGCTTCAGTTACTTGTCAATGCCGTTTTCCTTGGTAAAGCTACACATTCTCATGATTTCCCCTCCCCCCTCCCTCATCTCCCCCCTTCCCTTTTCATCCTTTCTCCCACAAAGCAGCAAAGACACCCGAGGCAGGAGCTTCCTCATGGAGGTATTTCTCCTAAAGATAAACACCCCTAGCTCTGCACCTTTCTGTCTCTGACCTCCAGGTCTGCAAACAGACTATTTCTTGGCATAGAAGAGTGGAGGAACAGACACAAAAACAGAAACAGAATTGACAGAAGAATCCAGAAAACCAATTGAAACAGTAGTCTCAGATTCAAGGAGTCTTTGTCTCTGTCATCTGGAAGAGGCATAGAGCAAGGTGAGTCCTAGCCACTCTCTCTGTTCTTTCTTCAGAATTTTACAGAAAAGAGGTGTAACCACTGTCCCAGAATTCCCTGCTAAGAGTCTTCCTCTGATCTTGTTTACACAAAAAGACAACAAAGCCACAACATAAGCAAGTTCCTGGCACCTTCTCAGGAAGCCTCAGACTTAAACCCTGAGAGCATGGGCAACTGTTTTGAGTGAGACTTATCTGTTTTAGTGGCAGAGTGCCCTGTACCCCACCAGACCCCAAAATCTCCGTTTAACCAAGAATGGTCTTGAACTCATGATCCCCCTACCTAACCCTACCTAAACCTAATCTCTCAAGTGCTGGGCTTATAGGTCTATGGCACCACACCTGAGTTTATAGTTTTAAAAGAGAAAAATTAGGGATTCTTTCAAGGTTAAAAATTGTGCGCCCTTTTCCATCAACCATCAGACTCTGATAGCTTATTTGCTTTCTGGTGAAAAGTGACTACAGGCACAGCCAGATACTTCCTAGCCTAAATTTGGATATCATAATCTCTACAAAAGCCACAATTCCTTTTAGTGAGAACTGGTCCTTAGAAACTGGACTTTCCCTGCTGGGAACGGGGTGTTCCTCCAACCCTCAGCTCTCACGGGAAGGAGCCCCCTCTCTCCTTCTTTCCTTCAGTTTTACTTCATGTACACTGGTGTTTTGCCCGCATGTGTGTCTGTGTGAGGGCGCTGGGTCCCCTGGAATGGAGTTATAGATAGTTGGGAGCTGTAATGTGGGTACTGGGAATTGAACCCAGGTCCTCCAGAAGAGCAGTCAGTGCTCTTAACTGCTGAGTCTTCTCTCCAGCCCTGGAATTGCCATGTCTGAAGTGAGCTCCACAGTGAGTTCCCTCAACTTCTCTCATCAGATGCTTAAGTGGAGCTTCTCTCCAGGCAACCCCATGCCCTTACATACTGCTTGCCCCTTGGGTCTTTACTCTGGGTCATCACACCCCCAACTGAAACAGGCACATCCATTTGACTCATTTTCCTTTGAATTTTAGGTCTGAACTGTAACCTGTTTTATAGTTGTGGACAATATTCAGTTCCAAAGCCAGATCCACTGATGGGAGGAGTGGTACCTGGCTGCCACCCTCTTGCTGTCCTTTGCACAAGAACCAGCCTATTGCTCTTACCACTTGCTCCCTCTGCAGACAGCGATGGAAGCGGTGTTAGCACAGCCTCCCATGTCTCTACCCCAAATCTCTACTTTCTGTATTGGGAACATGACCTCATCACAGGCGGCATCTATCCCTCTTCATTGGTGCACAGTGCTCCATCACATTCTGCAGGTCCTTTACATTAGACTAAATAGATGGTAGGTTGTTTGCAGCCTACTGTGTGCATGCATATTTCTGATGATGTGTCTTTGGCTAAGGTCCTGTGACTTGGAACCAAAGGCTGATCCTATCCACAGATCCTCTAAGTTCTTCCATGTGTGGAACATATGAGTGTGGAGGGCCTCTCCCTGCAGCTCCACCACAGAGCAGATGGCTCCACCCGTAGATCTGTCAGCCATAGGTAAAGACCAGCACTCTGGTGCAGTCTGACTGGCATTAGCTTCCCCCTGCCCCCGTAATGAACAGAAGTGAGACATTGCACAAGGCTTCAAGACATTTGCTTTTCTCTCCCCATGAACTGCCCTTCACATCTCTAATTTGTTTCCCAGAATGTCGTTTTTCTAATCTGTTTTTAGAAGTTTATTATTTGTCTGTGATATAAATTGCAAGTATTTTTCCAAATGAGTCATTTGCTTTTTTTAAAAAAATGGATATGCAAAGATATTTTGTGTTCATGTGATCTAATTGTATGAACCTTTTTTCCCCACTTGCACAGAGCTTTAAAACCAGAAGCCTTCTCTACTTTTAGATCCAAAGAAATCTACAGTGGTCTCACCAGGACTTGCCCTATGATCCTTGGAAGGAGCCCATCTCCCATTTGAAAGTTAAAATGTAGTTGTCTCCAAGTGCAGTTCCTCACACATGGGCCCAGTGAGTGCAGAAAGAGAAGGTGAATGGGCCATTGTGTTTTCTTTCTAGAACTTTCCTGGGAGACCAGCAGGCATGAGAACAAACAGTATCCAGACCACCAAGTACTCTCAATGTACATGGAAAGGCTTTTTCTTTTTCTTTTTTTTTTCCACCTGTATTTAGGAAAGAAAGGGGGAAAGGAAATAGAGGTGTGGGCAGGTGAGGGTTCCCAGCACTGGCCAGGCTGAGGGGACACACATACACACATGTTGCCAGTGCTTTTACTGAAGATGAAAGGAATATGGGTCAAAGGGACGGCTGTGCAGGAGGCTGTCCAAGGACTTGGCACATGGGCATATCCAGCCATGTGAAATGCACTCAAGTCAGGAATTAACCGTTTTAACTTCCCTTTCCAGAGTTACTTCATGTTTCCCATTTGGAACACTCCCCATCAACAAGCTCCCAGAAGAGTGGCTTCTAAAATAGTCAATTGTCATCTGCTATGTGCTGTGACAAGGGCCTTACTTCTTTGGATTTCAAAATGATCCCAAAGAAGAGTTGTAATTTTTGTTGTGCAAATAAATGAGTAATATTCAGATAGTTAGCAGTAATCTGAAGGGAACAACCAGGCCTACCTAGCTGCTGATACATTAAGCAGTAATTTGTATGATAGTGGTGTAAGAAATACATTCTAACAATTATATAAGGCACATGATTAATGTTTACCTTTTTAAATCCAATACTTTTAGAATATTCTTATAGTTTCTTTATATTACACTTTAATAATCTCTTCTCAAATGTCTAATATTTTTAAAAAATCCTTTACTCCCAGTTTCTCAATGTTTTTCTCTTCTTGGTTTCTGGGTCATTCTGGCATTGATGGGTGCTCTGTTGGCAGTGCACAATGGCTGGCACAGAGCGTGCTCACCATACATACTTGTGGAATTAAGGAATAAAAATCCGAGACAAGTCGTTTTCCACATGCAGAGTGGCATTACCTCACACCGAGCACAGAATCGATTCCCAGCGGAAACTGTGAAGCTCTTTGAGGAAAACATGAGCAAAACCTTTGTGTTCTCAGATTAGACCATGGAATTGCTGACACGAAACAAGCAAGTCAAGAAAGTAAATCAGATTCAATCAAAAATAAAAACCTTTGTGCTTCTGGGGCACTCTTAGGAAAACTGAAGGCACAGCACAGAGCAGAGACATGCATCATCGTCTTCTGCCCCCCTGGAACTCGTCTCCTTTCTCTCTGTCTCTCGTTCTGTCTCTCTATCTCTCTGACTCTGTCTCTCTCTCTCTCTCCTTGCTTTCTGCTTCTGCTACTTTCTTTGCCATGTCTGCTGATCTTTTCCCTCTTTAATTCTACTTCTGTTTCTCTTATTTTAAGAAATGCAACTTATATTTTTATACATGGGAATTTTTTTTTAAAGTACCACTAGGGAATTTGTCCGAGGGTTGAAGAGCCTGGGTACCAGAGACTGTACCATGATCCAGGTCGCCTTCCTATCCAGGGCATAGAAGCAGACACATGCACAGAGTAGATCTTTGATCCTAAGAACCTAGGATTCCCACTGGGACGAGGGTAAATATTTATCTCTATCTAGTTTTGTCGGCTGTGGCCTGGTTTTTGGCTTACTCAATATCCTATTTGGCCAGAGACCAGTCAGGTCAGGAAAAGATCACTCCACAGCTCCAGCCTTGGACACATGCGGGAAGAGTTCCCATATAAACGTTGAAGGGTCATCTGAGTACACTCTCACATAAGGAAACGCGTAGGAGAAAAGACATGTTCTGCCCTCACAGTGAGAGAAGAAAACCAAATATGGAATATTCACTTATGCATTTCTTCCCATACTCTCATCTAAGACAAGAAACAGTCTACAGCGTTCTACAAGGGCTAACTGTGCTATCTAGTGGCCGGAATGGAGGAAAGAGAAAAGGGCTTGTCATCTACCAGGTCCAGAATGTCAAGTCCTAGTTTAACAACCAAGGTTCACTTTCCTAATCTACAAAACTAAGATAAGGAACATCTATTTCAGAGAGTTGTTCCAAAGACTCTGGCATCACACAGGATGGACATGGATTCTAAGGTATAGAGCACTTCCATTTTGCAGGAGCCCCGGACAGATCTCACTGTATCTACAACAGAATTTCAAAGATTCGGATCACCATGGTCCTCTGGATCTAAAATAGAGACTTGCCTCTGAAACTTGTATGCATTCAATTCACCTACGAATCAGCTTCATCATATATTGGCAGGCAAAACTTGTAAGCTCTACTGGGCTTATCTGTTTGCAAAAACAATACCAAATCCCTCCAAACCACTGCTCAGGGAGACAGAAACGTATGGCCCACATGGTCATCAGGACCCTCCTTTCACTGTTGACAGTGCCACTGCCACACCACAACCATTGTCAGCTCCACTAGTGACATCATCAGTCTCCTCCCCCCTTCCAACCCCCACTGACACCTCATCTTCCTCTCCCACAAAGCCATCAGCATCTCTCACACCACAGAACATCAACCAAGACCTAAGACTGAAAAAGAATGACTGATGGTAAATCCACCAGGCATACAGTATTAAAAAGAAGGATTTATTTAGAAAACTTTTTTTAATTGGATATTTTCTATATTTACATTTCAAATGTTATCCTCTTTCCTGGTTTCCCCCCTTCCCGGAAACTCCCTATCCCACCCTCCCTCCCACTGCTTCTATGAGGGTGTTCCCCCATCCACCCACCCATTCCCACTTCCCCGCCCTCGATTCCCCTACACTGGGGCATCTATTGAGCCTTCATAGGAACAAGGACCTCTCCCATTGATGCCTGGCAAGACCATCCTCTGCTACATATGCAGCTGGAGCCATATGTACTCCTTGGTTGGTGTCTTAGTCCCTGGGAGCTCTGGGAGCTCTGGTTGGTTGATATTGTTGTTCTTCCTATGGGGTTGCAAACCCCTTCAGCTCCTTCAGTCCTTTCTCTAACTCCTGCATTGGGGACCCCATGCTCAGTCCAATGGTTGGCTGCAAGCAACTTTTAAGTTAATTGCATAAACTGTGACACCATCTCAGTGTGTCCTCAGACACCCCGACAGTTATCTGCTGTAACAAATGTCACCAAATAAAGGCATTCCCCTCCTTACTTCCTGTGGGGACCAGGAGGAAGGACAGAAAGTAAGGACTGGGAGAACACTTCCTGGGCCCATGGGCATCTCCACTATAGCTCTGAACCTGGGCTACTTATTCCTAGTGTCCAGATATGTGGGGTCAGAGATTACAACCATGTAGGACAGGGAACAGCCATGGTCTCATGACTAGGACAGGTTGTATTCCATGTGACAATGATCTTGAAGCTCACTGGCAGCACAGCACCCCTAGCCACCCAATGGGAGGCTTGAAGCTTAGCAAGAAAACTGTAACAATATCTTTAAAAATAGATTTAACAGATATTTTCCTGAATGTTCCACTGAAGAAAAAAGAATCTAATAACCTTATCCATTTTTTAAGGTTACAAATTTTTATTTAAAAATATATCATGTATTTTTATGTTCTTGCATCCTGAAACTTAAGTTACAAACCTTTCAACAGAAATTGTTAATTGCTCCATTTTAAGAGACTTTTTAGACAGTAAAAGTCATTGCTAAGCTGATACTCTGAGTAACAGCTCTACAGCTAGAGGCAAACTTTACAGCTAGTTATAAATTCTTAACTATGAGTTACACAGGAGAAGCAGAAGCCTTTTACTCTGGCCACACTGTGTGCGCCACTTTAATTGCAGCCTTCCAATACAAGAAAACAGTGTCTCTCTGGCATCACAAAAAGCCTATTAACTCCCCAATTACTAAAGGAGGAAACAGTGTTAGATGCAGAATGGGAGCCAAAGACAAAAGAACACCAGGAAGGCCAACTTCAAATTCTGGACCTGAAGGTCCCAGGAGACTTCAGAGCTAGTGTGTTTACTTCACTTATTTAAAATAAGCCAGTATCTTGGCCAAGTCTCATAGCAGAGTATTTGTTTAACAAATAAAAATGTGTGTTTCCTAAAGTATCTCTAAGTGAGGTTTAAGATCCCACCTCTTAGGAAATTCAGGGCTTGGCCATCGCCCTCACAGGCCTTTGATGATGTGGATCTCTCTTCTAAGGGGAGGGAAGGCTGCTGTTCCTGAGGGAGCACAGGCTTGGAAATCTCTAGGCAAATGGCTGGCCCTCCACTGTGCCTCCACCACACAGTTACCAGGAGGGGACAGAGGCAAATGGCTGGCCTTCCACTGCACCTCTACCACACAGTCAACAGGAGGGGACATAGGCAAATGGCTGGCCTTCCACTGTGCCTCCATCATACAGTCACCAGGAGGGGACACACTAGAAAAGGTAAAACCAACCAAATAGGATTTGTAAATGGAGCAATTCAGTAGGAGAACAAAGTCTAAAAATAGTAACCGGGGGAGGCCCTCTTCTGCCTTCTCTAACTATTTTCTCTTCAGTCAGCTTGTAGCCCCTGTAGCCTTCGCAATAGCAATTCAACAGCCCTGGTTTCAAAGCCTTGCTAACATCTTGGGAAATGCTAGGGTAAAAAAAATCAAAGATTCTTTGGCTGGGTGTGTACCATAAAACTTAAAGTTGTTCCTGTTAAATGAGAACAGCCACGTTAATTTCGGTGCCATTAAAAACATAGGAAAGTGTTGTTGCCAAATGGACAAGAAAGAAGGGAGAAGCTCACCACAGGAGAAGTTGTTGTATTTCAAAACTGGAGAGTGGCTTTACAAAAAACCAGACATTTAAAACTGAATGAGGAGAAAGTGTCTCTCTTTAATGCCCTCCCTCCACCTCTGGATCTCCTGGTTCCACCCCTACAGAGGCCCCATAACTCTCTTCCATTTATAGATTAACTGAGCTGTGCATCAACCAGGAACATACTCAGGACTCCAGTTGCAATACGAATTTGACAACTGGGTGGAGAAGCAGACATGTTCTCCTCTCCTGCTCCACCTGGGAATTAGGAAATGTTTCCAACTGTTTCTAAACACCTCTGAGTCCATAGCTCATGTGAACATGAATTACCAGGAAGACGCTGATGATCAGAATCCAGAGCCAATCCTCTCAGGCCATCTTTATCCCTCTCAAAGCAATGTCTTTCTGTTTGCTGTCTTTCTCTGTACCTGACCTGACAACTCTGCCCAGCAGATGAATCATTTGGATGCACAGACAAGGCACTAGCTTTCCTTTGGGATGTATTGACTCCGTAGACCTGACCTTTCACAAATCTAAAAGTGTCTGTCACCAGACAGCATCTGAAGCTGAGAGCAGAAGTTCCCCCACTTTGCTCTCACCCACTTCTAACACATCTCTACCAGTGTATTAGAAAAGTGTCTTAGTCACAGCTTCTTCTGCTTCAATAAAAATTTCATGAAACTGCTTTCATGTCAGAGCATAGAATTTAGTGTAACCTAAATCTGTGTCCCCAGGCCACAGCTACTCATATCTGGTCTCAGAATAAACCCTCTCCTCTCCTCTTGGAGATGGGACTATGCTTCTGCACCAATAAGTATGGAGCTGACCATATATGTTCAATGATACTACACAGACTCAGGATTCTCAGGTGATCATCTCTGGATTTCAAAGTGGCAGGGAATGTGTTACCAGAGGAAACAAGATGCTGGAACAATAAGGAAAGCTAAAGAGTGAAGACTCTTGAGCCCTTTGCTTTAAGCAATTGCCAATCTAACCAATATTCTTGTTTTCCTAGAGACCACTGGGTATTTATAGGCAAGGGTAGTTTTATTCTCATTGCAACTGAGGGCACCTGCAGTGGTGGATCCTGTTGTACCCTCCTCAGGTTGAACCAAGGTCCAGACTCATGAACGGTGGAAATCACACAAAAAGCAAATACTCTTTATCAGTAATGCTCCTAGCCCAACAGCCGTTCCTTCCCGCATTCTGCAAATCATCACTGCGCAGGGAGCTGGCAGTTGATTTAATCAATGCTATGTGACTATCTTTCCTAGGTGGTAATCTTTATGTTCCAAAGGTCTTTGTGGCTTCCATAAACCACTCCAATTCCCAGAGTCTTAGTAGTAGCTACTAGGGCAGGATAGATAACCCTGGACTTGAAAGGAAGTGGCTATATTTCTGTAGTACTAAAGTTATTATGAAGTTACTGAAGAATCCTCCAAACTTGAAAAAACAAAACAAAACAAAACAGATACTACCTAAATAATTCCTGCCTCTGACAATCAACATGATGCATAGTCTGTGCTTCCCCCAATTCAGTCTGACCTAGAAGGTAGGGGAGAAGGGTCACCCTGCTGAGGACACTGGGACCAAGACCCCCAGAGTGCCCCCTAGGCAGGAAGCTGCACTGGATCCTCCATAGAATCAGACCAGAATCTAGAGGGCTTGGATTAGAATTCAGAAAGACTCAAACAACTTGGAAAAGCAGTTCAGTAAAGTGAATTTCCAGGAACACGTGCACACCAGTATGAGGTTAAGAATGACTAGCCATGTGTTAATAAGGTAGTAAAAGGCTATAACAAACACTATAATGACCTTCCATGGAAAGCATGCCAGCTGCCCAGCACAGTTAAGGTGAGATGTGGAGTGTGGAGAGGGAATGAGATCATGGCCCCAGGGCCATGTGTTTGGACTTGGAGCTCCACAGTCCACCTGGGTGTTAGCAGTGTTACAATGAACTGGCCAGACAAAGAGGTTCTCTTTCCTCAGCTTCCTCAGCTGTAAATTGCCCACAATAACAGCCTCTGCCTGGTGGAAACTGCATGGCCCAAATACAAAGGCAGGACAGTTAGAGGGAGGTAAGAATGTAGTATCATGGTTCCTATGGCAGCTATGGAAACACCTTCTAGCTCTCCGCTTAGGGTTTTAGTTTTCAACTAATACGCAGTGAGGAGAATTACAAAACAATATAGCAAAAAACTATTGTGATGATTCAGAGAACAAGAAGCAAACTAAGAAAGAAAGAAAGAAACAAACAAACAAACAAATGAAAGAAAGAAAGAAGAAAGAAATAGAAAGGAAGGAAGAGAAAGAAGAAAGAAAGAAAGAAAGAAAGAAAGAAAGAAAGAAAGAAAGAAAGAAAGAAAGAAAGAAAGAAACAAACAAACAAACAAACAAACAAACAAACAAAAAGACAAATGGATATTGGTGAAGGTCAATGCAAGCATTTGCCATGCATTACTGGAGAAATCCTTAATTTACTTTACTTTAAAACATATAGAATTTAAGAAAATAAGGAGGAAGACAAGGAGGATGAGGAAGAGGATGATGGTGAGGAAGAGGGGGAAGAGGATGATGAAGAGGAGGAGGAAGAAGAGGAGGAAGAGGAGGAGTAGCAGGAGGAGACCCAAATCTGCTGGGATTGTTAATGCAGAACAGGGAAGGGAGCAGTAGCAATGAGGCAACATGGCCTTGCCAGCCTCTCTGCTGTGGGGCCAGGCTGTGAAAGGAGGTGTTTTGTTTCAAGGGGAACAGGATTAGGCAGAGAAAGGAGCTTTTAAAATAACTTTTTTAAGAGTCATTTCCCTTAAGTAAAGACCAGGCAAGCAGAAGTCTACTTCACATCAAATCGGACAGTCATTTGAAAATACAAGTACCAAAATGATCCTCTTGTGGCTGCTACATCCCTTAATAAGATCAGCACATCTGCAAAGGGGTCAAAGAGCGCACCACAAGGGAGCTTTCTACAGATGACGAGCTTCTTTCTCACCACTAATTCTTTGTTTTTCTGTGCAGATGAGTGATCTACAAGCTAGTGTGGAGATCAATATGCTTTGGGTGCTAACAGCAAATACCTCAAGGGAGCCCAGCAGGCTGAGTGCTTGTGCATGAGTTTACATAGTCCAGGGGCCTACAGCGTTTGCTAATTTTGTACCCACAAAAGTGGGTGCCCTTTAGAGTTATTAAAAAAAAAATTTGCTCTCCTTATAAGGAACACTGCTGATTTTGTTCTTCAATGCCATGCCTTATTAAGGTTGAGATAAATCACATGTATTGCTTGCTTACCATTGATACCACTTAAAGAAATTAGATTAGTCTGGACAACATGAAGCCATAATGGGATAGGGCAAGTCCAGGTTCTGTCTACTGTCTAAAATTGAGTTTGGGTGATGTGCTCTACAATTACCCAGAGGAGGGCACATGGATAGTCAACTGAGCCTTTAGAATTAGTTCAGCCACTCAGCCTTAGCTCAGTCCACTCACTGCCTGGTGAGCTTGCAGGTTCAGTTATGTCTGCCTGTTTCCAGAACCCTTCACTTCCTACTTCTTTTCCTGGCATTTCATTACACTTTCTGCAGTTGGGTCTGGCTTGGAATTCAACCCAAATCTGAAAATTAAAACCATCAAAGTGTCTGTCTTATCAACTTCATCACACACACACACACACAGAGAGAGAGAGAGAGAGAGAGAGAGAGAGAGAGAGAGAGAGAGAGAACCTGAGAGTGAACACACAAGCTGGAACATGGGCTCATTAACCATCTTCCTCATCTTTCTCTTAACAGGGTTGAAGAATATTTTCCCTTTGTGTTGTAGGATTGGCAGTTGGTCTTTTCCCCAGGGTCTGAGTACCCATTTTCCCACTTACACTTGAGAAGGAAAGTTAGCCTGAGCATATCATAGCTGATTCTCTATTCATCGAACATCAGAGTACTCCAGAAGTAAATAAAACCTCAAGTCCAGGCATCCAAATAACATCAAGTTCTCTTAACCAGAAAAATAAGAACATTTCTTAATTACTAATGTTTGTATGAGTGTACGTAGTATAGATAAATGTATATATTCATGCTTGTATGTGAGCAGACTTGTCTGTGAGAGCATGAGTACATATGTGTGCATACATGGGCAAGCCCAAGGATGGCATTAGGAGTGTTCATCTCCTCTCATTCAGTGAGGCTGTGCGAGATGGCTGGTGTTAACAATGAATTGGACAGAATATACAGTCACCTGTGAGATGGGCCTCTGGGGGATTTTCTTGATTACATTCAGTATGAGGAAACTCCTACAGTGGGTGGCATCACTCCCTGGGTGGAGTCAAGAGAACTAAGAAGTATTCATTCATTGCTCTCTGCTTTTTCATTATGGATATAATTTGGATGTAAGAATCCAAACTCTGCCCTTGTCCTTGCACCAGAAGCACTTTACCTGCTGAGCTGTCTCCCCCAATCTCTTGTCATTTTTAAGTGGCAAACATAGGCATTTAACTTTTGTTATTTTTAAATTTCCAAAGAGAACAAGAGTAGGATGAACACAATTCCTAGATGTTAAAAAATTAATGGAGGCTTTGGAACAAGTGGAGAGCAAAACTTTTAGAAAGGCCACCTGGTCTTCTGTTGAGATCTTGACCCTAAGTGGCAAGGGCTTCAGGAAGCTCCATAGAGTTAGACGATGAATCAGTGTTCCTCTTGCCAGCCTCACACCCCCCCAAGTATCTGCCAAGTTCTGGCATTTGGTTACTTCTGCAGCTTCCTCACTTACTGACTCTACAATGCATCAAGTACTCAGTGTGGTATTGTTTAAAATATTACAAATATTGGCAAAACTTCAAGATCCTTATTTTGGACAAGTAAATTGATAAAATCCAGGGCACAGAATACTACACAGCTAAAGAAAAGGTGCTGAGAAACTCACAGGTCCAATAACAGAAGGAAACCCCAGGACACAGCCCTAAGTACCAAGAGCACAGGGAAAGCAGGGTGTGGTACATCTTGTTTTTCTAAAAGGAGGGAGGGCTAATAATCCTTACAGTTGGCTTGCATGTGCATGAACAAACAAAAGATTCATAGACGTGCCTGAGGAGTGGGAGGAATGCAGCAGATGGGGAAAGAGGTGAGAAAACAGGAAGGAGGGAATCAATTGCACTGAAGTGACTTGCTAATCAGTCTTCAAGGTTGACCCTTCTGAAAAATTAAAATTCATTTTGCAAAATTATCTTGATATACTCCCACATGATCTGAAGGATACACCAGGCAAAAAACTCCATAGACAATGCTGCACACCCTTATGAGAGAGGTGGTTGGCAAGACAGGCTGGAGAGGGTCTAACATTCAAAAGGAAGGGCTGTGTGCAAAAGTGATTCCAACACCCAAGGCAGATAGATGGGTCCTGGCCCTCTCATTCTGAGCCTTTCAAGTTGTATTCAGCAGAGTCAGAACATGAGGTTATTCAAAAACAGTGGTTCTCAAGCTGTGGGCTTTGACACATTTGAGGGTCAAATGACCCTTCTACAGGTGTCACATATCAGATGTCCTGCATATCAGATATTTACATTATGATTCATAACAGTAGCAAAACAACAGTTATGAAGTAGCAACAAAAATAATTTTATAGTTGGAGGTGAGGTTAGCACAACCTGAGGAACTGTATTAAAGGGTCACACCATTAGGAAGGTTGAGAACAACTAACTGATCTAAATGGTGGGAGAAATAGAACCTGTGTGTGTGTGTGTGTGTGTGTGTGTGTGTGCCAATTGAGTTCAAAGTCCCAAAATGAGAAGACCCATGTTTTTATTATCCACTACTAGATATGGAGAAGGAACTAAAACAAATGCATTTTAACATGAGCAGCAGCAAGATCTGGTGGTTTGTTCTACTGCCTTGCCTTGTCTGGGGATGAAAAGGCAACATGTACAAACACTTCGATTTCAAGCTACAGCATAGACAGAGGCCCTAACAGATGGCACGAGCTGTACTAAGCACTCTCAACCAACTGGAAAGTTCTTTGGAGATCATCTGAGGAATCTGGATTCAGTAACTCTTTGCAACAAGTCTTTTGTGTTGTCCCTGCACTAACTCATCACAATTATCTCTATTTGCTCCCAAAAGCTATTATTTCAGAGCACTGTTGACTTTCTGGGTTGGTAGGAACCACAGGGCTGGTGATTCACCCTAATAAGCCACAAATCTTATAGTATTTAACTGATGAAGCTATCAAATTTCTCTATGCTTACTGGAGCAGAGAACTGTATTCTCTGAGAGCCTATTCTATACCCTGGGATATAGATCTTACCTGGTTCCCCATAGCAGTTTAGAGAATGAGGGGCTGGGCAGCAGCTCATGGGTGGCAGGCACAGTTGAGAACTAGACTGGCACTAGTCTGAGTCCAAAGTGGGCTCTTCCCTTCAAGACACAAGGCATCCCTCTGTGTACAGGACAGAAAGTGTGCTTGGCTACCTGAGCCTTTGAGTTGCTGATCTCATCAGTGAGTGGCCTGCAGGTCTACACCCCTGAGCTCAAACAACTAACTCATCAGTAGGATCTACTTGCCCTGCACTTAAGAGACTATAAGTTACAGAAGCTCAGGCCACATCTGCCTGTCAGCATGTGCTGGAACTTACGATATCACATGATAAACACCTTGGCCAAGCAAGGAACAGAGCCCGCCTTGATGGAGTGGGTGTGAGGTGTGGGAGGTGGGAGGTGGGGGTGGGGGTGGGGGAAGAAAACAGTGGCAGTGACAGGGCAAAGAAGTCTGGTCTTAGAACAAGCTTCTGAGAGCCAAAACAGGGCTGGCCTTGAAAGCAGCTTCGGGAAGTCTAACCTGGGGTGTGACATCAAGTTGTCATGGACTCTTGGCCAGAAATCCAGTTCTGGGGGTCCCACTCTCTGTACAACCCATTTTATCAAAGTTGTAGTTAAAAATAGAAGGGAGCTTTAATCACTATTGCTACATAGGGGAGGAAATGGGACTCTGTGTTTTTGACACAGGTTACATTTGAAAGAGCCATGGGCCTGGGGTGGGGTATACTAATAGTTTGGGTCAAACTATGGTTTGGCTGATCATTATCTCCAGGTGAGTCAGGGAGAATTGTATCAAGCTAAGAAAGTCTGTGCCATCAGGGGAGTTAATTCACTATGTCACAAAGATGTTTTCCCATCACATCTTCTGTTCCTTGAACTCAAAGCAACTAGAAAAAGAATCACTCAGAGCAAAGGAGGTAGATACAAGCTGGAGACTGAGATTCCAGGTACTTATCCTGCTATTAGTCGTGAGGTAGACATTTGCAGGTTCAAGCAAACAGTTGGTACTTTCAGAAGAGGCAGCCTCTAAGTGTTTCTTACTTAAGAACACCCCTAAAGCTTCAGAGAGTTAAAGGCTGGTGGAAGTATCAATAAAGAGTCCACAAGGGAAAGGGTCTAGGTACTGTCTGGCTTACAAATCCACTGACTACTCCCTTCCTATGCCCTCAGGTCTAAGTGATGCCTAGCAAGTGTCCTTCGGAAATAATTATAGCTCAGGGTGCAAATGACAGGAACCCAGCTCACCTGTCTTTACTACACAACCCTCACCTGAAAGCTCAAAGACCGAGGACTAGAATGTCACCGTCTCTCCCTTAGTCCTGTTTCACCCACACCTTCCAAATCCTGCTCCTCCCATCAACTACATGTACACTTTTCAGCTTCTTCTACTATTTACTACACCTAGCAAATCTCATGGAAGGACTGGTACCCAGAAGTACATGGCTAAACTCTAAGGCAAGCCAGGCATGGTGGCACACACCTACAATCTAAACAACTGGGAGATGGTAGCTGAAGGATCAGGAGTAAAAGGTAGTCCTCAGCTTCATAGGTGAGTTGGAGGCCAGCCTGGGATATGTGAGACCCAGTTTTTAAAAAGACTGCAATGCAGGGGTGCTTGGTAGGCAGAGTAGTAGAAAGATTAAGTGGCTTGTTTCTCTTGGAGACAGTGGAATACCCTGCCATGGCTTAGGAAGGCTTATGAGCTCTGAGGAGAGCAGGCTGACAAGCACTGACCTTCCCCTAAGGACCTACACCAGACAACAACAATGCACTAAAGGGTAGGAGCCACTCTCTGCGTATGTCTGTGAACTAAACAGTGGGGCATGTTGCCAGTGCGTGGATTCACTGCAGAGACCAATGTCCAGACAAGGGCCTCTGTCTTTATGACTCTGGAGAAAGCATACAGAACAACATGGTGGCCAATAGTTCCTGAACACAAGTGACTTCTCAGCACAGCCATCCTCTATCACACAGGGCCTTGAACATGGACTCCCAGCAGAGTCAGCTTTTGTATCCTCAACTAATCTGAAAAATGCAAGTGCTGGTCACACAAGCCTGAATCCATGAGTTTCTTAATGTATGCACTCATTCTCCTCACCCTAACTTCCTAGCAGGAGCAAGTATGTCTGTCAGTTTCAGAATACTGAAGTCCAGACAGACAGAGGCAACAGCCATCTCCCCAGACCTCAAAGAACAGGTCAGAGCAAGTCCTGAAAGGTCCCCCCAGATATCACTTAGGTGTCCACCTCTAGGAGGCTGCCCTCCCACCTAGTGTTACCAGAACAGGCACAAGGTTCAAAGTGTTTAGGTCTAATTTTGTGAGGTGCCTAGGAACCTAAGTGTAGGACCCTTGGCTTTGATTGTCTGAAGCTTTGCAAAAAGGCACCAAAGGCAGGAAGAAGTGGCTTGAAACAAGAGAGAGAAGGACCAGAAAGGGGTTGGGATTGGGTGAGGTGCTGAATAGACATGAAGGGCACAGGGAAAGGAGGGCCAAGGAGAAACCCAAATGAAATGAAAACAGCATTTGTAGCAGGGCCCCTCTCAGGAGAGTCCTGCCATGCATGTACTAACCCTCCACCAGTGAAAACAAACCCATGGGCCTGATGCCTGCCTGCTGCGGTACATAAAACTTAGGGACATAATATCTTCCACATGAGTGTGCCCCAAAGTACACAAAGATGCTTGACAGGTCATTTCAAACTGACTGTCAAGGTCAAAACACTACCACCTGCAGGCACAACGTTAAAGTCTCCATCTAGTCCCCACCCCCTTCAAGGGTTCTCTGTCTGTTTGTTTATTTTAACCAGAGCAGTTTGAACTGCAGACAAGCCTGACAACTGTTCAAACATGGGTACGTGGGACTTCTGACTGTGCAAAGGAGACACCAGAAGGCTAAGACCCAGGGATGGCTAGAGAGGACTACTTAGTCACAACTCTGCAGGAGCCAATGGAGGGGTCCCAAGCCATAAATTGATGGCTAAAGAGAGAACGTCATCTCATGGAACCCACTGCTGGCACTCCAGTTTGAAAAGACTGATTAGCATTAAGGCACATGGGGCAAAGGTGGGAATCCTGTGCTTGAGATCTGTTCATTTTGCAATTAATTAGGGGTAAGGGATTCTTTCTGAAACTCTTCCTTAAGGGCCTAACATTCAAATGCCCACTGGTGCCCAGGTTTTGATGAGTACATGAAAATCCCAGCTTGCTGATCTAACCAGCTCTTTATCAAAAAGAAAATGTGTCTGTTAAGTTGCTGAACAAAATTGAATTGCCCTACCTTAGTCCTGTTCAAAATACTTTTTTTTTTTTTTTTTTGGTTTTTCGAGACAGGGTTTCTCTGTGTAGCCCTGGCTGTCCTGGAACTCACTCTGTAGACCAGGCTGGCCTTGAACTCAGAAATCCACCTGCCTTTGCCTCCCAAGTGCTGGGATCAAAGGCATGCACCACCACTGCCCGCCCAAAATACTTTTTAAGATATAATAATAATAAAAAAAAAATGCTAAAGCTCTAAGACACACTGCAGGCTATTGTAAATCAAACCCAAGAGTGTTCAGCTGCACCTGGATGTAAGTCCTTAGAGTAAGGCCTTCTGTGCAATAGACAAATAGGGACCATCCTGAGGGAGTTTCTCTCTGCCAGCATACCCATACACTTTATTCAGTCTGAAATTCCCAGATAAGAGAAGATGGTAGGCCATGAGGTTGTGGGGAAGATCCTAGAAAACTCCCTGGGTTGTCCTTACCTAGCAGAAATCCTCCCCTCTCCCGCTCTTAGATTCTTAAGCCTCTGTGGTTCAGAACCACAGCCTAGGAAGCCAGTGTGCACTCCAAATCCATTCCTACAGCTGGTCCAGGCAGCTGTAGGAATTCCAGGGCACAAAGCACTCGGTTGGGTAAAGGCAGAAACCCACAGGACTGACTTTTATGATTATTTTCCTCATTCTTCAAATGCTTCTTTTTTGTGTGCTTTGTAATATCCTTAACACACACACACACACACACACACACACACACACACACACACACACACAGACACACGCCACATTAGATGTGTACAACTTTATCTAAATAAGGATGGATACACAGAGCAGGCAGTTGAACATTTGAGGCTTCCAAATGTTAAAGCTGCAATAAAGGCTAGTGAAGGCGGTCAGTCTCCTTCTGGTCAAGCGCCTCTGACACAGGGGAGATCTAGTATTCCTGTTGGAGTGATCAATCACCTGGCCAAGGGACCACCCTAGGAAGCAAGCCTGGCCTTAAGCCACGCTGAAGAGATAGGCAGAAAAATGTTTCCTTTAATGAGTCCTTTTCCTTCCCAGGATGCTCCTTCCCCCACAAGCCAGGCAGCCATGAGGTTTGACTGGGTCTGTCCACCTTTCTGAGTTTGGATTAAAATTCTTCCTTTTTCTATATCTTTGTTTCAGAACCTAAGCATGCATTTCCTGTATTTTGAGTTCCATGATCCATCTCTGAAACTTCCCTCCAAAGCTTCCCTCCCTGTCATGTGGCCAACCTCCATGGCAGTAACTCAAACAGCATGGCTTTCCCTTCTCCCCCACGCTTCTCCACAGCTGCAGAGGCATACAGCTTGCCTGCTCTGAGGGGTTTCCTTTTAAACTCTAATAAAATTTTCCTTGAACTTCTACTTTATTCCATTCTTAAATTTTTTTATTAATAGGACTAAAAACCCCAGGAGTCAGATTTCCCCAGTATCACAACATGCAGTGGCTCAGTGGCCTGAAACGGCAGGGACTAAATAGCTTCCTTGATACTGTGAAGTATCCCAACATATTCAAGTCCTCAGTCACCAAAGACAGAAAAAAGTGGAATTCCACAGCTGGCTGCACATTGGAGTCCTAGATATTTGTGAATAGAATCATCTTTCAAAGAGTGGGTTGAGGTGGGTTTTAGTCTGCAATGGTCCCATGAAGTAAATGTGTACTATTGAGCACCATAGTGGGGTGACACTGTTCAGCTGGGGAGAAGGAATCTGTGTCTTTGAAAACAGGCAGATGCATCAGGATATTAAATCAAATGACAAGAATATTAAAGGCTTTCCTGAACCATCTCTAGTAAAGAACTCCCTTTTAACTCTGTGGAATCCATGTATTTCCTAAACTGATTAACTTGCAACCCCTCCTCCCACCCCATCCCTGCCTCAGAATTACTTATATTCCACAAACTTAGTCTCCTTGAAGCTTCAAAAGCTTCTCACTTAAGCTTATGGGCTCACATTTCCTTGAGGCATAACTTGTCCAGCATTCACCATACTCATTCACTGATAGGTTGGTATTCTGGCCATTGTTCATCCATACTGTCCCAAATACCAGCTTGGGTAGGGCATCTCCAAACTGCATAAGCATGAAAAACTCCAGAACTACAACAGACTTGCTCCTAAATGGAAGCACTGTCCTTCAATTCTCGGATGCCCTCACAGAGGAAACTGACTCAAGGGTTAAAATGTACCAACTGCAGTTTAGTAAAGCAGCCTCCAGGGACAAAGGCCTAGTTGCTAAGGCTACAGGAGCAGCTTTTTCTTAGCCAGAGAATCCAACTCTTTTGGAATGGAGTCTCAAAATTCCCATTTCACAGTATGAAGAGGGGAGGAGTAATTCTTAGCAAGCTAACTGGGAAAGGTGAAGTGCAGATCTAGTCTCTTCAATGACTACAGATTTTGTGTTCAGTCTTCTGTCTAGACTAAGGAGTTTCTTCTATAATGAGCAGAGGTAGGGGCCAGACATAGGGACACACACCTTTAATTCCAACATAGAAGCAGAGGTAGGTGGTGTTTGGTTTTGACATGGGTCAAAGGACTGAGGTAAGTATTTTACATACCAAAGCAGACCTGGCCTTTAGGTTCTTCCTGCATCATCAGTCCCTACCTGGCATACCCTGCCCCAACCTGGAATTTTGCAATCTAGGGGCTGGGCTGCCTGTCCCCCAGAGGCTCCTCCCTATATAATCCAGACATTTTGGTCTCCCTCTCTCTTTTTCTTTCTCTTCTCCCTCTTTGTGCCCTTTTGCTTTCTCGCTTCCTCCCCTACTCCCCTTCCCCATTGCGACTTCCCTGGCCTCCAACCTTGGGGTCAGTGAACTCACCCACAGGAGTGCAGCTTCCTAATAAACCTGCCTTCAGCAGAGAAATAACCTTCCAGATGGTACCAAAACCCAGGAGAAGTTGAGAGCCCAGCCCGATGGCCCCAGTCTTTCCTAGCCACATGGGGACCACTTCCATTCCTCTCCCCTTTTCCCCTGTATTCTTCATTTCTTTAAACTGTGAGTACCCATCACCAGCTACTGCCTATCTGGGTCCAGGACCCTATGGCCTCTCTCTGATGAGATGCAGCCACAACAAAGTAAGCCCTGAGACAGGCTGACTCCATGACGGGCTTCAAATTGGCAGTTCAGGAAACTAGACCTAAATCTGTTTCCAAGAACTGCATAAGTCCAGGCCTCAGAAGCTACCCACTACTTGGCAAGGACAATGGGTCAGCAGCAGTTTCCAAACTTACCCAGCAATGGTTCTGGAATGTCCCTAGAGATAGAGCCAACGATAGAGGTCTCCTACCCCTCCCCAGAATTCCCTTGATGTGCTTTAAATTAGGCCTGCATGCTCACTTGGGCATCTCGATCTTGGAATGGAAGACCACAGCATGCTGGACTTCTGCAGAATAAAACACTCTTTGCTTTTACATACTATGAGTCTAGGGTATCATTCTTTGGCAAATCATGGACCCTTATAGCCCCTTTCCAAACAAAGACTCGGTCTTTGTTTTGGGGGAACCATTGATATAGAGACCTCTTATCTGAGGTCACCACCCTGGCATAAATGGTTCATTCATCTCAGACTATGAATTGGGACACCAATCCAATAATGTTGGGATCTCCTGCAAACACTGAGAAGATGGGTGCTACTCGATCTAAAACAAAAATTAATTCAAATTGGTCTGAACTCCCTGTGTCCAGTTTTTTAGAAGCTGGGCTCTCCCACTCTCTCTAAACCACACTTAGCACAGGGCTCCAGGTGTCACCTAGCCCTGTTCTCCCCCACCTCCCTCCTGTCCATGTGTGGCCCTTGTGGCAGCTTGGCATCAGCAACTGCATCAGCACCAACATTGTTGATTGCAACGATGATGGTGAATGATCAACCTGCTCATTTTAAATCTCCCACTGCACCAACAGGACAAAAGTATACACGCTGGGTAAATTGCAAGTAACTGGTCACCATCTTGACTTTGGGATAAGAGGGTCAAATTATGACTTCACCACCATCTTTCTTAAGGGCAACAACATGTGACATGGGTAGGGAAGCAGGTCTCCAAAACATACTTTAAAATTAACATAAAATTTTTTATTATAGTCTCATAAAAGCTACAATAAATAAAAAATTCAAGTTGATAGCCAGTAACCTTATAAATGATCATATCCTTTAATGTGTTCATAATTATATTTAAACTCATGTTGAGAACTGGTGCAGTTAATTATTAAAGCCTTATTCAGCCTCCTTGCTTTATGTTTGCTAGATGTACATTTAGGAGAAATGACTCAAAACAGACATAAATTGTTTAACCCAGATATGCTTAGTAGGTACTGGTCTCAAACCTGTCAAAGACCTGCTGAGTATGGCATTTAGAATCTTAAATTTAAGATGCTTAAAATGACAGAGACTCCCAAATCCTAGCAGTGACACCTCAAGGTTTCCAAGAAGATAGGGACACAAGAAAGGACTCCACCTGGATTGTGGTACAATAGCCACTGAAAAAGAACTCTCCATTCCCTTACTAGTTGCTGAGGCCCAGCCTGAACTGTGGACAAACAGGGACACTGGCCATGCCTCATGCTGCTTAAGTCAAAGCAAGGTCAGTCTCCCAAGTTCCTCCTCCACAGGAATGCTTCTCAGATTTGCTGGGTCTGGCAGCTGAAGATTGATTCTGCCCTGGGACCTGTGTCCCCAATGAAGCCATAGACATCACAGGAACCTAGTGGGGTGACTGTCTGGGTAATGGGTAAATCTGTCATTTTAACTGACACATAGGACATTTAGATATAGCCTTCTCAAGTCTTTGAGGGAGTTGAACCCAGTGGTTAACCACCTGTGTCTCATGGTAAATAACTGGATAGGGAAAGTTTATGTAAGGTCTGTGGATATGGAAGCTTCTAAGAAAGTGTTTAAAGGTCTAGGAAGATGTTCTGAGGTGGGTAAATACAAGTTATAAAGGATTTATCTCTTTGTAAACTTAAAAAGATTCTTGTAAACTTCAGGGAATCTACTCAAATCCACCTCTCATAGGTCAAATGGACTCAAGATAAGTACTATCAATTAACAATCTGCCCCTAATTGCCTATTCCTGAGGGTGGGATCTATTTCCCTTTTCCTGGGACTCCCCACCCCTTCTCCAATTCCCAAGACCATAGGTCTAAAAATTTCAAATGTACACTGTCTTAGTTGGGGTTTTACTGCTGTGAACAGACACCATGACCAAGGCAACTCTTATAAGGACAACATTTCATTGAGGCTGGCTTACAGGTTCAGAGGTTCAGTCCATTATCATCAAGGTGGGAACATGGCAGCATCCAGGCAGGCATGGTGCAGGAGGAGCTGAGAGTTCTACATCTTCATCCAAAGGCAAACAGAAGAAGACTGGCTTCTAGGAAGCTAGGATAAGGGTCTTAAAGCCCATGCCCACAGTGACACACCTACTCCAACAAGGCCACACCTCCTAATAGTGCCACTCCCTGTGCTAAGCATATACAAACCATCATATACACCCAAAAATATTTTCTCCCTAAACTCCTATCTTCTGCCCCTAACATCCAGGTGTTTTCTCAGAACCTGCATCCAGAAAAGCTTCAACACAGTTACTGACAGGTACACTGGCCCAGCCTCACAAACTGCTTCAACTGGGCCTACACACTCCTACTCCAAGATGGTCTCACAACCTGAATAGCAGTGAAACAACCAGCTCTTCCAGGACTTGGCTGACATTCTAGCTTTTTGCCTACACTCTAAAACTGCACCCCAATATCAGCAGAAAGTAGTCATGAATGTTAGTCCCAATAAACCTGCCTCTACTCTACTCTACTCTACTCTACTCTACTCTACTCTACTCTACTCTACTCTACTCTACTCTAATCTAATTTTTTATAATATCTGTTTTACATTGGCTTATTTCACCAGCATCAGAGAAATAACCTATCAGGTGGACTTCTGTGAGTTTGAGACCAGCCTGGTCTACATAGAGTTCCTGGCCAGCCAGAGACAAACAGTGAAATCACAGGAGGTGGGAGGGAGAGAAACAGAGACAGAGACAGACATAGAGAGACAGCAAACGAACATGGGTACTTACCAAGAAGCAGAAGGTGTCCTACTTTGAGCTCCACTCTGTAGTTAAATTGTGATTTATTTTAACATTGAACCCTCACATCCCACACAACATTCAGGTTTTTATGAAAATAGTATTTCTTTATTTCAAGACAGGGTCTTGTGGGGCCTAGGCTAGCCTGTCATTATATAACCAGAGATGACTTAAGTGGAAACTTCTAGTTTCCTTGGATAGTCATTTGTGTTGAATGTTGTTTTGCTGGGGCAGAAATGTGAGGGAGTGTTTTCCTGAAGTGGACACAGGTGAAAGGGTGTTACACTAAGGTAGACTTATGAAGGAACATTTCGCTAAAGCAAACTCATGAAAGGACAAGTGATGTTAAGAAGCACCCAACAGATGGTGGATAATACCGGATGGTATCGGTATGCCTTACCATTGTTTATTCATCATCTTTCTTGAGACTCCATAAGGAGAAACACACCAAAAAAATTTCTGGTGGTGTGCTGGCAGCTTCTTGCCATGGAATTTGGCAGAGTGATGCTATTTGATATAGACTCACATGGAGTTTTGCTAAGACAGAGACTCACACGCTGAGGCAAGACACATGGTGAGACAAGACCCGTGGAGGACATGTGATGGCTGTAAGGAGTATAAATAGGACTCAGTGGACAGCGACAGGGGCTTGGCTTGGCTTGCTTGTATGGCTAGCTTTACAAGGCTTCTTGGTCTCTTCTTCTTTTTTTTTTTTTTTTTTTTTTTTTGAGACAGGGTTTCTCTGTGTAGCCCTGGCTGTCCTGGAACTCACTCTGTAGACCAGGCTAGCCTCGAACTCAGAAATCCTCCTGCCTCTGCTTCCCAAGTGCTGGGATTAAAGGCGTGTGCCACCACTGTCTGGCTGCTTCTTGGTCTCTTATCTTTGCTGATCTTCACTTTGTTGAGAGAGGCATGGTAGGGAAGTTCTCCTGATATCCCTGCTGGTCCTAATCTCTCCTGCTGACATGTGCCGATTCAGGTGAGGCTTGGCTGGCTGTACCTGCTAGATTGTGCCACCACTGCTGCTATCCCAACACTACCAAACTGGATTGCTGGTATATTCATGAAGTGTTTGCGAGTGGATTGAGCTGCCACTGCTGACTCCTGTGGACTGAACTGCTGATTTCTTGACAAAGCAGATGGGATTTGTTCCGAAGAACAATTTCTAAACTGGTCCACTTCTCCCATATCCTATTATCCTTTCTTTTCCACTACCTCCAGTGGGTGGTAGGCTAGAAGGGAGGTTAAAGCGTTTAAGAGCCATCATTAAAAGTAGGTCTTTGAAAAATCTAAGCTAACAGATGACTCTGAATTTCTGATCCTCTTGCCTCACAAACTGGGGACATGGGTATGTGCCCTCAGATCCCATTTTATGCTTAGGATTGAACCCAGGGCTTCGGGCATGCTAGACAAGCACTCTGCAAACAGCTACATCTTCAGCCTCCAAAGGAATACAGTTTTGAAAGTAATTTCCTTGTATCTTTGACCTTTCACTCAATGTTTTCAATTGCATTTTAGAATGAGTTAAGGACACAAGGCTATATACTACTCCATACATAGGTCCCTTCCAGAAGAGCCCTTCATGCATTGTATTTAAGGACTATTCCTAGAGCTAGTATTCTCCCCAATAAGGAACTAACATGTTTATAACATTGTCTAGAACCCAGCAGCTTTCTCTGTAATGGTTTCAGAAATAAGACCCTGAAACGGTCAACATTCCAATGTAGCCTCTCTATCCATTCCTCCCATGGCTCTCTATCTAGAGAGCACAGCAATGGGGACTCAGTAGTGAGGTGGGGGTGGCTTTCCCTCCAAGAGGGGAATCATAAGCTGGTGGCAACTAGCCACATCAGGGTGCAGGACTGGAAGAGATTAGCTTCCTACGATGACATCAAAAGAGAAAGATGATTACAAACACAGGTAGAGATGATTGCTTCAGGCCTTTCAAAGGCCTGGCAAGTTCTCTTGAAGGATGGCTCCAGCAGTTCTCTGAAGGTAGGTCTGTCAGTCTATGTGTGTGTGAACAGTTCAAAGAAAAGGAAACACTTAAGTGCAATCATCCAGAGGGTGAGAGGTCATGGTCCGATGATGATAAAATGCTACTTGTGGGTCTGACAAGCAGCACAGCTGCTCCATGGCGAGAAGATTCTAGACAAGCAGAAGCCATGCTTTCATTCTAGCTGTCCCTCAACAGAGAAGTTGGTTCTGCACACTCACCACAGAGCCAGCCCACTCTGAGCCACAATCCACATCACCTTCCCTGAGAGAAAGGCCCTCAACCCCAGACAGATAAACAAGTCTCGTCACTGTCCGAGCTCCAAACTCTCAGTCCCTGCACAACCTAATACAAACCGATTATTGTCAAGACCGCAGTTTCTTAAACTGTGGGTGGATACTTGAACACTGTAACTGAGTTGAGGGGTGGGGGCACAAAAATTTGGCCCCAGTGAAATGTTGCTAAACCTATAACCAGTATAGTTCAAATCCAACACATGCTGAATTGAACGTGTTTCTGGCAGGAGTTGCCAGCATTGCATCATAAGTTCATAGCATACACAACACTTTGCACTTCTTGCAGCTCCAAACACTTGTCACAGACTTGCAGCTGCTGAATGTTGCCACCATGGGGTTTTCACTGTGCACATAAGGTTTTCTGCTTTCATGGAAACAAAGATTTAATCACAGGAAGCAAGGACTTATATTTTCCTACCATCATGTCTCAGCATGCAAGTATGAGATCAATGTATCTTTGGGTTGATTGTTTTGTGTTAGAATGTTTGGCTTTAGGAATGCTTAACTTGCTGATTTGAGTTTCATTTAAAGAAAAATCATAAAATGAATTGGATCATTGGAATTAGGGCAGAATTTCTAATAATTTTTTAGCTGGCTGTAAAATAGTACTACCATATTTGTTTGAAACAGCCTTCTGAATGTTGAGGATTTTAAAGTCAAAATAGCAATCGACTTTGAAAAACACTGAAGATGCACTATACCCTGCAGTGTCGAATATTCAGCTAGGATTTAACTGTTCATGTAAAACTACACAGGCATATCCCTCTCATTAATGTGCACATTAGTCTCTAATAAATGATATATTGAAAATGATAAGATACATTTCTTTACTACTTATCAGGAAACATTTGGCTTTGTACTAATTTTACATCAACAATTTTAATATAAAAATCTCTTGCAGAGAGGGCTTGTGAGTGGAAAAGCCAAGGTTGCCATGTCTATGACCAGCAAAACCATTATAGCCAGGGCTTTCTGAGTCCCACAAACCCAGCACTTCATGGCTAACAGTTACTGTTTTAGGAAAGAAAAATGAAGAGCAGAACAAGTTAGGAGAAGCCCCTCCTGTAAGAAGAGAAGCAAAGTCAGGTAAGTCCCTCGTGGAACCAGAAATCAGCAATCAAGTGAAGAAAGCATTGCAAGAAAGCAGCTGAGGGGGCACCCCACCCGCTGTCCTCAGAGGGTCACTGCTTAGCAAGCAGTCCCAGCAAGCTTACAGAAAACAAACTTTTCCAGGGGCAGAAAAGAAAGGTGTGAGCTGCTTGTCACCTCACCCACCTGTGCAAAAGGCACAAGGGTCAGGAGTGCTTATTCAAATGTTCGGGTCTTTAAACAAACAACCCGTGAAAACATTTGCAATTGTATTTAACATCTGAGAAACAATGGAAGCTCAAAACAAAACATATATGCAAACCCCAAATATAGAGCTTGTGAGAGAAAGCTGAAGAGTGAAGGGTGGGCAGTCAGGGGAATGAACATGTACTGACTTGTCTCAGGGCCCAGTCCTTAGGGAAAAACCACTGTGGGCACAACCCTTGGCATTTAAAGGAGGGGGCTTAGGGAATTAAAGACTCAAGTATTAAGTTAGCAAAAAAAAAAAAAAAAAAAAAAAAAAAACAACAACAACAATTGAAGAAAGACTTCCAAAGCCATGAAACCTTACCACTTAAGATAATGACAGAAACTTATGACTGTTTCCTCTCTGGCAGAAAGGAGCACAGTCAGAGGCTGAAAACAACAGGCCCTTTGTAGCGGCCTGTTGTGCTTTGCTTATTCTATTACGCATTGGCTGGGAGATAAGAACAAACAAGACAACACCCTGTCTAACTCCAAGGAGAGGGGTGGGGCAACCTGGCTCCAGTTACTCCTGGGCAAGTGTGTGCAGGGCCCCTGTTTGTAGTTGAGGTACTTAGGAAACTCCATGCAGAGTAAGGAGCTGGGATAAGATGCAGACATCTTCCATTGCACAACCCAAACAAGTTGTGTTATAAGGGGCTTTACGGTATTTCTCCAAGAGCATTGAGAATATTTGAGTAATTATTTCTCTAAACTCTTTGTCAACATTATTTTTGTTCAATAAGAAAAAAACAGCCTTAAAAACTTAGACAAGCAAACATTTATGCCCAGCTCCCCTCCCTGCACCCTACTGTGTGAGCAAGGAATCATGCAACAGCCAGCAGGTAAAGATAATGTGGCTTGGGGTCATCTTTCTCCCTTGGCACCAGAGTAGGGTCCAATCCAGGTGTCAGGTGCTGTGCTAGTGGAGAGTCTGCTCAAGACCAGCAGTTGCTAAGCCCTGGGGCTCCAGCTAGCAGGTCATGAGACAGTACAGCACCCATGATCCCAGGACAAAGCTGGTCTCTGTGACTGTGCCACATCTCAGTGTCTGCGCTTCTCCTCACGTGGCTGACCTGAGCCCACCCTAACAAAGCCACCCTCTCTACCCTCCAGTGTCCTTGGTTTTACTTTTTGCAGAAAACACATTTTCACTTTTGTGTATTCTATTTTCTCCCAGACTGGAATGTGTGTTCCCAGGAGAATAGAGATCTCATCAACCATACTTGCCCTTGCATGTTCCCCATTTAAGTGCTGCACGCAGACAACATGCTTGACAGAAACACAGAGAGACTGAGCAGATGCTACACACAACCTGGTGTGGAGCCAGCAGCAAAGAGGTCAGAGTCTGTTGGCCACCTCTGCCAGACATGCTACCTCCACTTCCCCCAGATGGACAGAGGCAAGACTAACACATGAACAGTGAAGTTGAAATGCAGAGCCACATGGCTTTTGATGGCACTAAACAAAACCCTGGCACTGAAATAATTTGCAGGATTCTTAAAATTCAAATATAGAGTGTATGTGTGTGTGTGGGGGGGGGACCTGGATATCAGCAAGGTAGTCTTGCCAGCCTAATTCTGCTTTGTGACACATAACTGAACTATGAAAGACAAAAATGGGTAAGACTGGGACATAATTGTGATCTGCTGAGAGACAAATAGCAAAATAATCATGTACAGAGGTAGGGCTGGGATGTTCATCTTAAACATTGTTCATAAATCTAGTTCCAGGTATCATCCCACTGACATTATCAACACAGTAGCAAGGTATGGAGTGTGACCAAGGGCATCCTTTGCATTAATTTCTCAGTGAGAGGAAGGCAGGCCAGCTGTTCTATTCGAACCAGAGACATGAGAATATATGGGGTCATCAGCCAGAGGCATGAGACTGCATGGAGTCATAATGAAAATGGCAGAATATTATCTCAACAGCAGGAGAGTTTTCTATACATGAGAAACTTACTTAAAATGTACTCATATCTTTATGAATGTATCATATTACTCCAAAACATGCAGATGCCATGTTCACAGAGGCAGAAATAAAATGAAACAAACCCAGAAAGCCCTGGTATCTCAAATGAGCAAAGGATGGGATGGGGTGGGCCATAGAAGACCAAATGCAAGCTGGTAGTCAGACAAGAGTGAAAGCGCCTTTCCTTTTGAACAGTGAGTAAAGAGAGGGCTGGGGAGAGATTATGAAGCTCTCAAGTTGTAAAAATGTGTTTTCCTCAGTTCACTGGAGTCACCTATTTGGCTCAAAAGCAGAAGCCAAAAAGAGAGTTTTAAGGATTCTCATTCAGGCTATGATAAGTAATGTTTAAAACATTGTGTATTGTCTAATTTTTTAAATCCTTTAACACAGTTAATGATTTGCCTGTTTTTGTTCACATGGAGCTGCTGAATGCCATTTGCCAAAGCAGAATACTAAAATGGTACTCAGTATAATTAAAACCTAATTGCTAAAGAAGCCCAGAGCTATGGAATTTATGGTCCTGCTACATGTTTATAAAACAGGAACTCAGGAAAGAGTCAGTTAATTTACCAAGAAGTCCTTTGATTCTCCAGCACACTATAATGATTAGGACATGGTGAATTTTGATTTCTCATGATGGTACCTCATGGATTTGAGTCTCCCTATCCCTGTTTGGGGCAGAGTTGACCTCCATGCCATCTATCTTTATTCCAGCAGATCCTTGAGCATAGATGAAGCAGTAGAGCCCCAGTAGCTAGTTGAGTCATCCAGGCACTCAACTATATATGTGGCTCAAGGTGTAGGGATCTGTAGGGCCAAGTCCAGCAAGTGGAATCAATTTAAGTGAGAGTTTGAAAAACAAAAGCCCACCCCAATTCTGCACCCCAACTAGGAGTACACAACACTACAATCACCCTTCCACAGTTCAATAGCAAGGAACAGTAGCAAAGTACAGGAAATAACTTAATCAGAACAGACTATTTCCTGACTAATAAGGAAAGGTAGGTTAGAGGTGGAGAATCTATTTGAGACTTCTGTACAGTTCTCCAGTTCTGAAGCCTAACAGCACTCTCATGGTTGCTAAGTTGTTGCCACCACCCCAGTTTTAACATTTGTGCACAGCACCATTTGGCCATTAGGTACTTAGGCTTATTGTTTTAAAAATACAGCATTAAGAATGTTTAAATCAGGCTGCAGAGATGGTTCAGCGGTTAAGAGCACTGACTGCTCTTCCAGAGGTCCTGAGTTCAATTCCCAGCAACCACATGGTGGCTCACAACCATCTGTAATGGGATCTGATGCCCTCTTCTGGTGTGTCTGAAGACAGCTATAGTGTGCTCATATATGTAAAATAAATAAATAAATCTTTTTTAAAAAGAGGGCACTTTTTAAAAATAATCTTTAAATCATGTTAAATATCTCAAAAAGCAGAAATCTTACCATCTGCCTGCTTGAGTATGCAGACTTGGAAGGAAAAGCTTACAGAGTGGTCTGCAGGCTAACACAGTCTACTTCTGGCAGACTGTGTCTCGAGAAGGAGCTATCAAGAGGTTCTATGCATGAAAAATACTTGGCCTTTGGCTCCCCCAGGGTAGAACATGGAATTGTTAGCAAATATGTCCTGAAAAACAATGCTCATAAAGTGCTAAAAACTCCCAAACAAATATGACCCCTCAAAACTGTATACAAATGAGAAGCATTTAATGAACAACCCTTTCTTCACCAATAAGTGCTTAAATTAAGCCCAGGAGACTCTTCAAAGGAACTAAAGAAGTCTAACAAGACAAACTATATATAGACATCAAGACAATTATATGATGCATGCAACCACATATATATAATTATCCTAGTTTTTACATTCCCATTATCTTTGTAAATACAGGATAAAATCAGTCTAAACGATTTTTTGAGACCTCCTCAAGGATTACAGCAAGCCAGATATCCCTTAAAAAATGTGGTGTGGTGTGGTGTGGTGTGTGTGTGTGTGTGTGTGTGTGTGTGTGTGTGTGTGTGTGTGTGTAGTAAAGATCAAAAGCAAATGTTCTGGACAGTTCTTTTCTACTCAAGGGTTTTACCAAAAATGTGTGCAGTTTTTGGGGTAAAACATCACAAATGACAGCTGTTCAAAAGCATGGAAATTAATTGGCAGCAAGAATTTCCTTGACTAATAGGGAAAAACTCAAAGCCACATGTTTGATGAGCTTGCTTTCCCACCCTAGTCAAGCGCAGCCCTGTTAGTGATTAGGATTTGCAAACAGAAGCATAGTCAAGGTTCACCCGCCATCTTTCCTGTGGGACAGAGCTGCTCTCCCATCACTGTGTGGATAGACAGTGGGGTTGACGGGTGTGGCTGTAATTAACACAGGGCAAAGGGTCAGCTATCAAGCTTCTATTTTTTGTCAGAATCAGAGGCACAGTAAAAATAATTCATTTACTGTATTAAAAATAGGAACAAGTCATTATATCCCTCCCCCATTGTAAGCTATCTGCTTTTAGCTGTTTTTCCAGCAGTGTGGATGGACTCATGCTCTGACATGGGGCTCTCAAGTTGTAGCCTTGTGACCAGTGGTGAGGATGGATGAGGCAGCTGGTCAGGATTAGGTGAACAGCTGTGGCCCTCGGACCAGGTTTTGTTACTGTGCTCAGAGCCATGACCTTGGACTCATTAGCAGTAAATTCTCATCACCCAAACTAACAACAACTGAGCAATCACGAAAACTATCCCCTGAAGCTAGTGCTAAGATATCCAAGAGGGAACAAGGAATCCTTTCTATCCAAAGCAAATGAAACTGCTGGCAGAGTTTAAGAAAAATATTCCCCCATTAGTTCCTAGACTTCTGAAGCATGTTCCACATACCATGCTGAGCAGCATACCTGGCCATCCCCAGACTTGGAAAGTTTGTGGGGACAATGAGTATGTCCAGCCGGGAGAAAGGGTGTGTACCCAGGACAGAGTGGGCAGCTGAGAGGCAATGAGGGATCAGCCACAGCAGAGCCTCTCGGCAGGCACCCTCCAAGCACACTGGGGTGAACACTCGATAAGGAATGATATCCTGGGCGGCAGCAGATGCACTCTGGAACCGGCAGGGGTAGTCCATGTGACTGCAGGTGTCGTCAGACCTGGGCAACACAAAAGGAGACAGTGGTTCAAACAGGCATATTAGCAAAGGTGGTTCATTTCAATTATTGGCTTGCCTGCTTTGGGACAGCAGTGAAAATTATAGGTCAAATATTTATTGATGTGCATGAAGTGACTGAGTGACTTCAATCTAAGCTAATGAAAGTAAGGATCTTATTTTAGAATTATGGGGTCGGGGTGGGTAAGATTTGAAACAATAAAACAACCTCTCACCTAAATTAAAGCAAATTCTACCTTCAGTAATATGATCTCAAATACCATCATAGAGAAACTGTTCAAGTGACTGACAGTTCTTAGAGAGGGAGAGATGCAATAGCCATTATATTTATTGACTTTTCATTGGAATCTCATGAAGCCTAGGTAGCTTTAAACTCGGGATATAGCTGAGGCTACCCTTCAACTTCTGATTCCTCTGCATCTTTCTCTCAAGTACTGGGATTACAGGTATGAGTTGCTATGGACCTGGCTATAAGCAAATTAAAGATGCCATTCTGGAAAATCCTAGAATAAATGACCTGGGGTGAGGTAGGACAATGAACCAATGACAGTTTTAGGTATAGTGTTAAAAGAAAAATCACAAGTAGAATTCAAAACAAAAAACAAAAAACCCACAAACCATCATATCAAAAAGTAATCTAGGCATCCTTCACAAAACTTGCCAGAGGCTGGCACTTCTGAAAATACTTTTTTCAATACACTTTTGGGCTTTGGAGATAGGATCACATACATCCCAGGCTGACCTTAAACTCACCATGTAGATGAGAATGGCCTTGAACTCCTGATCATCTTGACTCTACCTCCTATGTGCTGGGATTACTGGCATATGTCTGATTTATATAGTGCCAGGAATTGAACCCAGGGCTTTCTGCATGCTAGGCAAGTACTCTACCAACTCTAAACTATGTCTCTGGTCCCTTTCTAATGCACTTTCAGTATAAATTTAATGAAATCAACCTTCTAAGGAAGCAGAGCAGAGCCCAGTTAGCCCCATCTGACATGTTACTCCCTGCAAAGGCAGAACTGAAAGAAAATTCCTAGGGCCTGACTCAAAGGCCTCAAGAGAACTTATATATCTAAAGAAACCGACATCAAAGAGAATTCTATTTTTTCATCTGTTAACATGCCCTCTATTCAAACACAATGGAAAAACCCTGTAACCTTAAATTGCAGATTATAATTCTAGCTGTGGGTGCTGCTGTGATTCACCACAGATACTGAAGAATCTCTAAGTGCTTGCCTGCCTCAATTTGGGCAGGTTGCAACAATAATTCTTCCTTAGGTTTATGAAGTATTTTCCAGACACCCAAGGCCTGTGATCGGGAGATCCACACAGCTATGTAAACAAGCCTTACCTTCCACCCTCATGCTTCAAGAGTAACCAGCCCCAGTGAAGCCTGGTTATGCTTGGGGGGTAGGTAAAAAAAACAATGGAAACCCACAAAACTGCCAGGATAAAGTGACTGCAAGAATATAGTTACTAACACTGAACTCAAGCCAAAGTCCTAGACTCATAACATCACCTTACAAGAAAGAAAGCAAAAAAAGTGTCTGCTTGTAAACATTCAACTAAAAAGGCTACAACATCCACCTAAAGACAAGGAGCAAAAACAGCCAACTACTGAGCTTCTATGGGGTTTTAAAAATGTACATAGAAAAACAATGTCCTATGGTAATTTAAGCTCACATATTCTCTACTGAAAAGCTTTCACAAGCTGCAGTTGACCATGTGTCCATGGCATATGCCCATATGTCTGTAACCCCAGCACTTGAAAGGTAGAGACTGAAGAATTAGGAGTTCAAGGTAAGCTTGGGCTCCATGAGACCCTGCCTCAAACCTCCCACCAAAAGGCTTTCAGAAGCCAAGTGTGACAACAGCATGGACCAATATACCTAGAACTCCAGCACTCAGGAGGCTGGGGCAAGGGTACTGTGGATCTAACACCAGCCTGGACGATGTTAGTTCTAGGCCAGCTTGGGCCACATGTCACAACCTTGTCTCAAAAACCTGAAAAAAAAAAAAAAAAAAAAAAAAGAGGGGCCTTCAAAGCATGTTACCTAAAGCTAGAACTCTCTGGACACAGCTAGGGAATAAGTTTAAGGTCTAAACATCATGATGCCACAGTGCAGGGAGGCATGCCATCTAAAAACTGCTTATTCCCATGGAAGGAGATTATTTCTCACACCTAAGAAAACTAGAGATTAGGGAACACAGTGAAGGCAGCAATGGTATAGCAAACAAGCCTGTTTGTTCAAGGGAAAAGATGAATCATTTTCTTTCCAGGCCTATATAAACACTCACCAAACTAATGAGGATGATTACTGTTAGATGCATAACTTAATCCCATTTTCCATGACACTTAGGACTTAAAAGCAATCAAGCTATGGGCAAATTACATCAATGAGGCTCTTGATAGCGATAGAACTATATGAGGGGTGCCACTTGTGAGGTCTTAGGTAAAGACTAATACACCTTGGTTTCAGTGGCTGTGCTGTGACCAGCTGTGATGAAGGCAAGGACTCCAGTATTTGGGACCTCTTTCTCTTCATCTCACCCCACAGTCTCACCAATATGGCTGCCTGAAGAGAGGAAGACAGATTAGGAAGGATAGGAGAGAACTCTGTGACATGACAGAATATTTTGAATCAGGTGTGCACACAGTACTCCAGTAGGCCACAGTGGATGTCAATCACATACTAAAATGTTTCTCAAAGTTTCCACATGCAAAAGATGACTCTATGTTCATTCACTTCAAGGCCCCATTCATACAGTAGCTAAGGGGATCCAGGGCTTATGTAATCAACAGTTAGCACAGACCCAGTGGCAACTGGAGATTCTTTCTCTTCTATTCATGGTGGCTTCCCTCAGTTTTTACTACTCTCAAGACAGACTTTCCCCACCCCAAGTCTTCCTTTCTGCAGAATGAGTCATCTCAATGTCTTTAACATGGTGCCAGTTTTTCAATGCTTTCAGTTTCGTTGAGTTCTACTGAAGGATAGCCAAGCTTCCATGCCAAGCATAAGCTGTATGACCCCAAATGAAGGCCTAAGAGGTTTGATGTAACACAAGACTCTTCTGTGGCTAGAACGAAATAAAACTAATGCATATTGGACTGTTTATCTAATGTTTTTAGCCTGTGTGTTTACTAAAATGTTCATCCGAATGGACTGGAGGAGTTCTTTGCCCCTGCTAATTTAGCTCATCTGAATGATGATCAAAAACTCAGTGACCAATCCTTTGGCTAAATTCTGGAAACTAGATGAACACTCAGGCAAGTGAAAGTCATGGTATGTAAAGCTTCTGTAAACATGAGGTTGACATGAGGGAGATTTGTGGGAAGGAAGTCTGGCAAGGCAGGCATCACTAGATGTGAGCACACCCAGAAACAGCAACATGGGTATGATGGCAAAACAGAGCTGCTCGACCCATGGAGCCAGGGATGTGGTAGATAAACAGAACCACTTTGACTACCAGAGATGGTCATATGAGATGTAATGGCATGGCAGGATTAAGAACTCTAAACTATTGCTTTATCAGTTGTACATTTCTGATGGACAAGCATGCAGATAATCAAAAAGAAACTATGCACTGTCAGTCACGGAAGGGAGTGTGAAGAGGACATTCCACAATACTACCCTTCCTCATCCTTGCACAAAACAACACATTTCCTAGAGTGGGACATGTGACCTCCCCTAGATTCCCTGATTGGCTGGCCTTTTTGGACCCCCTTATCAAGAAGGATCTTCTAGAGTCTGCTGTCTCTGTTAACCATGCAGCAGTTGACATATTTGATAACTGACATGGAAGTATTAGGAAACCTGGCACCCACGTACTCTCTTAGTTCAATTTGTCAGTGACCAAATCTTTGCCATCACTTCCTTCTGTATGCTCTTCAACTTGTTCCTAGCATACAAGGGCAGAAGAAGAACAGGGTTTCTTGTCTTCCTTGTTCCCAGTTCCCCCATCTGACCTGGCCTTGCTCTCTTCACAATGGCAGAGACAAATGAAAAGGGATTCCAATTATTCTGAGCAGGAGGGCCCAACCCTACCTAATCTCTTGGTCTTTATCTCCTAATGATCAATGAGTCCTAAGACTGTAGGTGAACCTCTTCATCATTATGAACCCACAAAGTCTTCATTGTACCAAAAAAAAAAAAAAAAAAAAAAAGAAGAAGAAGAAGAAGAAGAAGAAGAAGAAGAAGAAGAAGAAGAAGAAGAAGAAGAAGAAGAAGAAGAAAAGAAAAAAGAAAAAAGGTGGCTTTGTCAAGCTGCCATAAGATAGCATCCTCAGGTTCAGGGGCCCCCGTGTTTTCTTTCTTTTTCAAAAATTACCTTTAGTGTGTATGTGTGTGTGTGTGTGTGTGTGTGTGTGTGTGTGTGTGTGTGTGTGTGTGTGTGAGAACAGGGGGTTCATGCAGAGGTCGGAGAATAACTTTGAGACTTGGCTCTCTTCTTCTAATATGTGGGTTTTGGGGATTGAACTCAGGCTTTCAGGCTTGATGGCAGAGCCTTTGCACTGAGCCATCTCCCAGTTCCCCAACTTCTGTTTTTCTGAGGATACTCTCTGGCTAGTATCAATAGCTGGGTCATGGTGGTGACTTCAAGTAAGAAGATGGCTCCAAGATGCCTTCTGAAATTGTTCTTATATTCAGGTTTAAACATCTCTAGGAAAAATCCTAAGGCACCTCTCTAGAGATTACACCTGGTATAAATGAATACAGGTAGTGTTCCTCAGTAGGTAGGAAAATAAACAAATTATTGTCTGAGCCTCTTTATCCTCATTTATAACCAAAAGTAACAGAGCCAACACACCTTACAGGTCTCTCCTCAGGACTAAATGACCCCTGGACACTACCTGCAGATAGTCAGTGGCTTTCGTATAGATTCAGGATCAGCTAGGACACACGACAGCCTCAAACCTTGCACCCCATCAGTGCTCTACCACAAGAAAGTACATTTCTTGCTCATACCAAGTCAAAGTTACTCTTTAGGGCTCCTGTCTTCTTCATTCAGATATTAGGGTCATTTACAATTACAAAATGAAACCTTCAGTGTGGATCCAGAGCAAGGGAAGGGAATACTGGAGAATCTCACTTACAGTTAAATATTCCCACATGAAAGCAGTGTGTGTCAGTTCTGTCCACAATTCCCCTCTTACCTTTGAGAAAAAGCTAATAATATTTCTGGAACTGTATAAAGTAGAGTCATTAGGAAAGACACTCCAAATCTGACATATTGCTGAGAAAAAAAGTAGAAACCAGCTCTATGCTGCCAAGAAAGCATAATGTAGGCAGGAAATGTGCCTTTCAGAGAAGAAATCACGTGGCATCAGTTCCTGAGAACACTGCCAGTCATAGCCAGCATGGTGAGAATACAAGCAATATAGCAAAGAAAGACCAGTACAGAACGTTAATATAATTGGTTTCTTGTTCTGTTCTGTTTGAGACAGGGTCTCATAGAGGGCTTGCCGTGTATCCAAGGTTGACTTTAACTTCTTACCTCAATGCCTCTGCCTCTTAAGTGTAGGATTACAAGTACAAGTCACCACACCTGTTTATATGGTGCTGGGGATGGAATCCAGGGTTTCCTGCCTGCTAAGTAAGGACTCTACCAACAAAGCCCTGTCACTCAGTCCTATTTCAAAGATCAAATAACCATCTGTATCATTCTTCTGGATTGTCTTTATGCAATAGCCTATATTAATGTCTAAGAACCTAATGTTGATTTTCTCTCCATTAAAAAAAAAAAAAAAAGGCAGAGAAAAAAGTTAATAGGCCTCTACTCAGCAGGAATTCCTTAACACAACAACTATGTGAGTTTTCCTGTTGCCTGTGCTCCCTGAGGCCACGAAGCACCACTGAAGAGGTTGCCCCACAACATACTATCAACAGCCATCACTGGTCTAAAACAGTGTCCTCCTTGGGTCAAATGGACGAATCTTTCATTACACTCTTCCTTTGAGTGTGTACCTTTGCTTCATTAAGCCATTTTTCTTTGACCAACTATATTTTTTTGACACTATGACCAACTTCTAAAGGGCAGGAGGGATACAGTTCAATCTGCAGCTTTTTTAATTTAAGCAAGCATGTAGAAATGCTTCTCCTGACATCAGAGAAGATTTCCACCTGTTTTTTTCTCTTTCCTCATGAGCCCATATTTCTGCCTCCTAAGCCTCTTTTTCCCAGTAGGCCTTTCCCTGCTTTGACAAGGTCCAAACTGGCCCAGGTTCTCAGCAGAAATGACTCACAGCCTTAGAGCAAAGTCAGCAAATTCCCAAACACAAACCTGAAGTCAGCCTCTGATGGTGGGAGGGGGAGGGCGTGCTCAGTCATCAGATCATCTGATGGGGACATCTTGGGCTTCACTTCTGTCCAGCAGCCCACTGCAATTGTGAAGGTGGAGGCCGGCATTGGCATGGTCACGTAGTAATGCCAGCTCATATATCCTGTAAAAAGAGAGCAACTGTCATGAGGCGCTGTGTGGTTCTGGACCCTACTCAATTCTAGTTCTCTTACAGAGCCTGTGGGACAAACTGGCAATGCTTCATCTTTGACACAGGTCACGCCATCTGAAACGGCATGACTTCAGGCCTCAGGGAAAGTACAAGAGAGATGCTAGTTTGAAGGCAGCCAAGGAGTTCTGGGTCTCTTCTAGAGATCAGATTGAAATCATCATCAATGCTAATTGTATAGGGTGGTGCTGAAGTGGCCACCTAGCCACAAATACAGGATCTGGCCTTGGGCTGCTAAAGATACAAGAACACTTCCTCTTCTTCTCCATGCCTGGCATGAAAAAGAAAACACAGCTTATATTTGATGAAAAATGAATAAATGAGGAATGATCATGTCTGTCCTGTAATCTAACTATTTTTTTAATTTAATTAAAGTCATTCCAAGATGGATACAGTAGGAAAGCATGAAATTATGGAAAGGAAGTGCCTAGGTTTTGGTCCTGACTTTACAACCAATTAGCTGTGGAAATGTAGGTCTTACCCTCATCCTCCTATTTAGTTGATCACCCTCTCCTCCCTGAGCTTATGTAAAGCAAAAGTAAGGCCCAGCTCTGCATGACAAGCACCTTATCAAGGGTGCAAGGTGGGAAACACCAAGTAGCCAGGTAAGAGTTAGAAGTAACTATTTCATTTATTCTTGCCCATAGATGAGTGCTCAGACACTGTGCTATATGCTCAGCTTTCTTTTTGCTTTTTATTTTGAGATAGAACATCACCAGTGCCCTGGCTAGCCTTGAACTGCAGGTCTTTCTGCCTTGGGTTCCAGAGTAGCTGGGGTTATAGGTGTGTACTGGAAGGCCCACCTTAAAGTGGTCATTTCTGAATCGGGGGTATAACAAGAAGGAGAAACAAGGGAAGAGAGTATAATAGAAGCAGCAATTATTTGGCACTTAAATAATGTATTTTAATGTAAAATGAAATTAAATCATTAAAAAGTAATTTCTTTTTTTTCTTTTGACTGGCCTTCAACCCATGGCAACTGTTGTCTTAACTAGCCCAGGTCCTGAGATTGCAAAGGAGAGTCACCACATCCAGGAAAAGAACATTTTTCAGTCTTGAGACACTGTTAAAATGATAAAATACAACTTCAAATGAGGAGTAGGCAGCAAGAACAACATGCTGTACCCGCCAGGCCTCTCTGCTAGTGCTCAATACTGAGCTTTGGCCTGCTCTTTTACTATCTGTCTAGTTTTAGGGATGTCTGGGTGTTCAGGTACTGAAACCACTTCTAAGGTCACCAAGAACTAGAGGGCCAGTCACATGACACTTCACCTAGCATTCAAGGTGAGGTAGCAAAGGCATTATGGGACACAAAGGAACAGCAAATGAGAGGAATGGAAATATGTAGAAAAAATTATCAGCTACAATACTATGGAATCTGAAGTGAGACAGTGAAAGCAAGCCTGCTGAGGTCCAGCAGAGACAGCTGGAGCCACCACTGCTCCCTCAATGTCTTCTCTGAAACTAAAACAACGGGAAAAAAATTTTTTTAATGCACTTAAATCACATTATTTTTCTATTTCGTTATTTTGGGGACTGTAGGAGCAGACTGAAGACAAGTGTCATGGGGACATCAGAACCTAAGTGTTTATCTGTACATGCAATTGTGTCTGTCTGTACTTGCAATTGTGTCTGTAGAGCTGCAGACGGCTGTGGGACCATGAAAGGCAGCCTAGTTTCTGGTTGAGCTAAGGCTTAAACCACGTGGACCCAATAGCGGGTAAAAACCCTATAAGGGATGGCAGGCATTTACCATGTTCCTAGAAACAGCTCCTGACGTGAGACCGCAGCTATTCATAGGTCTGTGACATTTAGTCAAGTAAAGGGAGCGCCCCAAGCCCAGGTAGAGGCATGGTCAGGTAGCCTCAAGCCATCCCCATGTTAATGAGGTACTTAGAGGCTTAGCCACTCCCCTTCCTAGTTACTATTTCAACCCTGCCCCTCCCTGAGGTCTCAGGGGTACGGATTCACCCATGCCACTCTCAGCCATGACAATAAATGCCCTAAAACCCTGGACTGTCTCTATTCTTCTGGATCCACCATGGGGATTGAGAGAACCCACCTTCATCTAAAGAGCCATGCCTACTCTCCTGCAGAAGGCCTCCCAGTGCTCCCAGCCACAGCAGCCACCAAACCAAACCAACCCAGCTAGCCAGTGACCAAGCCAAGGACTTGGTCCCTGAGAGACCCTGCTGTGCTCCTCCCTTCCCTGTTTTTCCTTTCTCAGCCCCACATGTGAGCCCCCACTTCATTCTCAGCTCTTCCTCGACATCCAGCAGCGCTGTGATGCCCAAGAGCGTGGGAACCTGACGGAGCCACTGTCGCACATCTCCAGGACCCAGGCTGCCCTCTCCCACCCCCAAGGGGTGGTGCCCAGTGGCTTCTCACAACCCGACACACGCCCGGCAGTCCATAGGGCCCTGCCGTCAAACTTCCCATATCTTTCCGCCTCTCTGAGGGGCACCGAGCCTGGGGCGAACATGTGGGACCTTCACTTCACCCCACACGCCATTTTACCCAACAGACAGCTTCCTGTTGCATAGCTGTGAAGGCTCTGCATTTTCTCTGAGAGCTCACTTGGAAGAGACTATTTCATACCTCAGGCTTTTAAAACGAAAACATTTACTCAGCCCCAAGTTGCATCACAGGACACACAAGCTGGTTGGCCCTTAGGAATCTAGCTCCAAAGGCCTTGGTTGATTTACAGAACTTCTAGGGAGCAGCTTCTCAAGAACCTCTGTCCTAATCTTGGGCAATGTTAGAGTCAGCCTTGGACTGTGGAGGAACATCCTATGTCCTGGGAAGGGCCTTCAGTTTGGACTATGAGGGCATTCCAGAATTTTCACCAGGAATCAAAAACTCTTCTGTGTTGCTCTTGGGTTAGTGTATCGTGAGTCTTGCAAACTACCTACATCTAGGGAAGTACTGCATAGGCAGCAGGGCTTATATTCCCAAGAGTCTGACATTTGCAGTCAGCTTTCCTTGTAGACAGAACTGATGAGAGTTTATTTCTTTATAGTAAACCATGGGTCAGTGCTGACTCTGGACAGGTAGGGTCCAGTTCCTGCTCTATACCTGCTAGCTGGAGAATGTTAGTGTCTCTGGATACCTCGTATGTACTAGAGGAACAATCATAATGCTTTCCTCATAGAATCATGTGAGGAATAAAGCAGGTACAAGTCGTGAGGCACTGTGCTGACCACAGTGTTTTGGTCCTTGTCATTGTCACTGGGCTGTCATCATCTGAACCACTCCGCTTTACAGCTGCCTCTCCTGGCCATTCCGGATGACTTCTCTGGAGGCAGAAGCAGGATGTTTGAAGGTATGGCTGCCACATGTGCCCTGAAACCATGACCTGATGAGGCCCACATTTGGGGTTTAAGGGTGAACGGCATTCAAGCTCAGTGCAAACAAAGTGATCCATTTAAAGGAGAGTGACAGCCCAAAGAGGGCATCCTGCATGACTTCATATAGAATGGGCCATTTGGAGACTATTTAAATGGTGTTTACTTTCAGTGAGCTGTCCTCCATGAAACAGACAGTGAATGCCTTCATTTTCCTTTTTATTCAATGCATTCGTACCCAACCCCCTCACAGGACCAGCTGCAAAACAAAGAGAACACACTGTACTTACATTAGCCCAAAGTTTTTCCTCTTTAGAAGCCAGAGGCCCGTCATACCCCTGGATGGCTTCATAGCCAGGCCTGGACTCATTAACAAGGCAGCAGAGATGGGGGCTGTGGAGACATCCAGAATTAATGGTGCTCCCTTTCTCTGGCTTGAGCAGCCAAGCTCATTCTCCCTTTCACATAGATTCTATAACTGTGGGTTTATGAGCCCTCCTCAAACAGAGACCAGAACTCTTTATACTGTATATCCCTATACCATTTTCTTAAATTAGAACATATTTAGAGGCCTATTCCAATAATCTCACAAAGTTGTTGTGCCATGAGACATCTGTCTTACAAGTGTGGTAGCAGCGACAATAAGACCCACATAAACGTTTTCAACTTCAAAATAGGACTGAAAATTTCCTTTGAGATAACTGGATTTTGAAAGGATAACAGGACTTAAAAGGGGCTGATTTTCAAGTCAAAAGAGATGATTTAAAAAGTTGGTTTTGGCTCTAAATGCAGCTCAGCTATCAGTACTCATGTAGCATGCACAGAGCTCTGGTTTGATGCCCACCACACTAAATACACTATAATAAGAATTTACTTCTGAAAGTAAGTACACCATAACCTAGAAATACTAACACCACCACTGAGTCACTGTTTCGTTCAGTGTTCTGAAAACTGTCCTTGGAACAGCTTTGGAGACTTTTTTCATAAGGAGGTAGTAAGATACCAGTGAGGAGAGGCAGAGATGACAAGGAGTCAGCCTCAGCTCAGCGGGTGAGAGCAGGGGACCAAGGGGGTGTGAGTGTGACTTTGTATCTTACACTTGTAAAAAAAACTTCACTATTTGAGACAGGCATTTTTATAAAATGAAAAAATTAGAAAATTGAAGTCTGTAGTCACATTTTGGTCATACCAATTAGCAATAGTAAGCTAATGTGGCATATGGATAATCAAGTCCTGCATACCTGGTATATCACTGAAAACTCCAAAGGTAGCTACCACTACACACCACCCTACTTCTGCACAGGCAAGAATGCCTGATAGTTAAAGAGTTAGTGGCAAAAGGTTGTTGTTAATTGGCAGAGTACTTGCCTTGCATACAGGAAAATTAAATTGGTTAAATCCCCAGCACCACTTAAACAGGGTATGGTGGTACACATTTGCAATGTGAGCACCTGGGAGGTAAAGGCAGGACACAAATTCAAGATCATGATTGGCTGCATGGCAATCTTGAGGCTAGCTTCATCAATTGTCTCAATTTAAAATATAACAAGAATAAAAATCAATAAACAAAAACCAGTTTAAGGCCAGCCAAATACATGATATTAAAAAAAGAAATTGCTGTTTTCTCTGAAAATTTAAAAGGCATGCAAAGTCTTCCTACTGGAAGCAGTCATGTAACCTTGGAAGCTTTCTGCTGCCAGGTAGACAAACAGAATGAAGCCCTCAGTGATGTCCAAGTGGTGTGCTCTCATGCAACATGTCATGTTTTCTCTCCCTAGGTCTAATGTATCTCCTACCTTAAGACAATTTCTCTAGCCACAATTCCTTCTTCAGAGTTTCCCATCCAAACTATTCCATACGGCAGTAATGTTTTGGGAACATCATTACAAATGCAAACAGTATAGGAATACATATATTTATGAGTATATGATGACTACATTATATAAATATGAATATCACAGAGACATGTGCAAGTACAATGTACACATTGGAAGGAACGCAGGCTCCCTATTTCATTGTCCTTCTCCTCATGGTATCCTTCTCCATCCCCAGGTGCTTTAGCAAACCCCAGAATCCTTTCTGTTACCACTGAGACACTGTGTTTATATGACCTACTTTATGAGCTATTGGCACCTCTGGCACAGCCTTATCCATATCAGTCTTCTTCACTGTTGTTGGAGGGCTGTAATTGGCATCAGGTAGGCCAGTGCCCACCAGCCTTCCCTAACCAGGTCAGACAATGGCTTCACAGGCCAATGCCACCCTACAAGGAGGTCTCAGGTCTCTCTCTTTGCAGGAAGTATAGCCCTGGACACAGGAGACCAGGAGAGAATAACCTTCAAAGGTAAAAGAGCGCCACCTGCTGAAGTGAGAGGTGCTGTGTAGATTGTGAGCATCCCATGGTTTCATGGCTTCCCTAAAGGAACACTGGCACCATCTTGTTAATCTACCAGATCTCCTAGGTGTACATGACTATAATGCAGATGGGTAGCTCCTATGAAACACAAAGGACATCAGTGGGCTGAACACTACCTTTCCAGATGGTTGGTCAGACGACAAACATTAATGCCTTACATGCAAACATTCATGAATGTCTAATCCAAGACAAAATTTTACACCAGTGAGAATGGGAGAATAAAACATATGCTGGCAGAAGCACTGTGGTCCAAGAAGAAAAAAATCCTAACTTCTACATACTCTGTGTATACTGAGCAAAGCAAGGAGGCAAACAGGCTAGTGAACAACAAAGCACAGAATGAAAGCCCTGGAAAGTGTAAGACATCATCTGAGTCTACATGAGCAATGGAAGAGCCGAACACAAGCCTGGCTTGAGGGTAGCTGTCTACTGGAAACGAGGAGTATGTTTACTGTGTATACTCTCAAAGCATGCCCACCCCACCTCTTCATAGCATCTACATGCACTATCGAGGTTCTATTTCCAAAACTAGGACACTTTCTCTACTTTGCATTTCCTTTTTGTGGGAAAGGTACTTAATCATAACCACCCCCAGTGCTTTGTGATTTACTACCTTCTCACATGAAGAGAATGTGGAGCATTCTCAACACTGCTGTTTATTTATCAAAATAGGAGGGGAAAGTTGGCTTTTAGTCTGGGAGAGTCTGGCTTCTTAATAATTTTTCCTGGAATTTCCAAGTCATGAGGAAGAGACTGTCAGAGAGTTGGCATATTACACAGTCCAGACAGAGAGTAGCATTTTTGCCCCAAATGAAGTAACATTTACATTTTTTACTTTTGAAAAAAGGGGGGAGGAGACAAAGAACCTAGGAAAAGAATTAATTTGAGGGAGTAGGAATATGTCAAATTAGATTTATAAAAATAAAGCCAGGGAGCTAGAGAGATGACTCAGAAGCTAAGAGCACACACTGCTCTTGGAGGTGCCAAGGTTGGTTCCCAGCACCCATATCCAGGGGCTCACAACTACCTACAACTCCAGCTCCAGAGGATCTGATGCCCTCTTCTGGCCTCTGCTAGCACTACACTCAAGTAAACAGAACTTAAAAATAAAATGTTTAAGAAACAAACAAAAATTACTGGAGGAAAGTGATAGCATATTGATTTTCTTCTTTTTTTTAACATGTAGTGATAGAAACCAGCAACAGTAAAAGCAATGACCATGGAATCACCTCTGTCATCACCTACAGGATTTTAAATGCCTCTGCCAGGAGCTACTTCCATCTGATTTCATAGGCCATATTCAACAGGTACATTTCTGAGCCCTATTAAACACAAAGCATAGCAGGTAGAGACAGAGAGAGACTGACATAGTGCAGTGGGTAACATTTCTGCCAAAATGGCTTTAAGCTGAGAAAGGTGAGTAGGAAAATGAACTAAACAAGTTTATCTGTGGCCTTTTGGGGGGGGGGGACAATGATTACTTAGCTAATAAAACTCTTATGATGTTCATTGCCCATCAGTCCCTTACCGTTCACCTTCTTTTTAAAACCATCAGGAGGAATGATTTCCTCTGGAATACAGACTCAGAGGGCTCTCTTCTCATTTTTGTTTCTTGCTGAATGGCTGCTGCCATTTCTCTGGTTGGCTTCCAGATTGAGCCTAGCTCCCAACTTACTGAGAGAGCCTTCTCAGTAAGTCAGCTGATGTCTGGTAAATGCGCTAATGGGGCTAATGGAGTGTCACTGTGATGGGCAGGGACAAGACTTGCTGGGCAGGGTTGTGTTGCTCATGCTTCCAGAGACTGTACACAGCAGAGTTGGGGACCCAGAAAGCAGGCCTAAAGGGAACACCACCATCTCCTACCATCTACCACACACTCCTTTCATCTGAAGCCCACAGACACAGCTGTGAATGCTGTCCATACTCCCTAACAATCACTCAAGTCCCATCCATGGGCTTCAGCAATATTGTTCCCTGCTTGTCCTTTAATAAACTTCAGCTGTGGGGAGAGTTCTTTCTCCCTTTCTACCTCAATTGTTCCTCAGGTTGGGCTGGTAAATGTTTTGTCATACAGGCTGAGGTGTAAGCAGTGTGAACATCAAACCTCAGTGAGCATCTCTTTATGAAAACTTTGCCTGGAATTCTAAAGAAGAGGAAAGGCCCACAAATATTCCTTAAAGTGTGAAAATTTTCTGTGAAAATATTGTTTAATAATTTCTCTGGATTTTGTGGGGGCTGGGACTCACTGTACAGTCTAGGCTGACCTCAAACTTTTATTCTTCATAACCCAGCCTCCCATTTATTCTTAATTGTTAACAATAATCTTTAAATATACAGACTGAAAAAAGACAAATGGGATAGAAATCAGAAAACATTTTTGGTAAAGGAGTGAAGAAAAGGTTCTGGTCCTGTGAGCCTTCCTCACAAATGCTCACCTGTGCTTGGAAGAAGCCCCAGGCAGCAGTTATAAGCCAATAAAACATATTTACAAAACCAGGCAGTGAACAGAGCTGGTCAGTGGGCTGCAGTTTGCTGGCATCTGAAAGCATCCAGACTTAAGTGGGTGTTAGGTCTCAGGGAGTACATATAACTAGAAAGGAGGTCAACCTGGACTGTAGAAGGATTTCTGGAAGGTACATAAAAGCCAGCATTCCTCAGGAACCTGTGAATGAGCTTTCCATCCCCAGAAGGAGTCCCTCCCTGCAGCTACTCACCCTCCTCATAATCAGAATGATTTGTCCCCCTCCCTGCTCTCTCACACATTTCCTGTCCCCCCCACTCCCTCCCTGCGCATGCTTTCTCTCTCTCTGTCTCTCTCTGTCTCTGTCTCTCTCTCTCTCTCTCACACATACACACACTCCCTCCCTGCACTCTCTCTCTCTCTCTCTCTCTCTCTCTCTCTCTCTCTCTCACACACACACACACACACACACACACACACACACACACTTGCTATTTTCACTGTCCTCTCCAGTTTCTCTAGCCCTGGCCATGTCTAGTCTGCTTTCTTTTCTCTCTGCTCTGGACTCTTCCAGAAGCCTCTCGATATTTCCATTCTCTTATCCACAATAAAAACCATCCCCCTAATGGGGTAGTTATGTTGGCAGTTTCTTTACTATGCATTCTCAGTGAATTTGTTAAATATCTCCACACTCACATACACAGGAATGTACATGACCACACAGAAATAGGTGGAACCTTTAGTTACTGAGAAAAACATTAAAATGATGATTTTGTCTGAGGAAATGCCAAATAGATGCTGGGAAGAGGGCTCAGTGGGAACTTTCCCACAAGCATGGTCACCAGTACCCACATAAAGAGCCAAGCATGTAACTGGGTACCTGAGATCCCAGTGGTGGAGCAGGGAAGAGGGGTGGGCAGAGGCAGCAGGGAATCCCTGGGATTGCTTACCAGCCAGCCAGCCAGGTAGCCAGCCAGTCTTGCCTAAATGGTGAGCTCCAGGTTCAATGAGACTCTGTGTAAAACAAGGGCAGTAGAGCTACAGAAAGAATAGCAGGATGCAAGTGATAAGGGGGGAAGGGGTAAAACAGAAGGTGTGTGCTTAACTGGAGTGGGAAGAGGAAGGACACACAGACAGGAAAGGGGAGAGTAAAATAAGACTCAGAATGTCTAAAAGTGCCACAAGGAACCATTTATTTACCTAAATTACCCACAGTACATTAAAGTCTATGTGTATACATTTATAGTTTAAATGAAGCTATCCCACTTGGTCAGAAAATGCTCTGCTCTAGAGCTGCAGCATGAAAAACCCGCTTCCAAGTTGTTGGGTAGGGAGCCCAAGAGACCCCCAAAACATCACAGGCTCTTGCTGATGCCCTTGGTTACCTCCCAGAGATGGAAGCTGAGTCCTTATCGCTGAAGACACCGTGCCCTTTGAACACAAGACCCAGAGGACATGTTTTTGTGGTACCAGAGGTACCACACAAGCTTCTAGAGGAGGTAAGCAACCAATAAATAGTCCTATCCAGCTGTGACATTTATAAGCCAAAACAATGCCCAGCATGGCACTATAACCCTAAAGGTGCAGTATTAGCACAAATACCTTGGCAATAACCAGCAGCTCTTTAATTAGACTTAAAGTCTATTCAACAGACAGAAAAACATGCCTGGTACTAGAAACCTAGCCAACTTTATGGGACTGGTAAAGTCATAGGTCTCAGAGGAGAATAGAGCTCTTACTCCTCATAAAAGAAACTTCTCTTTGCAATAGATGTGTGCACTATAGAAAGCCACAGCTGGTCAAAATATACAGAACAAGGCATCATGGAGTACCCAGCACCAGTAGATACATCTATGACACAGCTCCTCCAGGGAACTCAAGAGAATACTGCACAACAGAGGCAGAAAGACTGTAAGAGCCAAATGACTAAGAAATCTGCTGTGAGATGTCTCCTAGAAATGATGAGAAGCTTCACCCATGATACCTCAACAAAATGGCTTCCTACCCAAGACCTGAAGAAGTATGATGCCAATAGACATGCTAACAGGGAGGGAGGAAATCTCACAGCCTCTCCCTCTCCCATAGACAAAGAAGTACAGGATTAATGACTACTGTGAGCAGGAGAAATACTCTTTCTAGGGATGGCCACCCCCTCCCGCCAATTGCTTATTCCAATCCCTGAAATCATATAAATACCAGTAGCACTACACAGGCTGAACACACTGCATGCACATGTAATAATAGCAACTGGAGAAAAAAAGCCATGGTTTCAAGAGGGAGTAAAGAGGGAAACATGGGAGGAGTGGGAAAAGAGGAAAGGGGAAAGTAACTAATTATATTTTAATTTAAAAACGTTTTTAAATGTGAAAAACAGGTCTATACACACACATGCACATTCACAAACTCATACACACTCATACACTACACACATACACACACACATTTACAAACTCATATACTCTTACTCTATACATATATAAACACACACATTCACAAACTCACACACACTCTTACACTACACACACACAAACACACAGACATTCACAATCTAATACATATCATACACTATACACACAAAAATAAAATAGAAGGCAAATAGTATCAAAGCATGTCTGAGAAGCAAAGGCTCTTCGCAGACTAAAGGAAAATTGTAGAGAAGTGAGTATCACATAGTTCATACTATGTATTTAATCACACACACATACAAGCAGAACACACACAGACATTCAGATATGCACACAGAACACACACACACACACACACACACACTATACACACATTTCTGGATCCACTCGCTATTAATGGGTGCAATTTCATTTTAGCAACTCTTAATCTCTGCATCAAACCTAACTTGTTGGTTTAAATTTTAGTAAGTAAACCAGTGTAATTTTATTTGACTCTATAGTTGTGCAAAAGCTACAATGGGTTTCTAGTTTTTAAAATATCATTCTAATATCTATAATCTAATACCATCTAATATCTAGTTATTAAAATATCATTCTAATAATGCCTCAGTCAGCTCTGGTAAATGAGGAGCTTTCTCTTTCCAAGAAAAAAAAAATAGGGCTGGATAGATGGCTCAGCTACTAAGAACACTGGGTGTTCCTGCAGAGTACCTGAGTTTGATTCCCAGCACCAACATGGCAGATCATAATCACCTTTAACTCCAGTTCCAGAGGATGTGACACCTTAGTCTGGCCTTTGCAGGTACCAGGTATGCACATGGTATACAATATACATGCAGGCAAATGTTCATATACATAAAATAAAAAAAATACATCTTTTAAAGGAAAAGAAAACTAATGGCCATGTTTGAAAAGCAGAGCTGGGCACATGGTGTTGTGTCTGTGTCAGGAATGACACGGGTATGAATGAAAGAGTATGCGGGGTGAGGGGAGGAGGGTGTGAGGGACACAAGCATCTTGGGAGGGGAAGCTGCTATGGAGATGGCCAGGTATCAGTGTCTGCTGGAGACCATAGGATTTCATGTACTGGATCAATTTTGATTTGTGAATCCCGCACACAGAGGGGGAGAGGAAGATCCCAAACAATTCAATCTCAACTTGATAAGACAGCTGTCAACAAGACATTACAGCTGGGCCTGTCAGTTAACTTCCCGCTGGCAAAGTGAGAGAGGGTTTCAGCCACATGTAGATGGACAGGAAGAGCAAAGGGAACTCAGTATGTGGATCCCGTCTGCTGGTGCATGCCAAAATGGAGGAAAAGATACTGCAGCATCAAAGTACATGATGACACACTCTAAACACTCAGAGGAAGAACAAACCCTGGAGATAATTTATTACAGAAGCCAAAGCCAAATTAAGAAAATGGCCTTGTTACTGTGACACAAGGAGATGTAACTTCTATGTACTATATACTCACAGCACCAGGCCAATACATTAGTGTGACAAACTGGGATCAAAGAACCACAGGGTTTTTAAAAATAAATAAATAAATAAATAAATAAATAAATAAATAAATAAATAAATGATGGAAATAGCACATCATTTCTATCTCAAATGGAATTAATTAGTAAAGAACAAAAGTATCATTCCTGAAAAATCAGTGGTATATAGTATAAGCAAGGCCAAGGACACATCTGTGCAGAGCGAGCTCTTGTCTGGAATTTACAAAGCCTGTAAGGAAAGAGTTGGAGATTAATTAATTAATTGTGTGTCTAGAGCATTAGACAAAGAGTTTTCATAATCTCTACAGCCAAAAGACACACAATAAAAACTCCCAGTGACTTGTGCAGACACTATTCGAATTAAAATGTAAGAATGAGCATTAAGTGCATGAAAATTCTCAACACCATTAGCTATCGGGGAAATTCGAACTGAAACTGTGAGACAGCATTTCATACAGACTAGAGGGCTAACGTCAAAGACTGATTGTGTTAAGCACTTGCAAATGACAAACAACAACCAGATCGCTCAGATGCTGCTAGCAAGAATACAAAACCACAAGAGCACTTTAGACAGGACCTGGCAGATAATGAACCCCAAAACAGATACTTATCATATGATCTAGCAATTCTACCCTTGGGAACTCACCCAAGAGAATCTTAAGTCATGTCTACAAAAAATAAATAAATAAAAAGTCACAAATGTGAACATTACAGCCTAATTTCTGAACTGGCCCCAAAGGGTCAACCATAGGTAGGTGGATGAAATGTGCCTCATTTGTATAAGAATCTTGTCCATGGATTAAAGGCGAAGTTATAGGAGCACCATGCTGAGTTAAAGCCTGGCCACTGGCAGACATGGCAGAGCTAACCTCTGGAGATAGAAATGGGGACAGGGACATGCAGGGAGGACTAGGAGGAGTAGGTGCATAATGAGGGGCTTCCTAGGTGACAGAATGCCCTGTGCTGCCACAGGGCAGTGTCTAATCATGCAGGTGCATGCAGTGGCCAGAGCTCGTTGGATAGTACATTTAAAAGAACACACCAGTACAGCTAACTCACATTGTAGTATAACTGATTAGAAAGATCTAAAGTTTGAATTACATAAAATGCCAAAGCCCCAAGAGCATGGAGGCAGCAATGTCAGCCATCTTTCAAAATTAAAATTTAACATACGATTCCTCCTCAGAAATGCCACATTAGCACTTATCTTAGAAAGAAAAGCAGTGAAGCAGGAAGTGTACATCCAGGGCTGGGTGTGGAGTCCACAGGATAGTCAAGCACTTGGGAGGCAGAGGCAGGAGGATCACAGAAGTTCAAAGTCATTCAGCATCCTTCATCTAGCCTTGACTTGAAGAAAAAGTTAATATCTAGCGAATAGTTGTTCATAAGTAAATACATTTCACAGTCAATAAAAATATGTGAGGACACTTACAAAATGAACTACAAACCTCCCTTTGGAGAAAAAATTTTAAAAAATTATAATAGGGAAATAATTTAAACTTAAGAGATCAAGAATGAAAAATCAGCATAAATGTGTATTCAAAGGATGATTTAAAACAGTGAAATGTGAAACAAGAGCAATTCCTAAATATATGATACACAGCAAAATATACAAGAAAATGCATTTAAGTCCCAAATTGTATTAAATTCTCCACTCCTCTAAGATCAGCACACATATTTGCAATTCCTTCTGCAAAAGAGAAAAGCTAAGTAAGTGAAGGCAGTCTTGGCTCCTCTGAGGCCAGGCTATCAGCAAGCCAAGAAGGAGGAGTAAGGAGGACTTGGGCTGGGCTGGGGCAGCACTCAGCTGGTAGAGTGCTTTGCCTGCCATGCTACGTACATGAGTCCCCGTGTCACAGTGTGCAGCACAGGCATGGAAGCCAACAACTGAGAAGTGGGACCTTAGGAAGCTAAAACATTCCTGTACAGCAAAGGGCACTGCCAAAGCTCTGAAGGCACTGTGCAGAATGGAAAAAAGTCTTTACTAGCTGTACATCTGACAAAGGGTTAAAACATCCACCATTTACAAAGAACTCAAAAACAATCAAACACCAACTGGGAGGTTTGTGCCCAATTTAAAACTGGGGCATGGAATTAAACAGAGTTTAAAAAGAAAAAAAGAAAGAAAGAAAGAAGGAAGGAAGGAAGGAAGGAAGGAAGGAAGGAAGGAAGGAAGGAAGGAAGGAAGGAAGGAAGGAAAGAAGGAAAGAAGGAAAGAAGGAAAGAAGGAAAGAAGGAAAGAAGGAAAGAAGGAAAGAAGAAAGACAAATGACTGAGAAATATTTCAAAATATTTTGAACATCCTTCGCCATCAGAGAAATATAAATTTAAACTACTTTGAGATTACATTCTATGCAACTTATAATAGTTAAGTTTTTTTTTTTTTTTAATGACAACAAATACTGGCTTGGATTTGAGAGAGAGGAACACCTTTTCACTGTTGGTGAGAGAGCAAACTGGTTCCCCCAAGAGCTAGAAATAGATGTAGCGTATGATCCGGGTACATGACTCCTACTGAAGTACTTGATCATCCTTGTTCATTGCCGTTCTATTCATAATAGCCACAAAATGGAGACAGCATAGATGTTCATCAACTGGGGAATGGACAGTGGAAATGTGGTATATTTACACAATGGTCTATTATTTACTAATAAAGAAAAATGAAACCATGCAATCTGCAGGTAAATGGGTAGAGCCATGAATAATCATTGAGTGCAGTGACCGACCTAGAACCACAAACGCTGCTGCATGCTCTCTCTCTTGTGTGGATGCTAGCTATGAACATCCAGATGTGTGTGCTTAAATTAGAGTACCCATAGAAGTTAGAAAACCAATGAGCAGCATGGGGAGGATGTCGAGGGAAAGGGGTAGAATGCAGGCAGTATGAAGGGGAAAGGAGAATGCTGCAAGAGATGTGACGAATGAGGTGAGGCTGTTAGGGCAGGTGGAGAAGGGAGTCCAGGAGGGACGAGAAGCAAAAGTGACTTTTGAAAATGCCACTAAAACCTACTACTGCAGAATTTCCATATATATATATATATATATATATATATATATATATATATATATATATATATATATATATGTGTGTGTGTGTGAATACAATGAGATATGCTCACTCCTGTAAGAGGGCCATAAATATTATAAGAGCAAGCAATCACTTTCTGACTAGATTTAAAGCCTGCTCCACAGGATGGAATCCATCCCTGTACCTTTAACTGGGATAACAACCCATAGGTGGCTAAGGAAGATTCTAGTGCTATTATTCTGCTAAATGGACATAGTAAGAAACTACCTGTTAATGCTTATCTCTGTACCCATAAATTAGTGTATTTGTCAACCCTCATCAGAGAAACTTCTTTCTACAGTGCAGACATTTACAACCCATCAATGTACAGAGAATAAGAGACTGAATGCTCAGCTCTACATGGGACATCTATATCACATCCCTTCCCTCCCTCCAAGACTCAGGTTTATCTTGGAAAAAGTCAGGGACGGGCTGTAAGGGCCAGAGGAAATGAATGTCTGCTGCAGCAAATTGATGTTTGCTGAACAGCATGGTGCAGCTGCACACATGAGCTCACACACCTGACACACATACAACCAAGCCAGCCAGCCTCCCAGCTGCACACATGAACTCACACACCTGACAGTGCCTGCATACAACTAAGCCAGCCAGCCTCCCAGGGGAGGAGCACATGAAGTCCCACCCTGTACTGGCTAGGTTTATGTGTCAACTTGACACAAGCTGAAGTTATCACAGAGAAAGGAGTTTCAGTTGAGAAAATGCCTCCATGAGATCCAGCTGTAAGGCATATTCTCAATTAGTGATCAAGTGGGGGAGGGCTCCTAGTGAGTGGTACCATCTGTGGGTTGGCAGTCTTGGGGTCTATAAGAAAGCAGGCTGAGCAAGCCAGGAGAAGCAAGCCAGTAAGTTACATCCCTCCATGGCCTCTGTATCAGCTCCTGCTCCTTGACCTGCTTGAGTTCCAGTCCTGACTTCCTTTTGTGATGAACAGCAGCATGGAAGTGTAAGCCAAATAAACCCTTTCCTCCCCAACTTGCTTCTTGGTCATGATGTTTGTGCAGGAATAGAAACCCTGACTAAGACACACCCCTAACAGACTCAGTGGGAGGAAAAAGTAGGGGAGGAACTGGACAGAAAGAAGTGATGGGGGATGAATCTGATCAAAATACATGTGTGCATGTATGAAATTCTCCAATAAGTTTTCAAATGGAATATTCATTGGCAAAGGTGTCTCAAACGGACTGTAAAGGAAAGTGTTCATCCCACCCCAAATTTTAAAAAGTAAAAAGAGACTTTATTACAAATATGTCCTGTGTTCATGTATAAATATATAATCTAAAGGTTCTACTTAAAAATAAAAACATTAAGCTTAAGAATCTGGTACATGGGCTGGAGAGATGGCTCAGCAGTTAAGAGCACTGACTGCTCTTCCAGAGGTCCTGAGTTCGATTCCCAGCATCCACATGGTGGCTCACAACCATCTGTAATGGGATCCGATGCCCTCTTCTGGTGTATCTGAAGATAGCTACACTGTACTCATATACATAAAATAAATAAATAAATCTTAAAAAAAAAGAATCTGGTACATATGCAACAAATCTAACCTATGATGAAGTCAATGTCACAAATCAGAACAGATAAAATCAGCAACACTGGAGCACTAAGTAAGTTGAAACAATATGAAAAATACTGTGGGCCATGTGACACAGCTGAGACACACTCAGCTCAGACCCAGCTACTCATTGATCCATTTAACCATCTCCTTGGGAACATAATGCAACTGTATTGATAACAGGAAAACGATCCTGTGATTGAAATATTCACCAATGTGAAGGTCTGTTGGTTACTGATATACTCAGACAATAAGACAATTGTAGTTTTTCAATGTACACTATGAACAAGAAAAGTAGATTATACTGTCACACACTATAAAGACAATTTAGTACCTCTTGATATATATGGCTCTTAAGTACTGGGAATAATGCAACATGTGAGCACTCATTCTTTCCAAAATTATTTCATTTTAGTTTTTGACTTTTTATATATGTTCAAGTTTTTGTGATAAGCATATAGGAGAGGACATTATGTTTTACCTTAGGAATATTAAAAGCAGTAAGGGTAAAAGGTCAAGTAACATATAAAAGCAGACCTATCAGAATTACACCAGACTTCTCGCCAGAGATTATGAAAGCTAGAAGATCCTGGGCAGATGTCATACAGACCCTAAGAAAACACAAATGCTAGCCCAGGCTACTATACTCAGCAAAACTCTCAATTAACATAGATGGAGAAAACAAGATATTCCATGACAAAACAAAATTTACACAATATCTTTCCACAAATCCAGCCCTACAAAGGATAATAGATGGAAAACACTAACACAAAGAGGGAAACTACACCCTAGAAAAAGCAAGAAAATAATCTTCTTTCAATAAATCCAAAAGAAGATAGCTACACAAACATAAAAATAACATAAAAAATAACAGGAAGCAACAATCACTTTTCCTTAATATCTTTTAACATCAATGGACTCAATTCCCCAATAAAAAGCCATAGACTAAGAGACTGGATATGTAAACAGGACCCAGCATTTTACTGCATACAGGAAACACACCTCAGTTACAAAGAGAGACACTACCTCAGAGTAAAAGGCTGGAAAACAATTTTCCAAGCAAATGGTCCCAAGAAACAAACTGGAGTAGCCATTCTAATAATGAATAAAATCCATTTTCAACCAAAAGTTATCAAAAAAGGTAAGGAAGGACACTTTGTGCTGGTCAAATAGAAATATTTAAGGGGTAACTTCAGCAAGTGTTATATGTATCTGATGAATCTCAGTGTAATGGCCTTGGGAAATGCAAAGGAATGGTGCTCTTTGCTCAGAGTGAAGCTAACATGTCACATATGTGTGACAGTGGTAAGGTTCTCAAAACCTACTAAAACAAGTAACATTAAATGTGTGATTTATGAGATTAGGTTGTGTGTTATTTTGACTGTAGTCAACTTTCCTTTGTCATTTCAGAGAAAAAACGAATGGCCTATAAAAGAGTTGATCTGTCAGTAATAATTTCCAATTGCATAATGTTTTTACAAAGTGAATTATTTTAATCATATTTATAATGTGAAAGTATAAGATGATGATAATATTGGCTTCTAAAGTTTTAGCCTAGAAAGTAGCATTTTAATTATTATAGAAATGTCTACAAGTAATTTCATAAATTATTACTTCTGTATTTAACTTTGGCATGTCTCTCATAATTCACCATTGTATATAATACCGTGATAGATATCCCACAGTACATACATATTTTTGTCAACATAAATTCCTAGAAATAAGCTTACTAGATAAAATTTATGCACAATTTAAAAAAAATAGATAAGCTTACCAACCTTATTCATAACTTCAACTCTTCCCATTGATACTCTGTACTCACAAAGACAACTGAGAGTTTACCAACCTTTGGCTAGAGAATATCAATCAGTAAAAAGTTATCAATTTGTCAACAGGAATGTAATTACCATTAGAATGCTTTAAGCAAGAAAATTTAAGTATTTTATGTTTAACAGATTATAGTCTAACCTCAGACAACTAGGTGAAGAAAAAAACTTTCACAATAAGCTGAGATCAAGTTCAAAGATCACTGACAGGTTTTTTGTTGTTGCTCTGGGTATTTTTTTTGTTTGGTTGTTCCTTTTGTTTTTGTTTTTGTTTTGTTTTTGCTAAATCAAATGGACAGTTTTAACCTGAACTCAATAAAGCTACTCTTTGAAGAAAAAAGAAAAAGAAAAAAAAAAAAAGAATAAATACTGTTGCCTGGCATCAGCATGCTGAAGACATCAAATGGACCATGGTAACTCAACAGGCAAGTGCCTCACAACACATCTGGGTGGTATGTTGGCTCTTGCCACCATCCTTCTGACACACCCTGGATTCAGACCTCCAAGTCCAGCAAGCTGGCTAGCCTACATACTACGTCTTATAAAAACAGACAACCACACACAGATACGATGTCCAAACCACACACAGCTCAACTATGTGTTTCCATGACACACTTGCCTGTCCAGGAAGTTTTCAACCAAGACCACCCACTTTTGCTCCACAAACCACCATGTAAGAGTGGAATCATCTATGTACTGATAACTTTGGCTCGGAGAATCTGGAGCCCCATGCCCAGATTCCCCAGTGCCCCTCCCAACCCCTGTGCTTTCTCTGGTAGGGTTTTTGTTCCAACCTCACCAGTAAAGCAGCTCCTTAGAGACTGTAGCATAGTGGACAGCTCCTTGGGTCCTGCTGTGTGCGTCACACTCAAATAAGAAAGAACACATGTACCGTACCTTCTCGAAGTGGTGTGGGCCTGGCAGAATTTTCCCCGCTCATTAAAACAACAAAAGATGCAGCTGCTCGAACTGTAGCCTGCCATGTTGACATGGCAACAGGTGGTTCCTGGCATGGAAAAAGGGCCCTGTTGTTGATGGGGGATCCCATAGTATAAACACATGGCCTGCAGAAGAAAGACAAAGACAGAAAAAGGAAGACTCTTTAAAATGAGTTGCCACTTATCTCTCCACCAAGGCAGGGAGGTCATCTTGAGCTTTCCAAGTAGAAACATTTGAGGCTGTATAGTTGACTCTTTCAAACTATATTGAGCTGAACAAGTCAGGAAGGGCCTGCTATGTCAATAGTTCAGTGATTATTCCTCACAAATGAACCACTTAAATATGTGAAAAGGTGTGTGTGTGTGTGTGTGTGTGTGTGTGTGTGTGTGTGTGTGTGTGTGTTAAGAGAAAAAATTGGATAAGGTTTTAAAAACTATTCTGCAAAGTTATAATTTATGCTCCCCTTAGGCCTTTCTGCCTTCAAAGGAAAAAGGCTTCAGAGACATTCTTACAGACTTTTTGGAAAGTTTTCTGGAAAAGAAAACACGGCTGGAGATCTCTGCGATTATTAATCTTGGAAAAACAAGCGGTGGTCTCAAAGCCAGTGCTGGCAGGCAGACCAGCCCCTTCCTCCCCAGTCATGGAAACCACCTTCTCAGACAGAGCCCTTTTGGGGATCCTTGTGTAGAAGCCAAGAACAGGGCTTGGCACGAATAGGAAGGCAGAGGTCACAAAAACCAGGCTTGTGATGGGAAGGCCACGGGAACATGCTCATTACCAAAGCCAGGTACAAAACCAACAACAGGAGTTAGGACTCAAATGCTATAAGTACTAAACCATCCCAGACCAAGCAGGCTCCCTTTTGACAGCTAAGTCATGGTTGACAGCACTGACAAAGACCTGCAAAATCAGAGGAATCCATTCTCACACCACAGAGAAGGCATGGCACTGACTCCTGGGGAAAATAACTTAGAAAAAGAAAACTATTCTCCTTTAATTAAGGCAAATGTTGATTAATCAGCTTGATTTACAATGTAAATGAACCAGCTACTAGTTCTTGCAGATAAACTGTTTCATTGACATTATTATGATTGAACATTAATCTGTCTGTACAGTGTAGGAAAGAACACACAGGATGATGGTTTTCCTCTTTCATTAAGGCCCAATAAAGAAAAGACAAGCCAGGGTAAGGTCTAGCAAGCATAGATAATACAGAGAACTGTTATACAAAGGATAAAGTGGAGAAACAAAGCAGGGCACAGTGAGGCAATCCATAGACCACAGATAGTCCAGTAGGAGCTGGAACCACAGAGGTGACTCACACTCTAGGTGCCAAAGGGAGGGGGAGGAGCAGAATGCCTAGTTTTACTGATATTCCAATAATCTAACTTGGCCAGAAAACAGCAGGCAGCAGAGCTGCACAAGTGTGGCTCCTTACCACTCAGAGATCTCAGAGCAGGATGTGGGTCTCAGGGCAGACACAAGCTGCAGCACACTCACACGGTACAGGTGTACCCACTCCATGGCTTGACAGGAGGCAGAGAAAGATCAAAGCCAAAGTTCATTACTAACAAACCAGGCATGGCAGCACAGACTTGTAGCTCCACCCCACACTGGGGAGGACAACTGGAACAGGGGGTTCACAGCCAGTGTCAGCTAAACACCAAGTTTGAAGCCAGCCTAAACATACACTATTCCCAGGTGTCCTGACAAATTAGGATAGGATGGGTGGTAGGGTTGTTCTAGCCTTTTACCGGTCATGGGTGAAATGGGGGGTGGGGGGGAATGTAGATCAGTAAGTCTTTGGTTCTGTACGTCAAGCTTTTAGATATGAAATTAAAGGGGGACATTTCTATGTGATGCTCAGAGCATTCCATCAATTTCAATGAGTTCTGAGTCCATTCTCTGGTCCCATTGGATTCCTAATTGACTTAACCTCCCTTTAGCTGTCCAGCCTCAGGCTGTTTCAGACCCTAATGAGGAAGGTTGTTAGTGCTTACTTCTTCCCAGGTGGGCCAGTGATAGCCAAAGATTCCTGTTATTAGCTCAAATTGCTCATCCAAGTGGGGTCAAGAGAGAGTCAGCTCAGAAAATTCTACCTATTGGGTGTGGGTTTACTCCTTAAAAATCCCTCTTAGAGGAAGGTTGCATGTAGGAAAGTAATTAGCATGGAAAGGAACCCACTCCCACTACCAACTGGCAGGTCACAATCCTGCTTCCAGATCACTAGCAGACGCCCAAGAACAAGGCTTCCTTTCCTACCAAAGCAGAATGGACCCTGAAGCTCTTCTTGTTCAGGAGCCTGAAAGCATCCTTCAGAGCTGTGTGCACCTCTGGAGTTCACCCACTTGTGACTTCACGCCCTTGTCTGGAACATTTCTAAGATTGCATCTGCCTCGTATCCTGATGTGGTGGTGGTGACCAACATGCACAGAACAAGTCAAATGTCTGTGCTCTTGGCACAACTGACTACTGTAATTCTGGTGTGACTTTGACAGTCTTCTATCCTCAGTGGCTGGCTGGCTAGGCCCCAAGGCATTCTCTATCAGCCTCCATACAGTTCCTTTAAAACAATCAGGTTTGAGATGAAGGCACATCTAAGAAATAATATGAAGGCAGAATTGGGGGGATTGCTCTTTTATTTTCATTTTGTATGCATATTTGTAAGCAAAGGTGTGTGTGTGTGTGTGTGTGTGTGTGTGTGTGTGTGTGTGTGTATGTGTGTGTGTAGACTCAGAAGGCATCTCCATCTTACAAGCAGTATCTCTCAGTGACCTGGAGCTCATCACACAGAGTAGGTGGCTGACCAGTGAGGTCATCTCCCTTGTCTAAATGCTGGGATTACAAGTGTGCACCACTATGCCTGGTATTTAACATAGATTCTGAAGTCTGAGTTCAGGGCCTCCTGGAACCTGAGCCATCTTCCAGTCCAGAATAAGGATTAACTGAGGAATGTGTTGAGGACAGGGGAGGAAAGAGCTCTCAGAGACAAGAACAGCTGAGCTGCCTCACTCCAGGAGCTCCACCTCCTGCTACCATTCATAGCTACCTCCCAACAGTACTAAAGTTGTCCTCTGACCAACCACAGAAGTCATACCCTATCACTTCTGAGATTTGTTTTTGAGACTGGGTCTCCCTAGCTAGCCCCCACTACATAAACCAGGCTGGTGAACTTCCAGCAATCCTCCAGCCTCTGCTTCCCATAATGAGTTAGAGCTGTGAGCCATGACATTCAGCTTAAGGTTTTTTTTTCCCTCCATCCTGATCATTTACTGGAGGCAGGGGGTGGGGGTGGGGAATGACAACCCAGTGGCTGGGTCATGAGAACATCAGTCAGCTAGCAAATGACCCCACTTGAGGAGCAGAAGCTTCTAGCCAACTGCCAATCAGAAGTTGTGTATGCAAAGACCATGTAGGAGAATTCAGAAGGCTTTCCACCTACAGTCAAGCCCAGCTCACAGCTTGACTGCAACCTTGTAGGAGATTCAGGGCCACAGCTAGCCTCTTATGCTTCTCCTGGATGCCTGGCCCTCAGAAATTGGGAGATAACATGTGTCCGATGTTTAAAATGTTCAGTGTTTTTGATCTGTCCATTACACAGCTATAGATGACTGAGTGCACTTCCCAAAGGTTTGGGCTCAAGAAGAAGATATGGAAACCCTGGGAGTAAGAACAAAGACCCCCAAGGAGCATAGTCTGTCTACTGTGCTTATTAAGGACTTTGCTCATGACATGGCAACTGCCAGGCTGATGGACCAAGAAGCTGTGTTTTTGTAATTCAACAAGAGGGCTAAGGGTCTAAAAAGAGAACTAAGGAATTCTAGGGCCAGACTTTAATGGTACACCCTTATAATCCTAGGACTTGGGATGTGAAAGGAGGGTCAGAAGTTCAAAGTTTTCTTCAGCTTCATAGCTTGGAGATGAATCTCAGAGTTCCAACAAAATAGGAGAGAAACTCTTCCATTCACTGGATTCCCAAATACCATGTTGTGCCTTCACTACTTCTAGACATTGTGTTCTATAGTCTGGCCAGGCCCCTACCACTCACCTCCTCCCAATACCCTCAGTATTCTATTATTTTTACCTTCCTTTTTTTTTTTTTAAGAGGGTGAGCCAGAGTGTCAGTCTGTAGCCCAGGATAGCCTTAAAATCACAGCAATTCTCTTGCATCATCCTCCCAAAGGCTAGATTACAGGTAGGAGTACACCCAGTCCCCACTCTCTTCTTATTTCTGTTTGTGTGCACCTGTCTCTCTCTCTCTCTCTCTCTCTCTCTCTCTCTCTCTCTCTCTCTCTCTCTCTCTGTGTGTGTGTGTGTGTGTGTGTGCATGAGCATGGTGGTACCTTTTCTCAGGAGCTCTCTACCTTATCCTTTTGAAACAGGGATGCTGTTTCACCTCCCCAGTACTGGGCTTCTGCTGAACATATTATATGGGAGCTGGGGATTCAAACTCCTCATGCTTGTACGGCAAGCACTCTATTGAAGGGTGGGTCCCCAGTGTCCCCTTCCCTCCTTCTTCCTTACATACTTGGCATACCTGTTCTATAAGCCTAAGGTGTTTTCATTCTGACATTCTACTTGCTATCTAGAGCTGTAACTCCAAAGATGCACATCAAGTCATCAACCCGAAAATCAGATCCAAAAATACGAAGCCTCAACAATCTGGGTTTTGTTTTTTTGTTTTCTGGAAAGTTTTCACAGAGTCTCCACGAACACTGGAGAGTCCCAGGCACAACTTCCATCTTGTTTTTTTGTTTGGTTTTTGAGACAAGTTCTCACTGTGTAGCCCAGACTGGCCTCAGAATATGTGTCAATCCTTCTGTCTTGGCACCTCAGGACTAGAATTACAAGCATGAACCACCACTGCCAGTTAGTAATTCTTGAAGCTGCTCACTTTCTTTGTGCACCCCCCACACACACCTATCCCTCCCTTGGCTTCCTTTCTCAGCTGCAGGTTCACTCTTCCCTTCCCATCATGCCCAAACTAAGAGCTAGACTTAAAACTAAAGGCCTTTGATCTTTTACAGCATGGTGTCCTTATGCATATCTCACAGCATAATGCAAATACAAATAAAAAACAATTTAAAGTTGGGCAACTGTATTTCCAGAAATTAAAGCTCTATCCTTAGGTCAATGCTCTGATGAAACATAGGTGTCTGCCAGCAGAGAGAAGGTATGTAGAAATGAATGCATAGTCATGCAGTTGTAATCCCTACAATAACTCATGAATAAAGATGGTTCCTACCCAATGAAGGCCAGGTCCCTGCTCCACCAACCCTTCACTGGGAGGAGGAAAATCAGTATGTGTTTATAGACAGGCTACAAAGTATCTGGATATGTAATCACAGAAATAAATGGATCTGTGTTTACTGGACAGGCACAGCCTTGTACCTCACCTTTGCTGACATGCTTACAGGATGGATGTACAGGTGTCAGCCCAGGTTTCTCCAATGCTTATAATTCTAGCACACAAAGAAAAGCATTCTCTCCCTGAGGCTCATCTCAACTGCCTTGGGCAGCCAACCCTCCTGGGAGATCCCTGGGAGCTCAGGCAGGCTGCAGAGTCGCGGAAATGAGACAAAAATGAAAATCGGTGGCAGAGAGGGTGAGATGTGTTGAAAGGCAGGTCCATGGCTTCATATCTGAGGAAGAATCTGTCAGAATAGTTACCTAGAGTCTTGGTTAAGGAGCTCTGTTTTCATGGAGTAGGCAAACAGAGCTGAGCAACTAACTCCAATGTGTTTCCTTTTCACCTTAAAGAACCATCTTAATGGAGTATTTTCAGGAAACTGCTCCAAACCATGTACTGTCTTTCTCTGCTGACTACTATGCAGAACAGCCTTCTCAGGAAAGAAGGGGGCAATTTCTGGTTTTGAAAGGCTCCGAGTTCACCCCTTTCCATCACGGTAGTCTTTGTCACAGGCTTTGATCAGCAACCAGCAACTTGAGAGCTGTCTATGTAAGTGGGAGACAGTGGGCAGCCCGAAAGGCCAAATCTGCTGTGTGGCTTCATGGGGCTTTTCCAAAATGGGGCAAATGGCTGGCTAGGGATCACAAAAGCTGGTCTAGGGGTTACAAACACAGTTCAGCAGTTGCAAACACAGTTTAGCCAGAACTATCTAGAAGCTTCCATGGGTTGCAAAGTATCCAGGCCTCCAATTTATTTCCATCTATTATTTTTACTTAATATTTTTACAAGTTTGTGTTTTTAAGAAAACTGTGATACAGTCTCCACTACAGTAAGCAAACTTCCTGCTTTCTTATGCCACACACAGAGATCCAACATTTCTAGTAGAGGAAGTTCCCCTCCGTTCCTCTCTTAGTCCATTTCATGACATCTTTACCAAACCCAGAACTCATCAATATCATCTAGACAGCAAGTCTAAAGACACCATTGTTTTGAAATGGACAAGACTTATTCAAGAGAAGTATTTTTCATGTAGAAGAGACAAGTTCCCTGTAAGGGCAAAGAAAGGCTTTGGCACTTGGGAGCTCCTCCTGATGTCAGGCGGGAAGGTGGAAATCCTTTCATGGAATCTTCTCACATTACACATAAAGAAATTAGGCTTTGGTTGTAAATGACTTCACCACAGTTGCCTGGCTTGGTAGCATGTCTGCAACCAGTACTCAGAAGCATCTGGGTTCTTTCCCTCCAATTTTACAACAGACTACACCCATCCTCAGTTACACAGGCCACTGTTTTCTGTTATTTTTTTGTTGACACTAGATTCTTTTCTTTTCTTTTCTTTTCCTTTCTTTTCTTTAATGATTTTAGCCATTGAAGGTGCACAGCTTCAATCCCAGCACTTGGGAGGTCAGCCTGGTCTGCCAGGACAGCCAGAGCTATGTAGAGAGACTGTCTCAAACACAGACAAAGGTTTGTATTTTAAATTTTGAGACAGAATCACCTCCCAGTGACTCTGGTTAGCCTTGAACTTACAAAGACCAGTCTGCCTCTGCCTTCCCTGTGCTGGGATTACAGGTGTGCACCGCGCCTGACAAGATGTTCTCTTAAGAACTGAAACCTCAAACTATAAAGCTTCTGTGGGAGCAAAGGATATTACCAGCCCAGTGAAGAGGGAGTCTAGAGAGTGAGAAAATATTAGCTACCCATCTGACAGAGGGTGCCTATAACATACAAAGAGTTAAAACAAACAAATAAAAAACAATGGCTAAGAAATATTTTTTACATATTAGCCACCAGAGAAATGCAAATTTAAACTACTTTGAAGTTTCATCTTACCCCAGTCAGAAAAAAATGAAAAGAGAGAGAGAGACAAGAGAGAGAGAGAAGAAGAGAGAGAGTCAACAAATGTTTGTGTGAGTGTGGGAAAGGGAACACTTATTCATTGCTAGCAGAAATGTAAACACAGTGGAGGTTCCTCAAAGAGCTAGAAATAATCTACCATATGATTGAGCTATAACTGTCCTGGGCATATTCCAAATGACTACATCCTACAAGAGAGATACCTGCTCATCACTGTTCATTGCTACTCTAATCACAATAGCCAAGAAACAGAAACAACCTAAGTCCAGCCATAGATGAGTGGATAATGAAAATGTGGTTCACTTATATAAAATGGAATATTATTCAACTGTAAAGAAATGATGAGATTTTCAGGAAATGGATAGAGCTGGAAATAATCTTTCAGAGGTAACCCAGACACAGAAAGACAAGATCCACATGATGTCTTATATGTGGATACTAGACTTGACTCTTAGGTATGTTTAAACTGGAATACTCATAGAGATCAGGGAGCTAGTAAGGGTCCATGGGGACGAATTGTTTCAAGGAAAAGAAGTCAGAATGCAGGTCATATGAAGGGATAAGGAGAATGGAATGGGGAGGGTTAAATGGTACAGGGATGGGAAGAAGGAAGAGAAGGGAATACTGGGTGGGAAAGCTAAGACTAACTAACAGCCTTTGACAGCATTATATGGAAGCCTGTTGCTGCAGAAGCTTACTAAAATACATACGTACATACATACATACATACATACATACATACATACATACATACATAAAAGAAAGTTTAAATGGAATTACTCTAAAACAAGGAAACAATGTCTCTCCTCAAGTCATTACAGATTATCATAAAAAGCCCACTACTCATATGGGTTACCTCTCTTTGAGTTGTTGGTCAGTGGGATCCCATGGATCCTATTGTCATTGTCCTGGATACCCTCCAGAATTTGATGGTAAGATACCACATACTTGAGTCACAGGACAAAAGGATCAAGATGGAATCACTTGGAAGTTTCATTACTAATAGCTGGCTCTCTCAGTGCTAAGGTTTTATGTATACTATTTGGAACAAATCAGAATCAACAATCTTATACAGCTATGAAGCCTGTGAGCTACAATGACTAGCTTGGCTCAATATGCCCACTGACATGATAGCATCATGGATGTTATGGGAGCAATCAACCAATTTCTGACTGGACTTGAAGTCTGTTCCACAAGATGGAATCTATGCCTGGTATTGTTAACTAAGCCCAAGACCCATATCTGGATGTCATGGGTTCTAAGGGAGAACCTAGTACTACAATTCTGCTAAATGGACATAGTAGTAAACTGCTCCCAAACTCTTATCTTTATTATACCTATAGTGCACCTCTCAACCTCAATGGAGAAGCTTTCTTTTAAAGGACGTGGTAACCAATACAGACTTACAACTGGTCAGTGTTCAGAGAATCAGATATTTTGGGATGCTCAGATCTAAACAAGACATCTATGTCACACCCCCTGAGCTCAGGGATCATGATAGAATGATGGAATCAGAAAAAGTCAAGAGACAGTGGGCATTTGCAGTAAAACAGGGCTGCTGCACACATCAACTCTCAGCGGCTACGGCTGCATATGTAATATCTGTATAGAATCCCTTGAGGCTCAGGGATCTTATGCAGAAGAGGGGGCAGAAAGGTTGTAAGAGCCAGAGATGACACAACGGAAGACTCTAACAAAATAGTATCTTCCAGATATAGCACATGTGCATACAAACTCAGAAAGACTGTAGCAGCATGCACAAGAACTGCACAGGTTCAAGACAGACAGCTTGCATCACTGAGAGGGGAAAATGGACATGGGGTCCTACCCCTAACCAAGAAGCTATCTGTACCTGATACCCACTGGCAAAGGGAAAATCAACTTTCCAATGGAGTGCCACTGAGTGTATATCAACCACACTCCAGGACAAGCCCCAAGCCAAGGAGTAGTTAGTTGGCCAACACAAAATTAACTCAATGATGTTTTTGTGAACTTTTTGCTTCATTTAGCTTTGTTTTGGCATTTTCTTCTTATTGGTCTTTTGCCTGCTCGATTATGGTTTTGTTTTGTTTTGTTTTGTTTTGTTTTGTTTGAAAGAGAGAAAGAACATAAAGTTAGGTGGGTAGAGAGGTAGGGAGGATCTGGGATGAGTTGAGAGGGAAAAATCAAAATATAGTATATGGATAGTCTTAATTGTACAAGAACTGTATAAAATAAATTTCCATTGTTGGGGGAGGAGCTCATGAAGTTCCACCTCTATCTGTGGAGCCATTGGCAACAGAAGGCTGCTGGAGGTCAGAGAGTAAACTATCAAGAATGGAGCTCCTGAGAGAGGTTGCCCATGCTCCAGTGGATGGCCCCACGAGCACATACGATAGGCAGAGTAAGAAAAGGAGGGAGAGGCAGGGGGAAGAGGAAGAGAAGGGAAGAGGGACAAGCAGGAAGGGAGAGAGGGAGGGAAGGAAAGAGAGGAAGAGAGGGAAAGAGACGGAGGAAGAGGGAGTAAGAACACATGACACAGGGAGGGAAGGTGGTAGAGAGGGATAAGGGAGGAACTGGAGGGGAAGGAGTGAAAGTTAGATCCAAGTACACTATATGCATGTATGAATATTAAATAAAAACACTTAAACAGAAATCTGAGCTCTTCCACTCATTCTCTTTAAAGCCTCCTTGTGTAGTGAGCTATAACGCAGTAAAGTTAATTCAGTGGGGAAGCAGTATGTCTGTCTAACATCTGGCTTTGATGTTAATCAAATACGAGTAGTGTGCCCAGCAATTGAATGAATATGCCAGAAAAATTAGTACTTACCAGCTTTGCCCTGGCCTTTTGTAAACAAAGAAACATCACAAATGCTGTTGAGAAGTTTAAAGTTTAATACTTATTTTTCCCAGGTTATTTATTTCCCTAAATTATAGTTTTGAATTAAAGTTTCTGCATTGAACTCAAGATCTCCTCCACTCAACTCTCATTTGGTGACATCATCAGCTAATAACCCAGACTTCCTGGAGCAGCTGGCTGCTTTCCCAAATACCATCATGATCATCAGGGGAAAGGGAGGCTTACTAGAAGAGATGCCTTAGTTTTAAATAACTTTTCCTTTAGTGGAATGGAAAAACCTTAAGAAATGCAAGGAAAATGAAGAAAAGCACATGTTCTTCAAATAGAGTTCCACTTTTATAGTTTCTTAGGTATCCTGAGGACCCAAAATGAAAACCATATTAAGTCCCCATTCTCTCCAGCTTTAAAGGGCCACCTTTACACATTCTCGGTCCATTCTTGCTCTCAGCAAGTAACTTTGAAAGGCATACACACACAGCACATAAAGTAAACATCAATCTAAGAAGTGTGCCACTGGATTGTTACATAAAGATTCCCTCTATCAGTCATTCTGAAATGTCACCTGCAATCTAGTATCCCAGGATTCAAGCAAGAGAGGACATTAGGTTCAAGGACTGGCACGAGCCCTGAGTGGCTAAGACCGACAGCTGGGTGTTCTACTTTCAGCAACTCTCATTTAGAACTAGAATAATAGTGGACAAGCTAGTGACAACTTCCAAAAAGAATAAAAGGTAGTTTTATTCTTCAGAAAACAAAGTCACTTAGTAAAAGTGGTAGGGCAATCTTACCGGGTGGGGAGTTCAGGGGCTTCAGGGCCCAGGGAAGGCGGCCTCTTCTGAAGTCTGCAGCTATATTTTAAGTCGTCTTAATTTTAAACAGTTTAGGTGTTAAGTTCATTTAAAAATAAAGAGTTCCTCTGCACTCCCCAGCTCCTTTCCCTTTTACAGTCACTGTGTCTGTCACACTTAGTATAACATGGCAGGCTTCACTTACATTCCCTAAATATTCCTTTTATTTTGGAAATTCTCTTTTGTTGTTGTTGAAACAGGGTTTTGCTAAACAGTCCAGGCTGGTCTCCAACTCAAAATCCTACCTCATGCTCTTTAGAAGTGATTACAAGATCACATATGTGAGTGAGTGCATACAAGTTACCATACGACATTTTGTTTGAGAAGAAGTCTCTCTATGTAGCATAGTCAGGCATCAAAACTTGTGATGCTCCTCAGCCTTGATCCTACTGCCTCGGCCTCCAGAGTGCTGGAATTATAGGTGTGTGCCACCATGCCCTGCCTGTAGCACTTTTAATTTTCAAAACTTCTTAGGCTCTTCTTGACTGACAGCTGCTTAGACTTTGTTCCTGCTGACCCTGTAGCTTTGACACATAACAAAGGGATTGTGTCATTTTGTCATCAGTTCTTCCCCAGAGGGCAATCTCTCCCATGACTTACCTTTGCTGACTGTGACTCTGGTCATCTTGCCGAGACTACTCAGATTACTCGAATGTAAGTTAGGCACACCCCCTCATACTATATGCTTTGAAAGGAAGCCATTCTGTGTGTTCACTAGCACCTAGAAACCTATAGCCACTTCTGCATGCAATCACCCATAGCTTACCAAGCTAACTGTTCACAGTATAGCTCTAAGTCAGAACACACCAGTGCAGGGTCTGGCTCATCTGTAACTTGACACATCAGATTTGCAAGTCCTGATGTCCATTCACTTGGTCACTTGCTCCCAGTATGCACACAGAGCAGGACTGGAACTGTCAGCCTGCTCGTCCCAGGAAACAACTATATCCTTCACCACAGTACTCATGCACAGTTCCTCTTATCTATAGTCTCAGGGACTCCTCAGTACTCATGCACAGTTCCTCTTATCTATAGTCTCAGGGACTCCACAGTACTCATCATGCACAGTTCCTCTTATCCATAGTCTCAGGGACTCCATAGTACTCTTGCACAGTTCCGTTTATCCATAGTCTCAGGGACTTGCCTCTTCTCTGGGGTCAAGCACTGTTGCAGCATTATACAGGGTTCTGCTCTGATCCCTAGTGCTGAGAAAGAAAAGCAAAAGCAGGGGCTAGGGAGATGGCTAAGAGAGCAAAGTATCTGCTGTTCATAGATAAGGAACTGACTATGGCTCCCCAGCACCCACATAAATTCAGACCAGGGGATCCCCAGGGCAACCTGCCTAGACTAGATGAATCAGTGAAGACCATGTTCAAGGAGGATATCCTGTGTTAGCACGTAAAGCAGACAGAGATTGAGAAAGGCACCACACAAAATCAGCTGTTGGCCACAACATGTGAACATGCATGTGAACATGCTTGCCCAGCACAAACACAGACATGTTAAAAAAGAAAAACAGAAACAAAGTTAGCTGGGGCAACACCTTTCCCACACTCCCCAGGAAGGTTGTTTCACAGTCTTGCCACACTTCACTTTTCATCCTGGGAAGGTCTGCTCTGCAAAACGATATTGGCTTCATTTACTTACTTACTTACTTACTTACTAACTAACTAACTAACTAACTAACTAACTAACTAACTACCTACCTACCTACCTACCTACCTACCAAACTCAGGAGTCAATACAAGCCACTGATGGACGCTGGGCATGGCCTCTCCAGAAACACCTGATACTCAGCCCTGTTTGTGAAGGAGAATAGAATTTATCCTGTGCTGCTGTTCACACCATTATATTAAAGTCCGCATCACTTAGGAAATATATTTTGTCCCTAAAACTAAAGTCTCAGGCAACTGAAATTTCTTAGTTTCTAAATAGTCAACTGGACACACTTAGGCCTATTTATGTAACTTATTTGAATCTGGACCTCACTTTGTAGCCCAATCTGGCCTTGAACTGTTGATAATCCTCCTGTCTCCATGAGTAGTGTCTTGACTGTAATTGGTATTACATACACACCCAAAAGGAAAGTCAGAGAAAGAGCAGCTCTCTGGAGTTTCCTTCTGAAACAATACCTCGTATCTTCTGAGGATTCCATGAAAACACAAACTAAAACATGGTGTAAAAGCTTCTGTCACAACCATGTGTTTTACTGAATCATGCCAAATGGAGACACCAAGAATAAATTCTTATATTGATCTTTCTCTAGGGAAACCAGGACTTCTACATGCAGTAGATTCAAGACTGTCTTTGTGTTTAGCACTTAGTAGCTTCAAACATGGCCTTTTACCCTACCTTGACTTCCAACTGTCAACAGCTCCTTCCTGCCACAATTTTAGTTCAAAGGTAAATCATCTAGGAGTATAAAAACTATAAATTCCTACTCAAATATTCAATAGCATTATATGACTAATCTTGATGAAAATGTTCAGTAACTCAAAACATTTTGAAGCTGCAATAAGAACACCTGTTCCTTCACAGTCTCCAGAGAATGCCCAGTAAGGTATACTATGAAATCGTTTTGCCTTTGTACTCATGAAATGCTGTACCAGTCCTGCAACTTCTCAAATGCTTCCTCAAACTCTAGCAGGAATAAGGCAGGAAGTAAACTCCCTCTGAGAGGTTTAGAAAGCAGAGCAAGAGAAAAGATTCCAGGCAATGGACAGGCTAATTAGAGCTCAATGTCAACATGGCATTTAAAAGGTAAATCTAAAAGGATGTGAGGAGGAGTGTGTGGAAGAAATGTAAGCAATTGCCAGAGATCACCACTTCCATCAAGGAGTTCTAAGAGAATGTTCTTAACAGCAGCTAACAGATGAACAGCCCTTCATCTACCTCTTCAATGATTCACCATGCTGACTTGTATTAAAGAAATAGGTCAAATAGTGAGGAACCAACAAAGTTTGATTCAGAAATTCTCTTATTCTAAAAAGTCTGGATGACTGAAAAACGTCAACAAGACAAGGCTAAGGGGCTGCCTATGTCAGGCCCAAATCCCCTCACACTAAGAACTGGGCATCTTCCTGGTACCAGAGACCAAGAGCTACCTCCCAAGAAAGCAGTAGGCAGCGTCCGCAGGGCGGACTGCTTTACTCCTCAGAGGCAGCTCTCTTGTTCGTTGGAAGGTTCACATCAAATGACAACTGGTCAAGCCCAGGGACACATAGTTAGAAGACAGTTACAGTGAGGCCATCACATGGCATGGCTGGCCTAGCTTCATACCCACCCTACCTCACAGCAGTGGGGTCCGGAGGGTATTTTGAGAAAGTTCTGGCTCACTTCCATCAGCAGCTCTAGAAGTCTCCACCAGTGATATCAAACAACAGCCAGGCTTAGCATTTCAGTACCAAGTTGGCATTTCAAGCTCCTAACTCAGAAATGCTAGAGCTAAATCAAGGATTCTCTCCATCCTAACTTACAGGAGGTGATCTTATCAACAGTTGAGCATGCTTGGGGATTTACCTGCTGTATGTCTGAGCAAGGCTAAAGAACAAGCAGAATCATCCCCACAAACTCGGTCTCTCCTTAGAGAGCATCCCTGACATGATGCAATTAGGGGCAGAGAAGCATTTGGATAACCTACCTGCCATTTTGGTCTGAGGTCCAAGCCACTGACTGCCCCTCTGGTTTAGTTTTATACCATATTCTGATGGCATGAGGAAAGTCAGCAGCCGTCGGAGCCCCCATCTTCCTGATCTGTAAGCTCCAATTGTCAGAGTCAAACAAGAGCTCCCCACAGCCAGGAGCCTGGCTGCAGCGAGTGTAGCAGTCTAACTGCTCCCTCCAAGCATCTGCAGGCAGAGCTACAAGGTCTCGGACAATCTCACGCCTGAGCTGCTCAGGAGTAGCTGCGAGCTTTGGAGCTTTTGTAAATTTTTCAAGGCCTGGCACAGCAGCCACATCCACCTCCTCTACTTTTAGCACAGATAAATCACAGCAGTCCAACACTAGCAAGAAATCCTCTTTCCCATGATTCCCTGTGTCACAGCAGTACTTTGAGCTAGAGATCTCAGAATCATGTTCTTGGTTGTCATGGTTACCATCGTTATCAAAGGCATCTTGATCATCTTTACCACAGACTGCAAATTCTCTATGTCCCATCTTAGGTGAGAAGGCACTTGAATCCATCTCAGGAACATGGCAGGGTTCAGCTGTCCTAAATATGTAGGCTTCCTCTGACTCCATCTGGAAGGTATCCTGGGTGGAACTCGACTGTTTTTTAAATCTATTTCCATCTCCAAAGAAAAGCACTATGTTGCCCTCAATGACTCGACTTCCAAAGTCCACATCCAAATCCAGTATGTAGTGCTTCACAAGCATGTGGCTGGTGTTGGCCATGAGAGGCAGATCATCCCGGGAAGGGTCCAGTTTTATGTCCATGGTGTAATCTGCAGTTGATAGCTTTGCTGAATCTCAGCTAGGGCTTCTTATCTCCTCTAGTAGCTCAGAATCACGAATGACTGGCTTACCAAATAAGAAGCACCCACTGGCACACGTTATCTTTCCACAACTTTCAATTCCCTGGCAAAAAAAAAAAAAAAAAGTATGGTTAGATAAAATTACAAATAGGACTCTCAATGTCTCTGCAGTTGCAGATCCTGCAGGTTGGTACCTTACCTAGCAATCCCCAAGGTGGCAGCTGCTCAGGGAAGAAGGAAGGCTCATCTTTCTGACTGACAGGAGAGAAGCCACATTACCGACTTCTAAGCTGCTAAGGGACACAATCTTTGTTTCAGAAAAGAGCAACTCTTATGCAAAACTACAACTATTTCTGCCTCTTGTTTTAAAAGATATTAAATGTATCACTTCTAATTTTGTGCATCAAAACCTAAGTGATTGTTTTTCTACTGTGATTCTAAGTAACAAGTGTGAATGAGGGCTGAATGGCTTCATACATTGTATTCTTTGAGAGTAATAATTTAATCCACACAATATAACTCCAGGGATTAATGCACTTTTCACATTAGGACTACTCTCCTATCAGCACTTCCAGTAAATTACAGGAAAATGAGCCAATTTACCAGGAGTGCATTCTAAGTATTCCTTTGAGATTGCTCATGGAGACTTTTCAAATTTATAGTTAAATACTCAAGGTATACATTACAACTTAATAGCTGAAAATCCATTAGCATTCTGGGTAATAGCTTTCTTGTGGCAAACAAAAGGTCTTATTTGGAAAAAAAAAGTATTTAAATATCTATAAAAGGAAGGAGAGAGATTAAAATGTAGAAGCAGATGTTGCAATACAATGTACAAGTTCTTCAGAAAAGATCTGAATCAAAATGTATTCCGACATGATAACAATCCAGCTAAAGGGAGAATTATCTGAACCATTTCAGTCCCTGACATACACCTGATTTCTTTTAGCATATGCTGCTTTTCTTTTACTGAAAGAAAAACAAATATCAGGGGAAAGAAATAAAACCTGATGATGATAGAGGAACGTATTTAAATTTTTGTATTTTAAGACTCTACCTAGAGATACTTCTTTGTCAACCATAATTTGCTTGACTTTAAGTAAATTGAGCACTGTCCCCCATTTCTACTTTGCACCTCACTTTCCAAGTTTATATGCCCCTACTAGACCTTATTAAGGCATCTCCTGCTAGCATCTCCTCCCAACAACCAACTACCTTGCCCCTAGTGATTTCCCATCAAAATCTCTTCTAACCTTAGGAAGTGTGGCCTCCTATGGGATAGCAGTGCTCAAGGGAGACCTGCTTGCCTTTGGAGCCGGCATGTCCCTGGCTCCTCCCCTCCTTCTGAATAGCCTTACTTTCAGAGCTACTTCTGTCTGGCTCCTACCTCTCATGCCCAATTTGTCAAATCTTGTTCTCCCTCCAAACCTCAGTTCAAATGCCTCAAAATCCTTCCTGGATCCCCCCTTCTAACTAACCAAAATATTTGGTAATTACTTTATTTTGGAGTTTACTTTGCTTTCAGACAAACTAGCCTCACATTTGCAGTAATTCTCCTGCCTCTGCCTCCTGGTGTGGGTCACCAGGCTTGGCTTGGTAGTAAATTTAAATACAACAGGAACAGAAAAAAATCAAGATACAAAGAGCAGTTTGGAATTTCTGGAGAAGCTGGTATTTGTCTGTCTTGGTACCAGACAAGGCAGTGTGTGAAAAGGTAAGTGAGGGTCTGTTGGTGTCTGCACAATCTCCACTGAACTATCTACAAATAATAAACTGTGATATCAACAGCATCTACTAATGGGCAATCACTGTGAGACGTTCATTCTGCCGGTGTCTGGAGCAGTTAACATATACTACATATACTATTTTGTTGACTGGGAGTTTTTGTTTGTTTGTTTTTGTTTTTTGCTTTTGAGGTAGGGTCTCATAAATACTGTAGCCAATTTAGAACTTGCTATGTAGTCCAGACTGGCCTTAAACTCCCAGCAACCTCCTGCCTCTGTCTCCTGAGTGGGGGAGTCATAGGAATAAACCATCATGTCATTGTATGCTTAGGCTTAAAAAAAAAATCTTGGAACACGTACAGACACACAGAGACATATGTGCATGCGCAGTTGAGGGTGGGGTGTAGAGGGAGAAAGAGAGAAGCAGGGAGGAAGACAGACAGAGAGAAAGAACAAACAGTGTCTAAACTATAACACCTGAAGAGACAGTTTAGCATTTATTCACACAAAGACCAAGCTACTCATTAGCTGACTCCCATGGGGGTCATTTATTTCTGAGAATGTATATAATTTAAGAGTAAACTATGTCCTACAGAGCCATTCTCAGCTCTTGTGTCGATGATATGATATGGTATAAGGCACTACCTTAGAGCCTCATCCTGTCAGGCTGGCTATCAAAACCATCACTATCAACCGCAGTAGGTAGCTGTGTATTTGTCACTGGACTGACAAGCTTTGGTTTTCTTCAGCAGTCTCCAGGACTGGCCACATGGAAAGCATACTAAGTCTTGCCTCTAAGCTCGCTACTTCTCCACTGGATGCTCAGTCCCAGCTCATTTTAAGCCCCTGAGATGCTCATGAATCTTTGAAATGCAAAGAACCTCTAGGTCTTTGTAATTCATGCCTCTTCCTAAGGCAGAGGGAACAAGATTCTCAATAAAGGGACCACTGTCTCTTTGAACTCCAACTTTTGGGAACTTTTGTACAAAAATTCTGATCATACAGAGAGTTACAGTGGATATTAAGCTATCTGTATTATTATTGGTTAAAGTTAAACTGGGAGTGTGGCTTACTGAAGGAGTCAAAGGAAAATGAATTCCAAATAAAATGTACCCATATGGCCATGGGTCAATGTTGAAACAGGTCAGAGCTCCCAGAAGTGGTGGTCACTTTGTCTGGGATGCATGACTAGAAGATCAGAGAATGCTCTGTTGCCAGAAGTGCTCCTCCAAAGCAAAAGGGAACTGAGCAAAGCATGAATAACCAGATCACATGATATCTTCCTAAGAAGTAAAGTCACAACCAAGTTTCTCTTGCCTAGGAAAGAGATGACAAGGAAGAAAATGACAGAAACTAGCAATCAGCATTACTCTTTATTATACTTAGACCCTAGTTTCCTTTGGTATTTTTTCCTTGCCAATATTTTCTTTCTCAATAATCCCCTCCTGTTCCTGATGTCACAAGGTCTCTATCTTCGTAAATGAGCGAGCTAGCCCTGGCCCTATTGCCTATATTGATGCACATAGTTCTAGGGATCAAACCTTGACATAATTCCACCTCTGACTGCATCTCTGTAAAGATGTACTACTGTTCTGTTTGCTACTTTAACCTGTCTTTACTTAATTGAACTTTAAAACTAAAAAACTTCTTTGTGCACACTCAATCCACATCTCTTGTTTTACAACTGTCAACCACAAGACCCGGAGAGGCACAGCACTTTGTACAAAAGTTGGCCACTTCTGTTTTGTATATGAGTGATTATTCCTCCAGGTCACATGGTGTCTCACTGGTACTATCCAAATCACTGAATATCACTCAAAGACTCTTCATAACCTCACCGATCTTTTTCAATCCCTAGACCAGCAGACAGTTCATCTTATGGTCTTTTTTTCTTCTTTTCTTTCCCTTTCCTTTATTCTCTTTTCCTTCTTTCCTTCCCTCCTTCCTTTCTTTCTTCTTTCTTTTTTTTATGGGGGGAGTTTTTAAACCCACCCCCAGGAGATAACGAACAGCATTGTCACCTTTGATTCTCCTTCACTTATTTCCTACTTGTGTTGGATTTGAGCATGAACTAGATCTCCCTTCTCTGGAAGTACACAGCTCTTGCTGGCGTCAATCAAGGTCACAGTCCCACATTTAAGGAAAAAATGAACTGGCTGTGGTTGCAAATGCATGTCTGTGGCCACTCTGAAAGGCTTTCTCAGCAGATGGCAACCGTACTCCCAAGAAGCCTGTTGACTTCAGCACTTCTGGCTATTACCATGCTCCAGTTTTAGTTTTAAGTGCCAGCCTGCCTCACTGAAGCTTTTTCCACTTGCTGTCATAAGCTATAACACGGGAAAGCCTCCTTCTCTATCAAAACCTATGGTTAATTTTCCTCAGCTACCCACTGCAGCTTCTGAAGCATTCATGCTTTGTGTTCTAATGCTTAAATGTTCATCTCAGCAACACCCTTGAAAGGCTCCAGAGGATTCCTGCACAGCTAAATCAATGCATCAGAAAAGAGAGGCTGCCCTGCTTTCTACAGTGTGGCCTGAGACAATTTCCTTTGACATATTCCTACCCTCCATGGAAAATCACTACATGTTCATTCCAAGCTACAGCATAACGTGTTGTTCTCATGGTCCTTTACATATTCTGTGCCATATATACCTCAGACTGCTGATTCATTTCAGGTTCATGGCTATGTTATGTGTAGAGCACCAACTATCTGTGAATCTGAGACTGGGCACACTTGTGGATTTAACATATAGTTATTTGCAGAACAGGTCTGATTCACATAATTCTACACCACCTCCAGGCTGACCATGTTTTCTAGGACACACCTACGCCTCCTTCATGCCACATCTTTTCCACATCATTTTTCCCCTTGCAGTGGACTCAGGGCCAAAGGAGGAATTCCTGATTATGTTCACCCTTCTGCACTGCACACAGTGAGGGGAGCTCTAGCTTTCACCCTGCAAGCTGCTAGCTCTAAGAGGAGGACAGCTGTATCTTACCCAGGCATATTTTCTCTTTAACAATCAGCAAACATGACTCCAGCCAGGGAAGCAGGTAATCTAAGCATGGGAACACCAAATAGACTTGACTAGAAAAGAAAGTCCCCTCAGCAGATAATAATCAAAACACTAAACACAGAGAACAAAGAAAAATATTAAAAGCTACAAGGGAAAAAGATCAAGTAACATAAGGACAGACATTAGAATAATACCTGACTTCTCAATGGAAACTCTAAAAGCCAGAAGAGCCTGGACAGATGTTCTACAAACTCTAAGAGACCATGAATGCCAGCCCAGACCACTGCACCACTCAGCAAAACTATCAATCACAATAGATGAAGAAAACAAAACATTTCATGACAAAACTAAATTTAAGGAATGTCTATTTACAAATCCAGCTCTACAGAAGACACTAGGAGGAAAACTCCAACCTAAAAATGTTAACCAACCCAAGAAAACACAGGGAATAAACAATCTTAGACTAGCAAATCAACAGAGGAAAATAAATCTTGATGACCCCTAAATTTAACTCCTAGAATCTTGTAAAAAGTTGGATGCAGTAGGGCACATTTGTAATCCCAAAATTTCTGAAGTGAGATAAGAAGTGGAAACAAACAAAAAAATCAACCTGAAGCTCAAGGATCAGATAAACTGGAATATACTGCAAAATACAGATATACCCTGCTTTAACAAGGCAAAAATCGGAAACTTACTCCTGGAACTAGTCCTCTGATCTCCACACATGGGATGTGATATGTACACACAATGATGGCAGTTGTAAGAGACAAGTTCATAGCTCTAACCACCTACATTAAAAAAAAAAAACCAAAAAACTGGAGAAATCTAATACTAGCAAATTAACAGCACACCTGCAAGCTCTAAAACAAAAAGAAGAAATCACAGCAAAAACGGAGGAAATGGGCTGGAATCAATAAAATAGAAACAAAACAATAATATATATATATATATATATATATATATATATATATATATATATATATAAAATTTTCTCAATAGGTAACACTTACCAAAGTTAAATCAAGATCAGATAATCAATCTAAACAGACCTATAATCCCTAGTGAAATAGAAACAGTCATTAAAAGACCCCCAAACAACAAAAAGCCAGGGCCAGATGGTTTTAACACAGAATTCTACCAGAATTTCAAACATAGGTTAATACCAATACTTCTCAAATTATTCTACAAATTGGAAACAGAAGGAATATTGCCCAATTCATTTTATGAGGCCACAGTTACCCTGTTACCAAAACTAGATAAAGACTCAATAAAGAAAGAGAATTATAGGTGATTTTTTTATGAACATAGAAGCAAAAATTCTCAATAAAATACTTGAAAACAACTCAAGAACACATCTTCTCAGAGATGTAAGAATGGTTCAACATATGTAACTCAATAAATGAAATCCACCATATAAACAAACAAAAGGCAAAAACCACATAATCATCTCATTAGATGCAGAAAAGGCCTCTGACAAAGTCCAGCCTTCCTTCATGATGAAAGTCCTAGAGAAATTAGGGATACAATGGACATACCCTCCACATAATAAAGGTAGTTTACAGCAAGCCCAAAGTCAACATCCACTTAAATGAAGAGAAACTCAAAGGAATTCTACTTAAATCAGGAGCAAGACAAGGCTGCCCACTTTCTCCATACCTATTCAATATAGTACTTGAAATTCTAGCTAGAGCAATAAGACAACTGAAGGAAATCAAGGGGACACAGGTTGGAAAGGAAGAAATTAAAGTATCTTTATTTGCAGGTGATATGATAGTATACATAAGTGATTTTTTAAAAAACACCAGGGAACTTCTACACCTGATAAACATTTTCAGCAAAGTACCTGGATACAAAATCAACTCTCAAAAATTGGTAGCCCTCCTATATACAAATGACAAATGGACTGTGAAAGAAACCAGGGAAACAACATTCTTTACAATAGTCTCCAATAGTATAAAGTATGTTGTGGTAACTAACAAGTAAAAGATGTTGCTGTAACTAAGCAAGTGAAAGATTTGTATGATTAAAAACTTTAAGGCACTGAAGAAAAAAATTGAAGATATCAGAAAAAGGAAAAATCTCCCATGTTCATCAGTCGGTAGAATTAACATAGTAAAATTAGCCATCCTACCAAAAGCAATCTGCAGAGTCAATGCAGTCCCTATCACAATTCCAACACAAGTCTTCACAGATCTTAAAAGGACAATTTCCAGCTTCATATGGAAACACATAAAAAACCAAGATAGCCAGACAATCCTGAATAGTAAAAGAACTGGGGAGGTATCACCATCCCTGATTTCAAATTGTACTACAGATTGTATACTATGCAAATTGTATAATAAATAAGCATTAGTATTGCCACAAAAACAGACGCACTGATCAGTGGAATCAAATTGAAGATCCAGACATAATTCTGAAAAGGTATGGACCCCATAGATTCATGTGTTTGAATACTTGGCTATAAGGAGTTGGCACTATTAGGTGTGGCCTTATTGGAGGAGATGTGGCCTTGTTAGAGGAAGTGTGTCATTGTGGAGGTGGAGCTTTGAGGTATCCTATGCTCAAGCTCTGTACAGTGTGGAATTCCAGTCTCCTTCTGGCTGCCTTCAGATCAGCTCCTCCAGCGCCATGTCTGCATGTACACTGCCATGCTTCCCACCATGATGATGATAATGGACTAAACTTCTGAAACTGTGAGCCAGCTCCAGTTAAATATTTGCCTTTGTAAGAGTTGCCTTGGTCATGGTGTCTCCTAACAGCAATAAAACCCTAACTATGACATATGGGACACTTGATTTTTGATAAAGAAGCCAGATATACACACTGAAAAAGAGCATCTTCAACAAATGGTGGTGGTGCAAATGGATAGTTATATGTAGAAGAATCTAATTAGATCCATACTTATCACCCTACACAAAACTCAACTCCAGATGGATTAAAGATCTCAACATAAAACCAGATACAGAAGAGAAAGTGGGGAACAGCCTTGAACTCACTGACAAAGGAGATGACTTTCTGAACAAAACAGCATTAGTGCAGACACTAAGATCAACAATTAATACATGGGACCTTATGAAACTGAGAAGCTTCTACGTGGAAAAAGGACACTATCATTCAGACAAAGCAACAGCCTATTACCAGTTACATATCTTATAAAGGACTAATACTTAAAATATATAAAGAGAGCTAGAGAGATGGCTCAGGGGTTAAGAACACTGGCTGTTCTTCCAGAGGTCCTGAGTTCAATTCCCAGCAACCACATGGCAGCTCACAACCATCTGTAATGGGATCTGATGCCCTCTTCTGGACAGCTTCAGTGAACACTCCCCCCTCCCAACCCCCAAAAAAGGAAAAGAAAAGATGTAGAACTCTCAGCTCCTCCAGCGCCATGCCTGCCTGCCTGCTAGGAAGATGCTATGCTTCCCACTTGATGATAATGGACTAACCCTCTGAACCTGTAAGTGACATTTAAAAAGAAAGAAAATATTTAAAGAACTGAAAAAAAACTAGTTATCAAGAAAACAAATAACCCAATTGGAAATGGGGTACAAATCTAAGATTTCTCAAAAGAGGAAACTCAAATGGCTGAGAAACACTTAAAGAAATGTTCAACATCCTTAGCCCATCAGGGAAATACAAATGAAAATCACCTTGAGATTCCATCTTATACCTGTCAGAATGGCTAAAATCAATAAAACAAGTTACAGCTTGTGCTGTCAAGGATGTAGAGAACACTCGTCCACTACTGGTAGAAGCGTAAACTTGTATAGCCACTATGGAGATCAGTGTGGCAGTTCCTTAGAAAGGTGGAATCAATGTATCTCAAGACCCAGCTATACCGTTCTTGGTCATGTGCTCCATCCTACCAGAGACACACTTGCTCATCCATGTTCATTGCTGTTCTATTCATAATAACCAGAAATTAGAAACAACCTAGATGCCCCTCAACAGAAGAATTGGATAAAGAAAATGTGGCACATTTATACAATGAAGTATTTACTCAGTCATTATTCAAAAGTGAAAACATGAAATTCACAAGTTAATGCATAAAACTAGAAAAAAAAAACCCATCCTGAGTGAGTTATCCTAGACGCAGAAGAAAACATGGTATATATTCGCCTATATGTGGATTTAGCCATTAACTCAATAACCAAGCTACCATCCATAGAACCACAGGCATCAGGTATAGAGGAATAGTTGGGGGTGCAGATCTCATTTAGAAAAGGAAATAACTAGATAGTTAGAGATGTTGGGTTGGGACTAGGATGATCAAGGAGTGGGAGGCAGAGAGGAACAAGGGTAGGAATAAGGCGAGAGACAGCCAAAACCAAGGGCCATTTGAGGGGTAGTATGGAGACCAAATCAACAAAACTTCCGAAAATACATACATATATGAAGGCGATCTAAATGAAATTGCCAACTAATGAAGGAGACAGAATCTCAATGGCCATCTCTTGTCGTCAAATGAAGCTCCCAGAAACAGGATTAAGTTACACCTAATTGAGTTGTTGACCAAGGTACTATAAGTGATTTCCATCTATTTTAAATCCCTTTGATTGTAATCATGCTTGTGAAGTAGAGCACATTTCAGTTCTGTAGCATGCTACTTAGAATGGATTACAGTGGGGTGATGAGAAAATATTCCTGTGAGGAGGGCTCCAAAGTTACAGAGGGAGGAGCCTTCATTCTTCCACTTCATTGTCAAGGCCTACACCTGCTGCAGAGGTCAACCAATCACTCAATTGCAGCCTCTGATTTCTTAGATATGCTGTGACAAACACTTATGTATTTATTTCCTGGCACTATCAGCTGTAAAAAACAGTGATGACATACTAGGTTTCTAATATTTCACATGAAATATTTATATTTTAAAATTAGAAAATAATCTTTTGGTGTGATAACTGTTAAAGACCTGCCCACAGAGTGCCAACTCTCCCTTATACAGAGACAGATAATTTTATTTGCCAATTAAGAAATAAAGTGAGTGTATGGAAAAAAGAGAAAGGCCAAACCTAGCAAAGAGCACTGAGATGATCTACCTAAAAGAAAAATAATTGATAATTACAGAGTACTTAGGGTACATTCAGTATACTCCCGATTGACATAAGCCATCTAGGAAAGGCTATGGCAAGCAAGTGAGTTTCCTGGAGATAGCCCACCAGCTTGCATAGCTGAGATGGGTGCACTCTGGAGAGGCACAGCCCAGAGACTTCATTCATACCACGATTGCTTCTTTAGCAAAATATCCTTTCTCCTGTGTCTGCTTCAGTGAAACATTCCTTCACGTGTTTGCCACAGCAAAACACCATCCAATACAACTGACTTTCCAAAGAACCCTTAAGTCTCCACTTCACTCCATTTTATGATTAACTTGCCCTCTGAATGAACTCAGCTACTAGAAAAACCCCAACTTGTTCCAGGAACCATGTCACCCTGGTAACAATCACAATTACCCTGGGCAAATAGCCATTCCACCCCTAGCAACAACCAATCAGTTCTTAAAGGGAAAGTACCTAATGTCTAAAGTAGATTGATTAAGTTAGCAACCATTGTTCATACCAAGCTGAACTCACTACTAGCCAATAGAAGTGTAAAAGCAAATGTCAATCAATCGTGTAACTGTCAACTTGGAAAGTCCCTCACCCTGCTACCATGATAAATAGGCAAGGCTCGTACCAGCTCAGCACCTTCCATACTCTCCACTGTGCTGGAGAGGTTGGAGGGTCCAAGCTGGAGCTTGAATAAAGACTCTTTGTTTTTGCATTTGAGTTGGATTCCTGGTGGTCTTGGTGGACTGTGGGGACCTCTCAATCTGAGCATAACATGTATGTGTGTGTATACATAACATATATATGTCTATATGTATGTACAATATGCATATATATCTGTCTATAAGTATGCACATACATATGTAAGTATAGTGCACTTGTGAAATTGATGAAACAGATGGTTGGGGCTGACCAGTGTGTGTGTGTGTGTGTGTGTGTGTGTGTGTGTGTGTGTGTGTGTGTGTGTGTGTGTGTGTGTGTGTGTAGCCCTTGAGCCAGAGAGAAAACATCTCAGGTAACTAAGCCTTTTTTTTTTTTAATCCCCTAATGCTATCATCAGGATTTAAATTGCCAAAAGCCAGTGGCTTTTGGCCACAGAATAGCAAAGAGTTAAAGAAAGAGTTAAATTGCCAAAAGTAAGCAGCTTTTGGCCATGCAATCCCCAACTCCATACCCCATCATGCCTTCCTTGGGGGAATTATTTTCTGCAGTCCCTAATATTATTATTTTATGGGCAAGGGAAAAGGTAGATGCTTAGAGATACAGGCCCAAGATTATTTGAGTCAAGCACCAGACTCTAGAATGTTCCTTCTTACCCATTAAGGTGTCCAGGACATCCTGCCTATATAAAGGTCACATGGAAAACCAGCCGCTCACAATTTTCATTGCAAAAGCAAAGAGAACCAAGGGCTCATCTCCCAACCATAAAGGGGAAAAGATGAGCTCTGGAAAGGAGATGGGCACAAGCCCCTCCACTAAATCTCAACCCACTTTAATACTTATGAGCCAGGCACAGAGACACACCCATAATACCAGCCCTCACGGGACTACAGCATCAGAGGCTGCACCAACAGTGGCCCACAGATTTCTTATTATCCCCTCAAATGTGGCAGCTTCCAAATTTCTGTCCAGTCTTGTCACATCTCCTCTCTTTTCAGTTCTATTCTTTCAGCTTCTCTTACTCAGCTCATCTACACTGAATGCAGTGATGCTCATACCAAGCCAAGACCAACTTGAACCATCCTGAGCACCCTGTATGAGATGACACCACTTCTTCCTCCCCATGGAGGCCTGCTTCTTTGGGGCTCCTGGGATTGGTTACTTTCCTGTGATTTCTCTAGGTACTGATTTGCAGACTGACGGTATCTGCCAGCTAAATTCAAGGCCTGGCATGAAATTGCAGGAGAGTGACCCTGCATGGGCTCCTCCTTTAAGGTAAATAGAACCAACTGACTGAACTCTGGGGTACATGCAGCAAGCATAAAATAATACCTTAAAAATATTAATTGTGGGGACCACACACACCACACCTCTGTACACATACCTACAAGACAAGACAACTTTGGGTCACCTACTGTGGTTCCTGGGGATGGAACTCAGATTATCTGGTTGTTATCTTTACTAAGCTATGAAAATGTAGGGACTGTTTTACGTTATTGCTGTTTTAATCTATTCCAAGTTTACAGCCTGTACCCAGTCTTTCTTCTCTCCCACATCTCCAAGGCAAAGATCCACAAGCAAACCACTTCCATGTCAAAAGGAGAGGAAGAAATGAAGAAAGAATATATTATCTTATTTTAAAGAAAAATTACACATTTTGACATTCAAAGCCTATTTAATCAACCATATATCTGAATGTGCTAGGCTCTCCTCTAGGCACAGTCTTGTCCTCCTAAACTCACAGAGCAACACTTCCTCTGTGCTAAACTTGCCTCTTAAAAGCACTGATAACTGCTGCCATTCAACCTCAGCTAGGTACCAGCTTTGCTCTAATCATTTGACTACCTTAACTTACTTTGCATTCACAGAAACTATGATGTCAGTACTATCATTAGACTTACAAGTATGAGACCTACAGCACAGAAACTCCACAACCTGCCTAAGGTCACACAGCTAATAACTAAATTGATGGAGACAGTGTGAGCTCATGACATCAAGTTCTGACCCTCCTCTCTGCACCTCCCCAGTGCTGGTATTCAAGCATGGGCCCCACATCTCGTTTGTGCAGTCCTGAGAATTTAAGTCAGGGTTTTGTGAATGCTTGGTATGCATTCTACCAACTAAGCTACATCCCCAGATCATTTTGTTGTTTGTTTGTTTGTTTGTTTGTTTGTTTGTTTTAATCAACATCTCTTGTACCCCAGGCCGGCCTTGTATTTCTGACCCTCCCATCTTTACCTCCTAAGTGCTGCGATTGTAAATGTGCACAACCATGCCTGGCCTTAAATAGAAAACCACCCTATGTGGAGGACTATGGCAATGCAAACCACACCCTTGTGATGGGGAAGTTTCAAAGCCTTCGTGGGAAGGCCCATTCGGAAAGAAGAGCCTGCTGAGGTTCACGTCCAGCATGGCACAGAAGCCAACTTTGATGTCCTGGTTGTAGTCTGAGTAGCTGCTAACTCAGTTCAGAATTGGTAAGCACAACTTCAAAAGTGTCAAATTGTTAAACTACTCTACATTTGTTAAATCCCAACGTTCCCAACCAAGATCTGCAGGCAGCTATCAAATCAAATAAAGGCAGAAGCTAAGGAAAGTATGGGCAATCAGGAGCCAGTCTTGGGAACAGAGAGAAGCATGGATTTCTGGTGGGGAGTGGGGAGCAAGGGTGGCCTCACCCCTGCTAGGGTAGAGGAGTCATTTCAGTAAGGTGTAGATGGAGGGGTCTCGTACTCTGGTAGACTGAGCGAGTCAGAGGGAACTTATGTGGGGCACACACCTGGAAAGAATCCCTCAATTCTGTGAGACTGAATGTTATGATAATCTAGGATGTAGGTGCAGCTCAAGCTGTCATCTCACCCATCTTGGGATTCTTGTCCTTTTCTTTATTTCATTGAAGACTAACATGTTGCTTTTTTTTCACCCAGATGGCACAATTTTCCACAGTGCTGATGCTGTAGTCCTGTGGCATAGCTACTACACATTCAGCCCTGTGCCTCTGAAAGACACACCAAACAACCACTATCTTTGTCTTCCTATCCATCCAATACCACACCTACTGCCTGCCACCCAGAAATATGACACTGAACCCCTAAATGTAAGGAGTGACAAACCTCACACCTATCAGACAAAAGGTGTGCTTTAGATGTAATCAGCAAAACTTCACTATGGAACATTGTATCATGCTTACATTCCACTAGCTTACAGATGGAACCAAACTGGGAACATGGACTGTCATAATGTGACATTCCATGCATCCCAACTGGGCAAAACACAATTCACAAAACGCTCCTCCTACCGGACACTGAAATGGGCACTCTGAGAGCCAGATGATGGTGTGAAAGTGTTTAAGAATGGAAACATTTGGAAATAAACACATTGTTTACGCCTACTTCTACCTAGCACAGGTATGGCCTTGCTGGCTGACAACTATGCAAAGGATGAATCCGGTTTCCACAGAGAACCTTTGAGTGGCCAAAGAGGCTGCCTGACTCTTGTTAGCAGGAAAGCCACCTCAGTTCTCCCTCCACACTCCTGTCCTCAGAGCATGGCTTTGATAGCGTTCAGAACTTAAGTAGCCCATCCTATGGCAGAAGTGGGCCCAGTCCTCAGGACAAGGCTGAGAGACAAGAAGACTTTGAAGTGGTCTGCCCACAGGAACTGCCCACAGCCACTGAAGATCTTTTGGATATAAATCAATTGATACAGCTTCAAAGTGAAAGAGCTGAGTTGACAGTTAAAGATGATGCATAAAACTACAAAACATTCAAACTGTGTTAGAAGATATGTGATTTATTTTTATCTGTAAGTATTCATATTGGAAATAGGTGTAGAGTAATAGGGTAGGGTTATAAGGATCAGCACAGTAAAAATAAAGAGATTGAAAAAATTATAAATATAGACAAAAATATCAGCATTTTTAGTAAGATCACCTCTTCTAGAAATGTGAGAAATTTCATTTTAAAAGCAGCTAATTGTGAAACTGAAGCTGGAATAGAATGTGAAACTATCTCAGTGTTAGTAACAGCTGCTGTCACACAGTGATAGCAGCCACTCCAACTCTTAGAACATATTTTATTAGCAAAAAGAAATTAAAGATAGGGATTCAAATGCCAATTTCTCCTCCCAAACACAAGCCCTCTAAAACACAATTATAAAATAGGCTGATGGAAAAGCCACAATATATTTGTTTTAAAACAAGAAAATGTACCCAAATGTTCGTCATCTGACAATTGGTTACACACAATGTGTTCTAGTCTCACAATGGACTATTATCCAGTCATAAAAAGGAAGTGCCGATGGTTGCTCAGAATGGAAGAACCTTGGAGGCACTATGCTGAGAGCCGAGTAAGATACAAAGGCCACATCCTGCTTAACTCGAGTCCACAGTGGCAGTGCGCCGACTAAGTAGGTGCCATGCACTGAGAGGGAGGGAAATGAGGAATGACCACACAGGCTACAAGAATCCCTTCTGGGGTCCTAAAAGTGTTCTCAGCTATGGTGAGGATTGTGCAGCTCTGGGGGCACACTGAAGCCACTAGACCTTAAAGTGAAGATCTGCAAAGAGCTCGCTGCCCGCCTTGCCTTGGAGGGCCCTTCCAGGAAAGGCTATCGACTAGGTTCGAAGTTCCCGCCAGCGGGAGCTCCATGCTGTAGAGAGAAACCGTCGGTTGAGGAAAGAAGCAGGAAACAAAGGACGCGTTGGAGCAAGACGAGATTCCGTTCAAGCTCCGTTTAATCTTTAATGTTACGTATTTTTAAACACTTTTGGGCAGGAAATGGCAGAGGGAGGGGAGATTCCACAATGCGATCAGACATAATCCCTGAGTTGAAGGCCGGATGTCTAATCCCTACCTGGGGGCAGTAACACTGGGGAGGAAACAAAGGGAGGCCTGCTGGAACACCTTGATTTGCTAATCCAGCCAAGCCTAAAAGTCAAGGCCCTAGATAATCTGATATCAGGCAAAAAGGAATCAAAGGAATGCCTGCTGTGAGATTCGAGATACTGTGGCTAGCAAGGTTAAGTCAAACCTGGGATCAAGCAAAAAATGCCAAGGCCAAAAGCCTTTGTCTCCGACAAAGATCCTGTCAGATCTTACACAGATGTAATCCACAGGATTACAAAGCTGGAGTAGGGGGAACAACACAGACAGGGAAGCCATTTCAACATAACAGAGGTTGCTGTGAGTTCTCTATATTCCCTTCAGATATTAGCAAAGCCCTCATACAGCATGCACATGCTCCTGCTGAGGGCTGCTCTCAGCTTGTATTTTTAAGACGTATTTAAAAGAGACATGCATAAGCCATATGTGCTGGCACACATCTTTAATATAAGCAATCAAGAGGAAGAGGCAGGCAGATCTCTGTAACTTTGGAGCCCTCCTCACAGGAGTATTTTCTCATCACCTCACTGTAATCGATTTTAAGTAGCATGCTACAGTACTGAAATGTGCCCTACTTCACAAGTGTGATTACAATCAAAGGGATTTAAAATAGATGGAAATCACTTATAGCCTGATCTTTGCAAGCCAGTACTTCTGATACCATAAGCATACCAGCCAAAGAGGAATGGTCTCTTTGTGCATAGCTGTGATCAGAGTAGCCAGAGAAAAAAGACTGATACTAGAGTCTGAAACCTATCCTGACAAACATGGAGTGGGTAGTTAAGGGAGTGGAAAGCAGTCAGCTTCCTCAGACGGGAAGGAAGGGGACTGGGATGGTGGTCTTCCCTTCAGATTCCTGGTGTGGACATTCTGTCATGCTCTGAATGGAGAACTCAAGTGTCTGATAAGCGGGTGAACAGAACAGGCTCTTTACAGATCCTTTGAACACTCACAATAGAGTGTGTCAAGCTCTCCTGAAGGTCTCCAGGGCACAGGCAGAGCCTGGGCTCCTCACATCCATCCTCCCCTGAAGAAAAGAAGTCTAGAGTGAAGGAAGGTTTAGAACAGCTTCCAAGAGGAGCTTAGCCCTGAGCTGCCTGGACATATCACCTACCCCAAATCCACACACAGGGTCAGCTACTTCTGCAGAGATCACTAACCAGCAGATGATATAGGACACAAAGGGCCTATACCTGATCCCATGTGAAGCAGCTGTGACTAATGCCTGGCACCTCTGTGGTGCCAGACATAAGGACAGATCTACCACCCTGCTCCAAGGAGAACTGAGGAAAGAGGGAAATGACTTGTGGCTCTTTCTTGTCCCTTACTGTTTCCAGAAGCTGGATACAACAATTAATTCCACAATTCGTAGGAAAAACTCCCATTATGTCCTCACCATGGCTTCAGAGTTCCTGCCTCATGCAGCCTGCCAGCATGTGGCTTACAGCCTACATGCCAAGTCACAACTCCCTGGAATTTCTCAGGTTGCCTTTTTCCTGAAAGAAGCTTTTCCTTGCAACCTTGTAACTACAAAAGTATGCTTTGTAAAGACTAATCGGAAAGCACTGAAGAACTGCAAAATTCTTAACCTTAGGGACTACAGCTCAGTGACAGCTAGAAAGATCCTTAAAGTCCGAGAGGACTGTGACTAAGTAAGTGTCTTCTAGATGTGACAGAACAGCCATGCTCATGAACTCACAGCAAGCAACAGTCTAGCCCAGAGCTGGGAAAGACTCTTAAGTGCCCCCTGGCTCTACACGCCAAGGAGCCATTGATACCTGAAAGCTCTAGAAGGGAAAGTCTCAGCTTTCTTTAAAAGTGTGGCCCCCTGGAAGGCCAACCTCACTCCTGTAGGTAGTCCCACTCCCATGAGAATATGAACATCACAAACTAAACTCAGTGGGTTTTTTTAAAAAAGAAGACCTGAAGTTGAAAGGGAGTGGAGGCTTGTATGGGAGGAGTCATGAGGAGACATGCAGGTAAATATGATCAAAATACACTGTGTACATCCAAAATTAACTTTGAGAATTTCACCAAGTGACATTAATTTTTTGTAACACTATTGCGGTCAAGCAATTTTCTGGGCCATTTTTAATCTAGGAAAACTATTGGTGATATCTCAGATATTTTTATTCCCAACATCTCGGAATGATTTCCCAGAGAATAACAAACAGCTGGTACTTCAGTATTAGTAATTAAGATTCATATTTGTGAATATTCTCAGAAACTCATAAAATCATTTATAACTTGGAATTCCCCAGGGCAAAATTATAATTAAACAATCACCTCCCTCCTTGGAAGTGGATCATAATGTTTCTTCAAGCTGCTATGAGGACCACATGCACTACACACAACCTGGGGCTGCTGGGAATGCAGATGCTGAGATGAATGATACCAGAGCTATGAAAGGACAGCCTCCAGGAGAGCAGCCAACAACCCACAATGGAAACAGAACATTCAAAGAATTCTTATAGAATTAACAGCTTCTGAGCTACCTGAACCAACCCTTTCCCTCAAAGCCATGGAATCAGGATTCTCTCAAGCCATTGCATACATAAAGTTTAAGAAAATCTGGGAATAACTGAAGAGATGGCACAGTTGGTAAAGTACTTGTCGTGAAAGCATGAGGACCTGAGCTCAGGCCCTAGAACCTGACTGAGGAAGCAGGAGTGGAGGAGGAGGAAGCACTTGTGACCCCAGCTCTTCGAGGGTAGGGAGCGGTCCATCTATCCCCTAGGAGAGTCTAACTGTCAAACTCCAGGACAATGGGAGCCTGCTTCGAAAACACCAACTTGGCCACTACAGAGCACACAAGGCTGCCCCTGGCCTCACATGTAAGGAAGCAAAGTGAAAGGCTCCTCTCCATTACATTATATAGTGTATAGGCTCCAGGTTAAAGTGCAGCCACGAACAATGCAGAGTGACTGCAGAGTGGTCACTCGGAAAGGGGAGTGATCCTACATAAAGACTGAAAGAGCCTCGACAATGCAATGAAATTTTCACTTGCTCTTTTTCATTGCCATGTTTTTGTTTTTGTTTTTTGTCTCAGCAATGAAGTTGACCTACATGGGCTGCTAATCTCAAATTTATACATGTTCTAAGAACTCCCTGAAGTTTTTGTTAAAACAAACTATTGAACCTTAAGGATCTGTATGCCTAACAGAACCCATGAGATGCCAGAACTAATCAAAGGCTGATCTATTCCCAATTGCTGCAATTTAACATTCAATTTCAATGACACTTAAAAAAAATCCTTGCATCTGGCAAAAAGTTCCAGCCACTTGCCATGGGACTTCTCAAGCTTCTAAAGCTTGCTGCTTAACATACTGAGGAATTTTGGTCATTCAAAATTTGCAGAATGTGTAATAAACATAACCTTTTTTGGCCATACCTCCCCCAATCCTAGCCTCTGTCTGACCCCACAGCCCCACTTCCTGCCTTATACTCAGTCTCTTTGTCTTCTTTATAGGAAGTTACACAGGAAGGGCAAGAGGTTCCCCTGTTCCTGTCCTAGGATACACACTTCCTTAGCCACTAAGAGGACAAGTTCTCTTCACCTAGAGATTTATCTGGTGACCATGTCACCTGGCTGTACAGATGGACTTAGAAACAAGGCTTCTAGGGACCAAGGGTAAACTAAAAAATTCCTTCAAAACAACAGAAGCATTCAGACATCAGTATTTGTGCTCTAGCAGAGTGTGGGAATAAATGCACACCATGGCATTTCCCTACAGAGGGAGATTCAGAAGGTACACTCCAGATGGGTGTCCTGTTCTTAGGAAAGGACGTCTTCACTCATCTCAAGATATAAATATCTGGTCAGCATTTTTTTCTGTATGCTGGATCACATCAGAGTCTTTAACATGCAATGCAAACAAGAATTCTACTCTTGAACTACATCCTCAGACCTTTCTTTACCAACCTCTTAAAAAACACCTCTAACATCAGAAATCTATTATAGTTTAAATATTTATGTAAGATCTTCAGGAACTCAATCAAATTAAAAAATCGTGCATGGACATTTTGCCTGCATGTATGTCTGTGTACCATATGCATACCTAGAGGCCATAGAAGCCAAAAGAGGGCATTGGATGCCCTGCAACTGGAGTTACAGATTGTTGTGAAATATAATGCAGGTGCTGGGCAATGAAAGCAAGTCCTCTGGAAAAACAGCAAGTGTTCTGAATTGCAGCGCCATCTCTCCAGCTCCTCAATCATCTTTTAAATTTAAACATGTAACTGACAGTTTGGGACTCGTGTTAAAATTAGGACATTTATTTGTGTCTATGGATTAGAAGACAATTTGTGGATCATGGAGACTGAACTCAGGTCATCAGCATTTAACCTGCTGAGCCATCTCATCATCCCAGTTAGGACATTTTTAACAAAAGGTTAAATGGTTCATTTTCCTCTCAGATTCCACCAATGGACTAAGACACTGCAAGTACAGAAAAGCTGTAACTGGAGATAAAACATAGAGGCACACCGACACGGGAAACTCACAGTAGTGTTGGCCTTAAGTTGGTTAAATATTGTAATGCTTAAAACAGTTGTCTAATATGTATAAATTACTTCTGAAACCAATGCAAGAAATGAGTAAAGCAATATAACCATAACCATGGTACATCCAGAGCCTGGAGCATCATTTGTATTAGAAAAGATATTAAGTTTCAACACACACACACACACACACACACACACACACACACACACACACACATACACACACACACAATGTGTCAGGAACAACAGACAAAGCACTCATGAGTCCATCTGCTCCAATGTGATCAACTGAGAATGTTAGATTTGGCCAACACAAAACATGGCTGCAACCAGCACACAGATGGCTACACATCAGCAGTCATGGGGACTGGGACTGGATGTTGCTCTTCCAAGTTTAAGTGCCAGTCATCTGCACAGTGGAGGATCTGTGTTCTGTACTCAGTGTAGGCCACAAAATGGACATTTGCACTGATGTCCAACTGCCTCTACCTCCTGAGTGCTGGAATTAAAGCCGTGCACCACCACTGACAAAAATCACATGATACTCTCATTAGATGCTGAAAGAAACCTTCAACAAAATCCATCACTCCTTCACGTTAAAAGTCTTGGAGATATCAGGGATTCAAGGGTACATACCTAAACATAACAAAGCAATATACAGCAAGCTAATAGCCAACATCAAATTAAATGGAGAGAAACTTGAAGCAATCCCACTAAAACCAGGGACAAGACAAGGCTACCCCCTCTCTCCCTATCTATTCAATGCAGCACTTGAAGTTCTAGCTAGAGCAATAAAACAACCAAAGGAAATCAAGGGAATATAATTTGGAAAATACGAGATCAAAGTATCACTACTCATGGATGATATGATAGGATACATAAGTAACCCTAGAAATTCTATCAGAGAACTCCTACAGCTGATAAACAGCTTCAGCAAAGTAGCTGGATATAAAATTAACTCAAATCAGTAGCCTTTCTCTACACAAAGCATAAACAGGCTGAGAAAGAAAACAGGGAAACAACACACTTTACAATAGCCATAAATAGTATAAAATATCTTGGTATAACTCTAGCCAAGAAAGTAAAAGATCTGTATGACAAGAACTTCAAGTCCCTGAAGAAGATATCAAGATATAAAGATCAATAAAGATATAAAGATATAAAGAGCAATAGTGATAAAAACTGCATTGTATTGGTAAGAAATAGACAAAGTTGATCAATGGAATAGAATTGAAGACCCAAAAATAAACTCACACACCTTCAGACACTTGCTCTTTGAAAAAGAAGCCAAAACCATATAATGGAAAAAAGAATGCATTTTCAACAAATCATGGGGGACTAACTGGATGTCTGCATGTAGAAGAAAGCAAATAGATCCATATTTATCACTCTGTACAAAACTCAAGTCCAAGTGAATCAAGAATCTTAACATAAAACCAGATATACTAAATCTCATAAAAGAGAAAGTTGGAAATAGCCTTGAACACATTGGTACAGTAGACAATTTCCTGAACAGAACAACAATGGCTCAGGCTCTAAGATCAACAGTTAATAAATGGGACCTCGTAGAGGCCCTTGGGCCTGAGGGTGTTAGAGGCCCCAGTAAAGGGGAATGTCAAGGTGGGAATAAGGGAGTGGGTGGGCGGGTGGGTAGGAGGGGGAATACCCTCATAGAGGCGGGGGAGGTGGGAGGGAATAGGGGGCTTCCAAAGAGGAGACCTGGAAAGGGGGAAACATTGGAAATGTAAATAAAGTATCAAAAATTTTAAAAAAAAATTAAAAAATGGGACCTCGTGAAACTGAAACACTTCTGTAAGGCAAAGGACACTGTCAATAGGACAAAACGGCAGCCTACAGATTAGGAAAGGATCTTCACTAACTGTACATCCGACAGAGGGCTAATATCAAAATATATAAAGAACTCAAGAAGTTAGACTCCAAAAAAAACAAATAACCCAATTTAACAGTGGGGTACAGAGCTAAACAGAAAATTCTCAACAGAGGAATCTTGAATGGCCAAGAAACACTTAAGGAAATGCTCAACATCCTTTGTCATCATGAAAATACAAATCAAAATGACCCTGAGATTCCACCTTACACCAATCAGAATTGCTGAGATCAAATACTCAAGCAACAATACAGGCTGGCAAGGATGCAGAGAAAGGGGAACACTCCTCCATTACTGGTGGGATTGCAAACTTGTTCAACCAGTCTGGAAATCAATCTGGTGGTTTCTCAGAAAATTAGAAATAGTTCTACCTAAAGACTCAGCTATATTGTTCCTGGGCATATATTCAAAAGATGCTCCACCATATCACAAGGACATATGCTCCACTATGTTTATAGCAGCCTTATTCATAATAGCCAGAAACTGGAGCAACTCAGATGTCTCTCAACCAAAGAATGGATACAGAAAATGTGGTTCACTTACACAATGGAAGACTATTCAGCTATTAAAAACAAGGACATCATGAATTTTGCAGGTAAATGGATGAAACTAGAAAATATCATCCTGAGTGAGGTAACCCAGACTCAGAAGGACATGCATGGTATGTACTCACTAACAAGTTGATATTAGCCAAAAAGTACTGAATACCTAGGATACAACCCAGAGACCTAAAGAAGTTAAGCAAGAAGGAAGGCCTAAGCAAGATGCTTGAATCACAGGGGAAACAAAATGGTCATAAGAACCAGGGGGAGGGAGGGAGCAGGGTGGGAAAGGAGTGAGGAGGAGGCAGGATCAGGTGCAGGGAGAGAGAGGAGAGAGGCCCAGAGGATCAGGAGAATGAATAGTTCATTGTAGTTTCAGAGGTTTAGTTCATTATCATCATGGTGGGTGTAGTGGCTATTCCTGATTGTCAACTTGACTATTTCTGGAGTGAACTACAATCCAGAATTAGAAGGCTCACCTGTGATCCTGATCTTGAGGCTGGAAAACAAAAGTCTCTGACCTGGATCTTGGCATGGAGATCTTGAGGCATAGTAGTCATGAAAAGCTTAGGCCCGGGCAAAGTAGTACACGCCCTTAATCCCAGGAGACTGAGGCAAGGAGATCTCTGAGTTCAAGGTCATCTGGGACAAAGCAAGTCCCAGATCCAGGTGAGGTGGTGCACACCTTGAATCTGGGCCACTGCTCTGCTGGAGACCTACATAAGGACATTGGAAGAAGAAACATTCACTCTTCTTCGCCTGCATGCCTTGTGGGACTGAGCAACTGCTAGATCCTTTAACTTTCATTCATAGATGCTGCTGAACATTTTTGGGGAGTTGGATTACAGACTGTAAGTCATCAACAAGTTCCCTTACTATATAGAGACTACCCATAAGTTCTGTGACTCTACAGAATCCTTACTAATACATACTGGATCATTTATTGATTCTAATCAGGAGGCTGAGGCAAGAAAAGTGTCAAAAGTTGAAGGCCAGTCTAGGCCACATAATGGGGCCCTTGTCTTGAAAAGACTCTCATTCTTAAGAAACCCACACTCACTTTTGGATACATACAACTGTCTTTCCTAAATGCTTTTATCTGTTTCTTTATCATTTTGTTTTTGTTTTTTGACATAGGATCTTTTTTAAATTTTATTTACTTTTTTATACTTTATTTACATTTCAAATGTTTCCATCTTTCTAGGTCTTCCCTTTGGAACCCCCCATCCTGTCCTCCCTCCCCCTGCCTCTACGAGGGTATTCCCCTACCCACCCACCCACCCACGCACTCTCGTCTTCCCTCCTTGGCATTCACCTATACTGAGGCATCTAACACCCTCAGACCCAAGGGCCTCTCCTCCCCGTGATGGCGAACAAGGCCCTCCTCTGCCACATATGTGGCCAGCACCATAGGTCGCTCCATGTATATTCTTTAGTTGGTGATCTAGTCTCCGGGAGCATCAGGGGGTCAGGCCAGTTGATACTGCTGCTCCCTCCCCATGGGGCTGCAAACTCCCTCAGCTCCTTCAGTCCCTTCTCCAACTCCTCCATCTGGGACCTCATGTGCAGCCCAACAGTTGCTGTGAAGTGAATCTTGAGTATTCCAAACTTTTGGGCTAATATCCACTTATCAGTGAGTATATACCATGTTCGTTCTCTTGTGACTGAGTTACCTCACTCAGGATGATATTTTCAAGTTCCATCCATTTGCCTGTGAATTTCATGAAGTCATTGTTTCTAATAGCTGAGTAGTATTCCATTGTGTAAATGTACCACATTTTCTGTATCCATTCCTCTGATGAGGGACATCTGGGTTGTTTCCAGCTTCTGGCTATTATAAATATGGCTGCTATGAACATAGTGGACCATGTGTTTTTATTACATGTTGGAGCATCTTCTGGGTATATGCCCAGGAGTGGTATAGCTGGGTCCTCAGGTAGTATTATGTCCATTTTTCTGAGGGCCCGCCAAACTGATTTCCAGAGTGGTTGTACCAGCTTACAATCCCACCAGCAATGGAGGAGTGTTCCTCTTTCTCCACATCCTCACCAGCATCTGCTGTCACCTGAGGTTTTGATCTTAGCCATTCTGACTAATGTGAGGTAGAATCTCAGACTTGTTTTGATTTGCATTTCCCTGATGACTAAGGATGTTGAACATTTCTTTAGGTGCTTCTCAGCCCTACAAGTTTCCTCAGTTG